>OX235273.1:131129099-131570677 GCA_944472155.2 Trichobilharzia szidati | reverse complement strand
GAGATTGCACCCGGAAAATAGGAGATGTTGTGAAGGCGTGCTCACGTTACACCATTTCGCGTAGATCCCATCTCGACAACAAAATTGTAGTCTGGTTAGAATTGCTGACTGGTCAGTGTAAATATGACAAGAACACATTTTATCATGTCTTTATTTAACTGGAATGCAACTTATGGAAAACATTGGTAGATTCGGAAGAAGGTATTAATTCTCCATAAATAACGTCTACTCATCTCATACTATATCTTGCTCTAATACGTAACTATTTAACTTGTTGCTAGCTAGTGGTAGTATGGGTTTATATTTTGTTTACTATGTCACTACGCCACTAGGAGCTATAACCATTCTTCAATGTCGATCAACATCTCATATGATATTCAAGTTTACCTTTTTAACTATAGTAATTATTTTCCTAGGTTCAGACTGTAGGTGCTATACATGTTTCTCTTATATTCCACTCTCCCGTGAACTTTCATTGATGACGTCAGGCAGTTTTGACTCAAACATGATTCACAAAAACAGTTATTTTCAAATAGAAGCAGAAGGTAGCGAAGGAGGAGAGTATTCATTATTCCACAAGATGACAGTAGCCAAATACTTTTGGATATTGAAGTGTCCAAGTACGGTAATGTTAACTTTATGAAACCTCCCAACTAACCTCGAGCTTGGGGCAGTACACTCAAGTCTGGCTCATGCCCCAAACTGGAATCAGCAATCAGACATTTAGATTGTTTCAATTTGTGATAATTCAGAGTAGACTAGTGATTCATTTCAAGAGAGTAAACTATGTTTTTATGAGGTAATGGTGATGCATAGACAACTAGATGAGAGACCGTTAACTATTCAGCCTGTCGTTGAAGGCTGAAGTGGTTATGTCAGTATCTGTAGTCAGTCAGAGGCGGATTGCGTCTTGTTAAAGTAAGTCGTGAAGCCTACGCAGTGATGGGCCCCATTTTCACTTCCAATTAAATTACAGTGCAAAAACAGTACTGAAGCCAATTTGGGTTGGATTAAATTTGGTTGCAAATGCTCACATTTTCAGTCTAAAACTACATATGGCTGCAATTTAAATTTTGTTCGCCTGCTGAGAACCTCATCTTATTTTGATAGTCACCCTTAAACATGTTAAAAGCACCAGATCTTCAATCAGGTTCGTCATTCATCTAGCGCTCATTCAATAAGTCGCAGTGTTTTTCATAATTAGGCTGCTGGTTGGTCTTCGTTTTGCATGCAAATAAAGTGAAAAGGGAAAAGAATGGTGCTGGATGTAACATGATCACCTAAAAACCTCTCATTTCTGGAAGCGATTGGCTACATATATAAGTAAAGCAAAGATGGAGATGGGAATCCCTTTTGAAAATAGTTGGGGAATTACTGCTCAGATGCACGGTGAATGTCCAGCTTTTCTTTAATGACTACTTCTGTTCACATACTGATGGGTTAGCCTCTTTGTTCCATTCTAACGGCCTGCTTAAAACGAGTTTCTGATGTTAATATTGTTAAATGGAACCGCATAGATTTTATGGCTTCGCGTGTCTCAAGAAAGTTTTAGTCAGCAATACAGTGGGACGCAGATATCAGTCTCCTGTCCTCAAACCACAACGAGTCGGTTTCGTTTGTATCGAGTGTAATCAAGTTGATTATCTGTAATAATAATTGTTCTTTTTCATTTCCGTATGCAGCTTAACGTTCTTAGTATTCTTGTGTTCTATTGCCTCACAGATCACAATAACACCCAGAAACATCCAGCTTTATTGCTATGAGATATTTCCATCGAAAGCGAAAGATATAATAATAATAGTATATTCTCATTTTTCTTTACATTAGGGACGCCAGTTTACAGGCATCATCAATTCGATAAATTACACATACGATTAGTAAGTATGGTTAGTAATGATAATATAATAGGGTACATATTTATTCATACAAATATGGGACACACAAGTTGTATAGGAATGGATAAGAATTATTTGAGTTACATATTTAAATTACATGATTTACGGTTAAATAACATGGTCGTTGTCATTTTATCTTTAGTTTGTGGGGAAAATCGGATAACTGGTGATTCAATGGAACACACCAACAAATATAGAGGTACTGACTTCGCATTAACAAAAAAACCCAAGTATGCGTTTGATGGATTACACATACTTGGGAAAATAAATAAAGCTTGAAGTCAATTCCCTCATATAACAATAAAATGCGTCTTACAATAATATATTCCCACTTTATGCACTTGAGGGACTCCAGTTGACAGGCATCATCAATATTATAATAATGCACACATGAAGTAAAAATGTTTAAAATTTTTCACTAACACAAAATATATATACAAGGGAAGATAATGAAATATTGACCGTAAGTACACTCTGCATAAGTTAAAACAGTTTATATAACATAATCCTAGGCACAATTATTGTTTGAATTTGTTGAAAATGAGCGTAACAACTGAGTGTTGCGTTACATTCGGTCGATATGGTGGGCTACTCATAAAAGTATAAAAATGGCTTATAAAACGTTACTCAGTTTACCGTAAACGATGTTTTAAGCAATATAAACTGCAAAAGGCTCACCACAGCAGTTAGTATCCAGTTAAACATGCAGAGAGGTAATTATAATTCAGCAACTGGTGAATTTTTTATTCTTTTCGGTCTGGAACCTGAGTAACTGCGAACCAATCCATACAAAAATGTCGAAAGAGGCAGGCAGGAGCAGAATTTTGCCATCGAATGAGTCACTGGGATCTGAGATGCAGCTATCAGCATATTTTCGTCATTTCATAGATATCCAGATTTATTGACGCTGTATAGGTAGTGATTTCGAAATGGCCATCTGTTATTGGCAGCAAACGTACGCGTTCCTTCTCCTGTATTAAATGTTATAATATAGTGAATAATGGTGGTATTAGACAAAAAGTTCTAGTAAAGGAGGGAATGTGAATCAATAAGATTTTTAGGATACATCGATCGAGGTGGCCAGGAAACGTGTTGCGAATTCTGAGTCACTGCCGTCCTCGACGGGTAATCTTAGCCAACATTGGATTGAGTTGGAATAGAGTTATGGTTGGTCAAATCAGAGCCTCGCATCAGTCCATGAAGATATTGACAGCTGACTACAGCCAGCGACGTAGAGTGGTGTAGACTGGCTGGTTACAGTCTATAGAATGCTAGAAATCACACTAAGAATTACCAACCTCATCCAGTTAATAATATGGTCAAACTATAGTGGAATAAGTGCGTCGGTGGCATAGCGGTTAGGATGCTCGCCAACCATGCACATGGTCCGGGATTCGGTCCCCGGCCGACGCACTCCTTTACTTCGCTAAGCCAGAAATAAAGCTGGTAAATGGGAAAGGTTGGGCATGAGGCTAGCAACCTCATCCTGTAAAAATAAACACTGCTATGGAAACTTCAAGCCTCTAGCTTGAAGCCCTATGTTCCACTGGGAACGTGAAGGAATAAAAAAAATAGTGGAGTAAGACACTAGATATACTGTAGACCAAACATTAAAACAAGTCGTTACTCTATCTCTCAAATAATGAAATAGCACATGAGACACATAAATTCCATACAAAATACGAGTGGCCTGCTTAAAGCTTGGGCTAAAAAGATTTTCCGTCACGTAAAGTGCATGTGATTACTTGGAATTAATTTGTTTTAATTATTCACTTATATGTCCAAATCGGATTACTTACTCTCGCGATTATTTAAAATGTTTTCAAGCATCATGGTGGGTGGCAGCGATCCTTAAAGGGCGAAGTTCAACAGTAGAGTCCCAGGATTGTACATGTTCCAATGACCTTGTGAATGTTCGAATGACCCTGAACGCATGCTAGTCATTGGTTGAGGAAGCTCACCATTATTCTAGCGCGAATTGTGTATACTGGTAAGTGACACTGAATTAATTGTCTTCTAGGAACTTTCTTTGAAAAGTTGAAACTGTCTTTGATGATTTGTCGTTATTGGTGTCGAAAGTTTAACTTTGCCTAAATATCTTGTTTCTGTCCAATTACTGGTGCCAGAGCGAATAACGTGGTAGACGTTAAATGCCATGTTCTAGTACCGCTGTTAAAATTTCCCTTGGAAATTCTTTTTTGTCAATAATTTTTAATGAAATTGCGTTATATGTTATCTGGATTGATCAGAATTCCCATTTTCTGGCCTGTTATTTTGGTGTCCGCGTCATGTAATCTGACTGCGACACCCCCTAGCATATTGGTTGCAACGATCAGTGTTTCAGGCGAACTGTAGCAAAATATCGCTATAGTGAGAAAGATAGGATAGTTGAAGGGTAATTTCATCTACACAAATAATCTACTTTATTTAGATGCTGCACCTTTCGTCATGGTATCATTCAATGGAGACTTCACGTCTCAGGATATTAATTCAGCCTATTTCCATAAGAAGAACAGTCCTTATTAACAAAAGAATTCTATCAGTACTTCGAAATCACCTGTAAATGCTAACAGAACCTTCTGTGGGAATAGAAGTAATCATGTAGATGTGTCTCACCGTGTGTGTTTGGACAGGAATTATCGTAAGTTCAGAGGTTATTTCTAAGTGGATTTCATGTATATTTGCACTGTTTAGTGTAGTGTAATATGAGTTATGTGGACTCAATGTATAAAAAATACCTCAACTTTATTTATATTGTGCCATTGTCTCCTTAGCTGACTGCTTGGCTAGCAAACGTAGGTGGTTGTCATGATTATTGCAAGTGCAGTGCCGTGGAGAAGGCAATCACTCGTTTAAATTCCTTACTGTGTCGCTTAGTGCATTAATTCAGTGTATAGTATCATTATACACATGGATTGTGTCGATTATGAGAAATGAATCTAGTCAGCTCTATTACTATCAATCTACTGTCTGTTATGCCATTCTCACTGGCACTGTAAACTTAATGCTGCACTGTTTTTGATCACCAGTAGTGGTGATGAATTTTTCCTGAATTTTCCATTAACACGAAGCAGTACAGATGCAGTTTCACTACGGAATGTCTAGGTTGCATTATGTGTCATTGTTATCCTCATCGACGCAACAGGTCTGCGTATCTTACAATATTTCAACTGTTTCTCTATGCTGCTAACACTGTGCATAGTTGCTTAGAGTTGAAGCATGTTCAGCTTATATTTGATGGCTATAGATTCCTAAACATGAGAATGTAATTTCTGTAGGATTCATAAAACTATGCTCATTAGACATTACTGAGATTATGGATCAATTTCTAAGTTACACATTTGCAATACTTCATTTAATGTAAACGTATTCAGTGTGAAGTTCATCTGTAACTAAGGTTAATGAGTATGACGCCTCAACAGTATGGAAGCTTCAAAGATTGTCTTGATATTTGCGTGTAATCCTTTAATACTGGAAAACATTTGAGGTCTATTAATGCTTATAGTGCCAATATAAAAACCAGCTGAAAACTACATATGCATTTATTTGCATGAGATATTACTTAGTATTAACCGAATCAGTGTATTCAGTGTGTGCTAATATGTAGAATTATCTTTCATAACTTCATGTTGTGCTAGTCCTTACATGTGCTTTATTTTTTTCAGGTATACGGAAGTTGTCGAATATGAAACCAGCGGAAATATCATCCGGACAACCTAACGTTAATACTCTTCATCGGGATTTTCTTTTGTAAATTAATGAAATGTTTAATATACTCTTCAATTCTACTTCCTCTAGACTTTTTCAGTGCGTCGCTATACTATGTGCTTTTGTAATAAGTGAATTCGGATCAATGCATGTTAAGCTTAGTTAGAGGGATGGAGATTTACTATAGTATTATGAGACTGTTACTTTAGCCCTTCGTAAGATTTCGTGTCTGTTTCTATACAGTAGCACATTGTAAAAACTAAGTAAGATTTAGCAATTTAAATAATAATTCTGTACTGTTCGATACGCCAAAATCGCCTTATCTAGCCAGTTGCAATTCTGTACACTGTTAAACGCCAAGTATGAAGTACAAGTAAATTTAATGACTTAGGCTTGACAGCTACTTCACTAATCTGTTAATATGCAGTGACGTCATCAGATAGACTGTTCACTTCACAGTAGCAACTGCTGCACTTCGGTGCCAAGTTCTATGTTGAATCCAGACAGACAGTGAGCAAAGAAACAATTTTCATCTATTTCTAATATGCTGTTGAATCATGTGATGTTATCTAATATCCATCATTTCTATAATCAACAACTGCGGTGTTTGCATATCTACTTTATGAATATTAAATAACTTACGCATTTATGCATCTGATTACCTCCAGTATTACAACAGTATATCCTATTCATTTGATGTGTGTACGGTAAACAAGGCATTCATACATTCTCCCACAAATACCAAAGTTTCTGGTATCACGAGTGTTAATGAGAGTTGCTTCCTTGGTTTCAATACAAACCTTTTTTCATCTGGTAAATAAACAATCTGCAAATAAAAGTGTTCTCTGAGCTGGTTGGTTTAGTAGCGAAGCTTTCGTCGTCCTTCCGGACAACATCTTCAGCGCCATATTTAGCACAGAGTGAAATGATTTAAATTTCTTCTTCTTCAGAGAACACTTTTAATTGCAAATCATCCACCTGAGCTACAAATCTTCTCTATTATTTCAAAATAAACAATCTCCTCCATCCATCTTTATATACCTTCAAGTTTCACTTTTATTATTTCTATTATATTTATGGTCCTGTTGATTCTTTGTTTTCACTTTCAAAACTGCAAACACCAACTTATCTCTATGACTGCTGTAATCTTTGTTTTTCCCCTCACCATATCATGTAAAGGGAACATCATATTCAATATTTTTAATCATGCAAGGATTTGTATACTGCATCGACAATACTGTGTGAAACAAGCCCACGGCAATTTCCACTTGTATTATTATCATTACCTTAGCTGCTATCATTATTATTATTTCCATTTTATATGCTGCATGTTTTTTATATTTTTTATATTAACCCTATTGTAAATGTAGAAAAATTTTCTGTGTGATTAATTTTATTTGTAATTTGAGGAAATTAGATGCAATTTTGTGATTAATGCTGAAATTTCCATTCTGTATCACAAGTACTGTTTTTGGAATAAAGTAAATCATTATTATTATTATTAAATGACGTTCCAAAACATCACCAGTCGTTGAACCCTTCTTGTAGTTCCAGATTGTTTGCCTAGCCTTATTCTTCAAAAATGTACAGATATCCTCTCACATATTTAATGAATCTTTTTCCAGAAATGTTGTGCCAGTCAGGTGAAGCTGTTAATTCCTATGACCGTTGCAAAATTGATGACAGTGATATAGAGCTCAAGTCTGACTCTAAGTATCTCGGACTAATTCATCAAACAGGGTATTAGCCTTAAATGTATATCACACGCATGCATGAGCTAGGTATGCAAACCAAGGTAAACGCTGATATAAGTATAAAACTTGGGCACTGTGGTAGAGTATAACTCCATTATGGATAAGATTTTATTTTGATAAATCAGACAGTGTTGTACAGTTATATTAACTGATGACGTTTCGAGCACAAACGCTAGCACGGTACACTCATTATTTAAAAAACTAACTCATATTTGAGAACTACGATTTGACCGGCTTTACAACGTTTAATATATTTAGACACAATAGACATACACTGCTTACTTCTATGACGCATTACCTAAAGCTACCCCCTTGCTACTACCTAAGTGGGCAACTCAACGTTATCTTTGAATTACAAAGTAAAGGCGGACATCCTGAGAGCTTTCTGGGTAAAAAGATCGTCTCCTAGTCGAGAAAATAAACATATCCTAATCTCTTCACGAAAGCGTTTAGAGGTATTTATCCTATCGCCTCAAATGACTCACTATTTGCTGTCATTTAAAAAGTAAAAACAAATTTATCGAAGGCAGTGTGCTTATGGTTTCTAGACATCATAATGCACCATGCGGAAAAAGCTTTATTCATAGGGTTATAGCAATTAGATGCGCGATATAAATCCGAAACTCAACGACTACGATTCTCAATCACAAAACATTCTACTTTGCTACCTAATCGTCTCAATAGATGCTTCGCCAAGAAAAAGAAGACCACTGGTTCAAAGAAAATTTATTTAAAGTTTTCTCATAAATCATGGGCAACCGTGTTTATAACCACGGAGAAATCACGAGCATCCGATAAATAGGAATTTCATTATTTGAACTGAAACAAGCAATTTGTAACCAGCCAATTTTTTCACCCCGATTAATAATCAGCTTCTCAGACGGTTGTAAATTCGAAACGTTATTCTTGCTAGTGAAATTCTTACCGAACACTCACCAGATCATCGTACGTTAGCCGCTTTTCAAATCCTTTTGAAACAAATAAAATGGTTGTTAACACCGCGTTTACTACAGGCAGTCCTAGTTCGTGCGTTTGGATCTAGTACACTAGGCATTAACAATCATTTAGGGATTTCCTATTGCTTCCTAATTTTGCTTCCAAAAGTACATACAAACACCACACATTCATACTTCACATGTGGCTCACCCTTGCTTGATTCTCCCACAATATACCTGATTTTTTAGCTGACAACAGGCACCTTGTCGAAAAGCTCCAAAGCATTTTAAACTTCAAACCAGGTCCTAAATTCTCCGGGTTTAATTAGTCCTTCGAAAACTTTGCTAATATCAACCCTGATGGTGCTCTCTTCACCGGATTCCTTCGTAGATTGTTGCATGCTGTAAACATGAACGTGAGAGACATTTTTTTCCAGATTCCTACATATTAAGTAACCAACTGAGCCAGCAGCAATAACGGTAACCAAAAATGAACTGGAAACAATGACTTCTGCTTCCCAAACATGTTCACGTGTATAATCTCCAAGATTTCTACACAGTACTAATTCATTAATAGCTGAAAAACAATTAAAACACTGAAACCATGCATGAATGCAACGTATGAAACAATTACAATGAAACGAATGCACTGACCTGGTGGCAAAAACTTTCGAAACAAACGAAATAACTAATTTCAACAGAAATGGAAACAATAATGAAGTGAAACGCAACATTTGTGAATAATGTGCATCAAGATAAGTTGCGAATAACTGCTGGATAAACGGAAAAATCGATGTGTAAACGAACAGCAACGGAACTGCAATCCAACATGGCCGACTAACATGGACGAAAATGACCTTTGAGCGTCTCACTCCATCAATGACCTTGTACATGGCGTTTAATTTCTGCCGAATAACGTTTGGGTTTTAGGAATTTATGACACCTAGATTCGCAAAGGGTTTATGGAGCTGATTCTAGATAGGAGTGCTGATACACTTCTCCCTATTATTCAGCGTCTAGTGTTACCAGGCACCACCATTCACACAGATGAATGGGCGGGATATAGCCAATTATCGCAATTGGGATATACACATCATAGAGTGAACCATTCGAATGATTCCGTCGACCCTGTCACCGGTACTCATAATAATTCCATCGAAGGTTTCTGGGAAAGACTGAAAAACAGAATCTGAGATATCAACGGATCACAAAACGAAGTTATTTTCAGTCATTTGAATGAATATATGTATAGAAATTGCTTTAATTTAAAAACTGAAACTCCTCTTAATAATTGGAACATTTTTATCTCATATTAGAGAAAAGTACCCTGTTTGATTTTTTCATGCTTATTTATGTAAACGTACGTAAAATTTTATGCAAAAATCATCCTTTTTTCTGATTGGTCGGTTCAAGGTCACTTGTATGTTCGTTCCTTGGGACTCTATTGTAGAACTTTGCCCCTTAAAGTGTTCTTCAATGCATCAGATGACTGTTCCTGTGAGTATGAGCACAAATTTCAGGTCATTATCGAACAAGATTAATTATCTGGATGCTCTATTATGTTCAGATATTTACCGTAATACAGGTGCAATGACATTTCAAGAAACTTGGCTCCACGATTCATATGATGACAACTTAATCTTACGTAATGGTTTCAATATGTACAGACAATAACGAAGTAGTTCAAGGAAGAAGCGAGGTGGTGGTGTTGCTCCTTTTTTCAGTTCTCGGTGGTCCGTCGACAAAAACTCTGCTTTATATTCCCAAATGATAATATTGACTGTATAGCTGTCAAATGTCAACCTAAACACCTGTCTAAGTACAACTTCGTTTAAATCACGAACATTTATGTCACACCTTGTTGCAGTAATTCAGAACTATCGATCTTCGCTATTTTTGCTGCCGCTTCTTTTGGAAACTCATTGTCCATAATGACAGGTGATTTTAATTCATGTGACTGCAGCTTTTTTACAGTGCTAGGTCATGAAAATGTCGTCAACTTTCTCACCAGACTGCATACTTCTCTTTATGTTGTATTTTTAAATGACTCCGGAATATACGAAGCTCAAAAAAGAGCCCCACTTTTTAACTCGGATCATTGTATTGTACGGTTTTACTCAAAATTTATGGAAGGTTACACAAGAGAACTTTTTCACATCTTTCCAAGAAAACTTACATGGATGTCATTCTAAGGAGAATCTTCAGAATCTTAGGGGCATGCTCACCTGTTGTCCCAGATAAACGGTCTTCATCAGATTTGACCGCTTTTCCTCCTCTCTACTTAAAAAGCTTCGAGGCAAAAAGAAAAGTTATATAAAATGAAGGATAATACCGATTTGAAAAGAATTAACATCCTAATCAAGTCTGAAATGCACAGATTGAAGTCAATTCAATACCAAGAGTTTGTCTTGTAAAATTGCGTCTAAAATATGGAAACTTTTTAAAGAAATTATTGGTGATTAGCAGATGAACAGTCTTCCCTATTCCTTTGATGTGTGTACAATAAACAAATCCTGTACACATTCTCCCACAAATTCCAAACTTTCTAGTGTTACAACTGTTAATGTAACTTGCCTCCCTGGTTTCAACACAAATGATGTTCTAAAATGTCTCCAGTCTCAGAACCCTTCTTGTAGCCTGGGTCCAGATGGTTCGCCTAGTGTTATTCTTAAAAAGTGTGCAGATATCCTGTGTTATCCTCTCATGGACATATTTAATGAATCTTTTTCCAAAAATGTCATGCCAGCCGTTTGGAAGGACATTAAAATTGTACCTGTACCTAAGTCGTCTACTGGAACATGTTTACAATTAGTACTTATTGCGATTACTGTGCCCGGTACGTTCGAACCAGGTGACGCTTTTTGCACGTGTTTTCGTTTATATTCATTTATTGCTTACTGTTGATTGATCTTTAATAACGATGGGCCGAAATTCTAAAAAGAGTGTTCGTGTGAACACCAGTAATTTAGAAAATAGCACCAGCTCGTCTAGTAACACATTACCACCCCTTATTATTAGTAGTTCACCCAACAGAAAAGACTCGAACATAACTCTGACCCCTGTAGTACAGGTGGAAGATGCTCTGTCTGAAAAAGTGGAGCTCTCTTACATAACATGCATTATTAAAGAGATGCAGCTACAGATTGATGAATTAAAAGCGAAATTAAGTTCATTTGAATGTATACCCGAAACTATCTCACTTATGAAAAAGGAACTGCAGAATCCTACAATCCTTTTTAATATGACCTCTAGAATGACGCCTACTGACTCAGAAAATGCGAAGGAGCTATAAAACGCCATTGACTTTCTATCCAGCGAAGTTGTTAAAAGGCTGGCTTCGAAACAAAACGCTATAGTGTATAATGTACCAGATAGCGAGCCCATTAAGTCGGTCCAGCACTCATTGCTGAAGGCTGCAAATCTCTTGAGTGCACCTTGTCAGTGCATTCGCCTAAGTAAAAAAGACCTAAAGCATCCCTGTCCTGTACTGTTTAGGTTCGATAGCTACATAATAGCTGAACGATTTAAGAAGGCAGAAGATCTTCTGGCTACTGCCACTAAATTCAAGACTATTAAAGTAGTCTCGGATAAAACAACTAACCAAAGGCAAGCAACCAAGAACTCCTTCGATAGAAAGTTGACCACACCTAGAACTACACCTGGTATCAGTGCTAAAGTGTCGACGGACACTGAAGCACAGCAAGTCACCTGTATAGTGTTGGAAAAAAATCGGCAAGTAAAAGCGACTCGAAACTCAGTAAGAGCAGTATCACTGGGTGCAATCTTAAAGTACGTGAGAGCACATCTGGAAAACTTGCTGACATACATGAGGTTGACACTGACGCAAAAACTATGTCTGACCAGAAACCACTGGCAGACCACACTCAATCTGGATGCAAGCCCGAGAGTCCCGCAGTAGAAACTGCAAGAAAGACGACAAAGCCTAGAGTCCCACTCCAGACTTCGACATACCTCCCTCTCAATAAGTCTAATAAGCAACACGTCAGTCTAAAAAAAGACAATGCATGGGTAGAAAAACCATATTCCCAAAAAAGTCATCCATCATGTGAATGAGAACACCCCTTCCCGAACTAGGAGTGATATGCCTAGCAACGCACATAACTTGGGAATGCAACGTAGAACGGATCATCAGGATATAAGGAGCACTAAACGGGGCTCGTATAGGCACCATATTAATGCATATTCTTGTCCAAACTCTCACACTATCTATGTTGAACCTCAGCAACATAATGAGTATAGATCGACACATGACCCTCTCAATAACTTCACTCACACATGTGATGTGAGCCAATATGCATATGACTATGAAAGACCCATGAGGTACAACTACCAAAGTAATCTTAACACAGGGTACCTAGGTAAAGCAAACTATATATCACCAGTAAATGAACGCAGATGCCCACCCATGGATGCTAAAAGTCAAAACATGCAACAGGATTATTTTCGGATGCAGCAAACAATAGCCCCACTCGCTGCACAATTCATCCAGGAAATAGTACACACACTGACTCTGTCTCACCTCAGAGCCCCTCCAAACATAACGTAGGAATAGTGACAAGTAACCGTGTTAACCTCTCCCCCAATAACTCTGGTTTACTAACGATTATGCTCCTGAATGCTAGATCCCTCCTTAACAAAATAACATCGCTTCGCTGCCTGGCATACATAGAACGGCCAACACTAATAATGGTGACTGAAACCTGGCTTACTACTGATATACCTGACTCAAAGCTAGTAATAGACAACTACGACATCTATAGGAACGATAGAGTTGACAAAAGAGGAGGTAGCTGCTTAATATATGCCTCTAAATCCACTAACTCCAATACTTTCAATAACCCAACTACTGACAAACTCCCTGAATCTAAGTGGATAAGCATCCACACAAACGAAAATAAAATTCTCGTGGGATGTATATACAGACCCCCTAATAGCCCTGAAATGACTGATATAGCTATTGGAGAAATACTAGAGCATGCAGCTACGCTGGACTTTGACTACAAAGTAGTCTGTGGCGATTCCAACTTACCTGGAGTAAACTGGGATACCTGTACAGGACCTAGAATCCATGACGAGTTACTACAAGCTATAGACGTAGGAGGATGGAAGCAGTGCGTACGCCTATCTACAAGAAATGAAAACACTCTTGACTTAATCCTTTGTCATGAAATTGAGCCCATCTCGATAGAGGTAGGAAACAAACTTGATAACAGTGATCACAACATATTGTACTGCACGCTACCATTCCGACTAACAACTAAACACACACCTAAAAATTCCCCGGTGCACTATCAATATAGGGACTATAAGAATGCCGATTGGGAATTCCTATCAGATCTGCTGAGAAGTTCTGACTGG
This sequence comes from Trichobilharzia szidati, assembly GCA_944472155.2. Taxonomy (NCBI): domain Eukaryota; kingdom Metazoa; phylum Platyhelminthes; class Trematoda; order Strigeidida; family Schistosomatidae; genus Trichobilharzia; species Trichobilharzia szidati. The sequence continues at coordinate 131,557,006 of OX235273.1, read as the reverse complement.
GAAGAATACTTCATTAACAATAACTTAGAAGTATCACTCGATATTTTCTACAAAACAATTGGCTCAGCAAGAGACATAATCGCGCCCCTAAAATCTGCTCTAAAGACACCAACTCCATTTATAGACCGCAAAACGCGACTAAAACTAAAGAAATTGAAAAGGAAATACCACGTATTTAAGGAATTTAATGCGTTAAACCAAATACATGAAACCCTTAAACTGCTCGAAGATAAACACAAAATGATGTCACAACTTGAAGAAAATAAAGCGCTTGTGGGTAACTCCAAAACTCAGGAACTTTGTAGGATATTGCAGAAACGCCTAAAAAGCAGTAAAGACAATACTGTAAGCAGCTTGGAACATAAGGGTATAATATACAATGATCCCCAGGTTATAATAATAATAATAATAATAATAATAATTTATTTCTGGAACAGAAACCAGCCATTTTTACAGGCATGAACAAATGTACACTAATTAGAACTTATAGAATATATATGATTTGTTAATCTAGAAATAGATTGAATACTGGTAAATTTGAGAGAAATATTTAAAAAGAAATGTGCAAATAAGGCAATAGGTAATTTTCGAGATATGCTTTCAACTGAATAATTCATGAGAAATAGCATCAAGTCAAAACTGTAATTGAAAAAAAAATACGGTATGTCAATTTCACGCGGGAATTATAAACGACTACGTTAATTGTGGAAGGTAAGTAGCATTTTTGTACAGGTGCTGGCGTGAAATATAAGAGATGCGGAATGAACAGTAATTGTAAGTAAATGATTCATAGAGTGTTTGAAAGTCCATAAAACTTCAAATTCACCGGTAAGTACACCATAATTGTGACATTTCCAGTTGTATATGAGACCAACTTTGAACTTGTCGGCAGATTTCATGATAGAGGTGGTTCCGTTATTCACCAGGTGGGCTAGCAATATTCCGAGGATAGCGGCACTGTTTCAGTACCTTCGTTTAAGGCAGTACCTTTGAAAAGAGAAGAAGACACAAGGAACAAGGTTATAAGTGAACTCCTCAACGAGTGGTTTTGCAATGACGCCAGAGTGCACCCGACCCCAAATTTCCAAATGACCTGCAAAAGTAACCACAAATTAGGCGAAATAGACTTTAATATACAAAATATAGACTCAGCGATTAAGACTTTGAAGTCTAATGGTAGTACTGGAACAGATGACATACCATCTGTCATGTACAAAAATGGTAGCACGGAAATGGTAGTCTTGTTACTTAGAATATTTACTCTCTCGTTGGAAACTGGAACTTATCCTGAAGTGTGGAAAACCACATACATATTACCTAAGCACAAAGCAGGGGCCAAAACCAGTGTATGCAACTATAGACCTATCAATATAACACCGGTAATATCCCGAATAATGGAGAAAGTGGTTAAAGACCAAGTGTCAGACAACTTACTAGAACATGAACCTATCAATCCATCACAACACGGATTTCTTAAAAAAAGATCATGTGTGACCTGTCACATAGACTTTTTCAATGAAGTTACACGAAGTAGGGACAACAGAGAACTAGTAATTGTGCTATATTTCGATATAACAAAAGCCTTCGACAGAGTTCCCCATAATCTGCTGGTCAGCAGGTTATGCTCACTAATAATATATATATATTTCGTATAAACGGGTAAGTTTACATGAAATGCATGCCATTTTTACAGGCACGATCAATTATGTTACGAATAACAATTGTTAATTAGCATACATTGTCACTTTTTCAAAAAGTTCATATTGTTGAGTTATAGTACAAGCAATCAGAAGAGATTCTTATAAATGTTAATTTGTAAATATTTCACGAAGGTCACCATCGAAGTTGAGCGACAACCCGAAATTCGTTCCATTTCCTGATGATAGTTATGGCCAATCGATAAGCAACATATATTTGTGTGAGTGCTATGCCTTCAAATGCTTGAACGCTATTTTAGGAATTGAAGAAAATCTGGCGCAGCTGCAAAATGGTATAGAATGCAATTATGAATAATACATTATTAAAAGTATATTTACAAGATAAATACAAGAAGCTATGTAGTACTTGAAATGATAATACACATTTGCAATGTATGATGCTAACCATATTGGTCTTACCATGGAAAACTATGACGCTTTCTATGAAAATATATTTATTCTCAAACATGAGTGTTGTTGTTTTTATCATCAGAGCAACCGAACTTTACGCGAGAAAAGGGTGTAAATGAGAAGAGGGAAAAAATTTCAGCTTCATTAAAGTCCTAGGAAGTTGAGATAAAATAGAGTATAATAGTAATTAGGTAGAAGGATTATTGTGAAGTATATAAGTAACATTTCAGAGAGAAGTGGCTAGAAGGACTAGAACCTGTTGAATACGGTGACCTGTAGGATGTTTGGCGAACTTGTGTATGGCCCATGGGATAGCATCTTGACAAGAAACTGAGCAGGCTTGTAGATGTTAGGAGCGAAAGCATTGTTATTTTTTTACAAGCTAAAACTGTACAGTCATTATTGTTTTATTTTTTCAATTAATTTTTTTTAAAGTCTATTTTTTTTATAGATTTAGTATCTTAACTCATGTTTAGTTCTCGAGCTGCCAAAATAATGCATGTTGCTGTCCTACAGATCGGAGCGATTCACATTTGTGACCACTACCAAATCTGCTGATCAGCATGCGCCACCCTCCCTCCTTTTTTTGACATTAAGCTCTGAGACCTTTTACAATGACTGCAGTTGTAATATTGGATTGCTTTGACTCCGTCCCAATCATACAGTATGCTGCACATTAACAGCTTTCATGACAAGTGCTTCCCATTAGGTCACATGGCACAATAATACCAGAGGACATCGTTAGCAATATTATCATCATACTAGTGAACAAGTGGGTTACTACAAAAGACTAAAAAATTAGGTTTCCCTTAAGAGTTATGAAGTATAAAAATAGCTAATATTAGAACAACTAAGTTATATTCTATTTATCAGAGTGATATGAGTAGTGGAACAATTAGTGATAAAGTTATGTAAAGTGGTCCTGAGTAAGGCAACTGGTTAGCAGAACTTGTTATGCTAAATTTTCACGACCGATTTTATATGGTGTGCGTTACACATTGCAAAGTGACTCATCAATTATATAATGGAGAAATACTACATAATTTCAACATTATGAATTTTTTAGAAAATTATATGAATATGGGTAGGTGTTGACTGAAGATAGTCATTTCAACTCAAAAATAGTGCTAATAATATAAGCATATATGTAAAATATTAAAAGATATGGTTGCTAATGTAATTGTTTATGGAAATAATTACACTGACGAACTTATTGAAGATTACAGTGAAGAGAAAGTCAGTGAGTTAGTTAAACGGTTACTGCGCAGTTAGTAGTTAGAACATCTTTAAAAGTAGAAGGTAGAAGAGTTTTCAGTACTGGGGCAAATTAAGACATAATCTACGGATTAGAGTGTAGTGGATAGTGGTACGATTAAAGATAAGGTTAGGTTGAATGAGCTTGGGGAAAATGGTTGGTTGGCTGAGTTTGTTATCGCTATGTTTTCCTGGCCACTTTTCATATGGCGTGCTTTAGACATTACAAAGTAACAGTTTGCTTATATTATGGAAGAACTATCACAACTAATTTGGGATTATACGTCCAGGATAATTATGGATAGTCTTATGAGTTTATAAGCCCGATTGATGAAATATTGATAAGATCTCCAATAAGCTGAATAACCAAACCTCAGACCAAGGTATGTGGGAGAAATTGGGTTGGTTTTATCACGTTTTAGGTGCGGTACTGTTGCTGGGGCAAATGAGTTTCCTCAAATTGGGGGTATTGCACTGGGGTCTGTAGTACCAAAGTTAGATGAACAGCCCATATGGGTAAAGTATGGATAAGTAGACCGAAGCTCTTTTGTTGACAAGAACTCGTTAAGGAGACGCTGGAATTCAGTGGGAGATCGGCAACTACGTACATTAAGTGGAAGTTTGTTCCATAATGCACTGTACTGTATTTTGAAGAAACGTGATCGCAGTTTTGTCCGGTACCGGCTTATGGATAGAGTATTTTCATGATTTCTAAGAGTATATATGGTTAAATTATTGAAAGCTATTGGATTACTGCTTTTGAGGTAGCCATGTAAAAGGCGAAAAAGGAATGCAAGGTTGAGTTTCAGGCGCCTTAACCAAAGTGGCTGAAGTCTATACATTTTGCACCTATCCGCGTAAGTCACTCCTTCATGTTTGTGTAATAGGCGTCGTGTAAAACTTCGCTGAATATTTTCAATACGAACCCTGTCATACCCATTCATGAAACCGAAGACAATTGTGCAGTATTCAATTACTGGGCGAACCATGACTTTGTATAAAAGGACTTTAGCCTCAGTTGTGTACATTTTTCGATGTAACAAGCCTGTGAGTCTTCGGCATTTAGAAACAAGTGCTTTTGCATACTGACTAAATGTTAAGTTCTGTGAGTAGGTAACTCCCAGGTCTTTTATGGAATTGAGGGTTTGGAGAGAGGAGTCACCTAGGTGTAACCTGAAATACGGGTGGGAGTTATTGAAATATAAGGCACCACATTTATCAGAATTGAATGGCAGTTGCCAATCAGTGCTCCAGTTATGTAATCTATCCAGATCATCTTGAATATGTGTGAATCCCTCGTTCATTGTAGAATGGGGGAAGCTGTATACTAGGGATATGTGATCCTCTCCTGAGCTGGATAAAATCATTTCTCTGTGGCCGAAGTCAGACAACGAAAGTTGGCTCGATAATCTCAAGGCCTAAACCAGTAAGTAGTGGTGTAATCCAGGGAAGTGTATTAGGCCCACTCTTATTCATAATATATATAAACAGTATCTGTGAATGCTTTAGTGTAGGTAAACCAATGCTATATGCAGATGACTTAAAAGTGACGTATAAATGCAAGAACACAGATCTTGGAATAACAGTAAACGCCATACAGCAAGAATTAGAAAAAATGGATAGATGGTGTGACACCTGGCAACTCCAATTTAATGTCGAAAAATGTGGCTGGCTCTGCATAGGTTGCAACAATTTAGAACTTGACCTGACAATTCAAGGCCATGCACTTCAACGACTGGAATCTGTACTGGACCTAGGGCTAAAATATTCACATAATTTATCATTTTCTGAACATATCTCCAAACAAGTGTCAAAGTCACGCAGACTTATCGGCTTTCTACTCAGGAACTTCTACAGAAATGAGTCTAGAATTCTGCTATACAAGGTTTGTGTGCGTCCTTCATTTGATTACTGTTCATTCATGTATAGTAGCATACGCATAGAGGACAAATTGAAAGTCGAGGGAGTGCAGAGGTACTTCACGTTAAAATTACTCGGAACTGAAAATGGTACGAACTACTCCACTAGATGTGATACCCTAGGACTAGAAACACCATGGCTAAGACGCCTGAGACTAAACTTGACACTTTATATAAGCTTCTAAACCACTTAGTTTTTACCTCTACTAATGGCACTCGACTTTCAGATGACAATGGCTACAAACTAAGACACACTAAGGGTACAGTAGCTATCGAACAATGTAAAACAGCCACCAGGCAAAAGTTTTACTTGATTAGGTATGCACAGATATGGAATAAACTACCAATGGAAATGCGTCAAGCAAGTACATTGGCCTCCTTCAAAAAGGTGCTTAATGACAAACTACAAGAGTTTGCAAACGACAGTAGTTCTAGTTCCTATCTGAGAGCCTCCGAAATTATAGGTCCATTTAATGTATAAGCTTAAATACTACACCTGTTGTTTTTTGCCTATATTTATAATTCTAGATAAAGCATTAACGGTTAACATACGTATCCTCAAACAGACAAGAAATCTCGTTTGTAAAACTACTACCCAACACAATAAGTGGAATAAAATGGACATAAACCGACAACATGAAAAAGGCATAACTCACCACAAAATCACATGGACAGATGTACGCTCGTTGGGCACCATATATCCCTCACCAACTGCAACCCACCTTTCCTTAGATAATGTGATGAACTTATATCCATAATGTTGCTGAGCAGTTAATATTCTCAACTCCTGTCGGAACAGCTGAATCTCATAAACCTTCCTCACGCTAAGAAAATACCCCTTAATTACTTACTCCCAACAATGACATTGAAGATCAAATGAGATAAACACATCACTGATTTCAAAATAACACGTCAATGAACTATAATTCCAGGACTCTGCACACAACAAAATTATGTATGAATATTTACTTCAAGCTTTATTTTTTTTCCCAGGCACTTATAATCCATCCACCAAAGACCTGCTTTTTTTGTTAATGCGAAGACAATACTCCTGTATATCCTGTTGTGTTGCACTCACTGACAATCTAGCAGATTTTTCCAACTTTGCACAGAAATGATTGTATATGAGTGAAAAGGCTGTTTTATACTACTGGGATTAACATTTATCAAGTGTATGTATAATCTCCAGCGAACATGTAAAGCATATCTTGCTACTGCCTGTAAATTGTGATTGAATTATATGGTTCTATTTCTGTAACAATTTGATGATGCCTGTAAACTGGCGTCCCTCATGTACTGTACTATGAGAAATTACCTCTCCTTTTCTAAAAACTATGGAAACCTTACAGTTAATTAACCTTCAGCCTTCACTTAAAACTTCAATTCGCCCATAAACACAGTAGAAGTACTGTAGATGCAGCTGCAGTCTTGGATCATAATATTGTCTCCAGTTTATACAAGGGGGCTAAATTTGTTGGTTGCACCTTCCTAGATTACACATCTGCTTTCGACTTGGTACCTAGGGACATTCTGTTAAGCACGCTTGCCGAAACTCAAACTGACTGTTGGGTTGTCAAATGTCTGCATTCTTGTTTCTCAGGAAGAAAGCAGTACACTGTTTGTCAGGCGAAATCGTCCTCTTCATTGCTTGCTGAGGCTGGTGTCCTTCAAGTCGCTATCTTTACTCCAACCTACCAACATCAAGCTTTATTGTTATTCTACTTCTTGTATTTATTGTCCTCTCAATTTTTCGCTTTTATTCTTATTTATTTTCTCATTAGTGCGAACATCATTTAAGCTGTTTCATAACCGTTAATTTATTATTTCCCCTCACCATATTATATCAACAGAACATTAGATTCAATGATCTACAACATGCTAAAACTTTCAAACTGAATCGACAACAGTGTTTGAAACAACTCACTGTTATTGTTATTATTGTTATTACTTTTATTGTTATTATTATATTTAATATTCTCAATTCGTACTTCAAATATTTATGACTTAATACCGTAAATGTGGACAAATTCCTCAGGTAAATTTTGTTTTATTCTTTAATCTTAATTATATTTTGAGTTATTCAGATATAATATTGTAACAAATACTGAGAATTCCATTCTGCATTACAATTACTGTGTTTTGGAATAAAGTAGATTATTATTACTAAAAACGCTGCTACATGGTTGCTATCAATATAGACAGATGGATGAGAATAAGCCCCACCGTATATTCGCGAAAGAACATCGCAAAGCTGTTGAAAAACTAAGACGGAATGAAAACAGTTATTATTGCCAGACCGGATTAGGGAACGGAGATGGGAATTATGGACAGGCAGGATTATACTCCATACTAGGTCACGGTAGCAAGTTTCAGAAGCCGAAAGTAATGAAAGATTAGACAGAAAAAGCAGACAGATAGAAATAACAAACTTATTAAATGATGTAAAAGCTAAAGGCAGCACAATCTTACATGCGTATGGTCTACCGAAGGTGCATGAATCAGGAGTGTCACTAGGTATCATACTAGATATATCTCATTCACACTATCACGAGAGGGAAAAGTGGCTCGAACAGCGAATTCAACCCTTGCATGACGAGTATGTGAAGCATAGCGTCAAGGATATCTTTCGAATCAGATGCCACGAAAAATGTATAGAACAAGTGACGCAAAATATACCAAAATGCTTTCATTTCGCATTGCAGAAAATTGATATTCAGATAACTACCAAACTAAGTATCATGCAGATACATTTGCGTCATGTCGTTTGAAATACCACTGTTTCAGACACTGGTTTCAATAACAGAGAACAATTTTACTGCTCTCCAATATATACCATACATTACGGAAATTCAAATGAAAGCGTTGACTAGTTACAGCGAATACATTCCGTAGAGTATATAATATTCCCTCTCTCATGTAAAATTGCAAGTCTACATTTCCTGTAGGTCTCAAGATCTCATGTTGAAAAGATGAAATGAGATCTTGTGAATAAGGCTGATAAGCCAAAGGTAGTCCGCTGTGATTCCATTTGAATATGACGAACAGAAACAAGCATGCTTCTGTTCATTACTGACATCTGCATATTATTTCCATCAATTAATCATCCAGATATAGTATGTTTCATGCTTAGTTACATCGCCCTTTTATTAGAAGTCGCCATCAACTAGTCCAGTCAAACCTAACCTTCACAAAAGTGATCAGTGAATTCATTTTATATTCCACGGTTTATCTTACACTATTTGACGTCAAATTCTTAAAATGAATTAAAGATCCGATATTTTTATTTTCAGAAAGGCGTGTCCGCATAAAAGTTGAAAAATTTTGACAAATTAAGTGTGACAGGATTTTGTATAAGATTTAAATATGAACGTGGCTTTAAGCGGTATAAGACATGCATTTTTGAGGTCAACCATGTTAACTTTCAATATTTGTGTTAAACAAAACACACCTAAACTACCCTATAAAATGGTTGACGCCCGAATGCTAGAAAATAGAGATATTTTCAATTGAATTTCTTCATATAGCTATTCTAGATAACAGCTCTTTTTTCAGTGGCATATTTTATGACCGATTGAGATAGAATTGAAAGCCTGCATCAATTTTCTCTTTATGTAATTAGTTCTCGAATTTTTTACATTTACAGGCTACCTTCTGCCTTATTTTCATTAGGAAGAAGACAGATTCATTCCCATTACAGGTAACGGCTGTAATCCATCCAAATCGGTATTCAATATTCGTCGTATTTACGATAATGAAAACAGTGTCCTAATAAGACAGCATCTTTTGATCTTACTAACAGATCAGTGATTCATTGCGTTTCAGACAGTGATGAAAGACTTCTACGGAAAAATTATGCGTTCTCCATGGAAACTTTGAAAAACCTCTAACTTTATCTCACCGATGATATCAGCATAGTTCTTTGGAGAGTTGTGTTTCCACAGATGAACCAGTAGAGAGGGAAATACGTTTTCGGTAGCGCATCAATGAATCACCCAATAATATTTGCTTTATAGCAAGCCTTATAGTAGGCAACGAGACAATTTCGCAGACGATAATCTACATCACCACGGCTCAGCATCGAAGATCACTGGAACGCTCTGAAACCAACCGGGAAGCGATCAGAAATCGATTTAACCTAACTATGAGGAGTTCTATGGGAAATTGATAGCTTTCCTTGGGGCGCATACAAGTAAGTTCCCACCGCACCTACACTATCATTTGTGGACGACATTACTAACTGAAAAACTGTAAATAATAATGAGTGGTCCGTCTAACCGGGTGGGTCAGCTAAATTAACTGGATGGTCTAACCCCTGGAGTTCTGAAATGAATTCCATGAAAAGCGCGGTAATGCACTAAGGTCAGGGGTCTCAGACATCCTTTTTCCTGCGGGATACAACTACCCCATGTTAATGGAAAGATGACTCCGGGATTATTGTCACTCACCACTTTAAAACAACTGTATTTTTGATATGCGCTCAAAATTTATCTCATTAGTCAGCCAGTCTGATGTTTGTCCGTAGTCTATCTCATCAGTCTGTCAGTCAAATAAAAACAAGTCAAACGTTGTGGCATGTTGGGTGTCAACCGAACATAATCCAACATGCATTTGCAGCCTACCATTCGAGCCGTGTAAGTGGATCAACATATGTCATGGTCAGTATTCATCTCACTTGCTCAGATAATACACGTTTCCAATCCTACTGTATCAGTCTTCTCGATTTTACTAGTTTGAGTCAAGGAATGATTGACCGAAAAATTATCAAGAGTTCATCATAGCAAATTAGCATTCGTACTCACACTCGACGATATCATAACAATATTTTGATACAGATACAGCTGGGCTCTTTGAAGAACATTGAAACGGTTATGTGAGTCTATGTTTAAAGTATTCCACACAAAATGTTCCAGGCCTCATCCAGAAAACTCTATACAATCGGCTAGTTCATGCTTCAAGAAGGAGACAAATATCTTGGAAAAAAGAGTAAAGGGTTGAAACCAAATTAGTCTGTAGTATCTCACACGCTGTTTATGATAAGGGGATGGAACACTTCAACCTCTTACAGTTATCATACCGAAGAGGGGGAGAGGTGACTTGATTTTGGTATGCCGTAAACTGACATGTCATGTGAGGAATTAGCTTTCAAATCTTTCCTCTCTCGATCTAGGATACCTTCGTGAGGCCGCCTCAAAATGATGCTCAAACCTCGGACCAATACAGTTGTCAATGACTGGAACTCCATATCCAGTCAAGCTGTATCCGTTCCATCGATGAGTTCTTTCAAAGCGAAACTGGTTCTCTTCAGAGATATATCGCTAAGATTAACATAGTTCACAAAACCTGCCATTCTTCATTATCTGAAGTCAAAATTAGACAACCGCAAACTGATAGCCAGGCCTTGTCTTATAAGGGCTCGCGTGCAGTCACCGCACGAGAATGTGCTACAGTTTTTAAATCATGACTTACTTTAAAGCCTAAATCCAAATGAGTCTGAGCTGATGGGAGTTTTATTCCCTCCAGTTTGTAGGAGATCATGCTTGCGGGTAAGATGCTCATGGTTGCACATTTCGCTACGTTGATCGACAGCATCCATTCTCTGCACCTCTCTGACAATTTGTTGAGGTCCTCTTGCAACGTGGCATTCCACTACGTGCTGCCGTCCAGGAGGAGGCTTTCAAGTTGGTCCTAACTCTCTGCCTCCTATCTATGAGGTACTGCCTAATCGAGCTTAGTAAACTGCCTTTGATACCAAGACTTTCCATCTTCATGAGTAGTTTTCTGTACGGAACTTTACTGAAGGCCTTGCTGAAGCCTATGAAGACGACGTCAACGGGTCTTCTGTTGTCCGTCGATCTGACCAAACTTTCTCTTGCAGTAAGAAGATTTGATAGGTAAAAAATGTTCTTTTCCAGATATGCCATGATACTTTTTTCGATGATTCTTTCCAGTGTCTTGATTGAATTGCTGGTGAGACTAATAAGCCTGTAGTCTGAAGGGCTTAGTCTTGACCCTCCCTTGTGGATGAAATTACTATGGCATCTTTCTAGTCACGCGGTAACACTCTATTGAGGAGGGATAGCTTGAAGATCATGGTCAGTGGGTTGGCTACGTGAGCTGATAATTCCTTGAGAAGCCTTGGATGGAGGTTATCAGGACCGATTGATTGTCCTGCATCTAGTTTCATTAGGCAGTTCACTACGATGTCTTGGTCGATGTCGACGGAATCTATCCCGAATTCCTGTGATGCGACCAGAGCTGATCCTGTGGGGAGTGACGACTCCTGTGCAAAGACTTGGGAGAAGTGGCCTGCCGTTGCTTCTGCTTTTCCTTGATCTGCTTCGATTGTATCATTGTCAATGGTCAGGTTTGGGATACCAACGGATGTCTTATTTCTGAAGTTCGTATACGAGAAAAATTTCTTGGTTTGTGCCGCTGCATTTTCAGGCAGATGTGATTTGAACTTCATCCTTGATTAGGTGATTTCTGCAATAGCTTTGTTCCTGGCAGTGTTGTGTAATTTCCTGGTCTCAGGAGTCTCAGGTGTAGCAAACAGGTTAAATCATTTGTGTTCATTTCTGAGTAACTTAAGATTCTCTCGTTTCATCTAAGAGGGACAATGTTTCCGACCCTTTGGGACAGACCAGGGGAGGAAAAGTTCCGTTACTCAGGCGTTAAGTTGTTCAAACTGGTTCCATAAGGCTTCCACTTGGGATTCCGGGTTTATGTGCCAGTTTACTGAGTTGGATGCTGAAATAATCGCATTTAAATCAGTTATCTACACGTTTGTTAGAGCTGGGATCTTGACCCATGATACTGTGCTGTGAACTTGACAGCGAGCACAGCGTGATCGCTTCTTTCTAAAGGAGGAAGATGTTGCATGAGATCCACATACTCACCATGGAAGAACACGAAGTCGAGAGTTGAAGAGGAGTAGATATAATAGAGAAGATTTGTAGCTCAGGTGGATGATTTTGGTGTGGTTGTGTTCTCTGAGCTGGATGGTTTGGTTGCGAAGCTTTCATTGCTCTACTGAGCAACATCTTCAGCGCATACTTCGATGTGAAGTGAAGCACCATCCAGCTCAGAGAACACAACCACACCAAAAAGTTGAAGAGGAGTGCTAAGGGTCATAGTGCGTAGGCTTCATGACATGTTAGACTATGGCTAGCGAAATGCTAGATTCCAACTTTTCAATGTCCAGGAGCCTAATTTTTCTACTAGGAAGTCATCTGCACTGCAGTCAGGACTGCGGTATTCAGCAATGAGGTCAATGTCTTGGCCTATGCATTAAAGTCTGCAGCGTAGAAGTTCGCACGGTTCACCTTCGTGAGCGAGTGCTTCGATGCAGCGCATTTCTTGAGGTATATGACCAGGCCACCTCCTTTGAGGTTTAGTCGGTCCACCCTATGCACTCCAACGCTTAGCAGGTTTACTTCGTTTTGATTGATATCGTGTGTGAGGCATGTCTCCATGATGATAATTATATCAGGATTTCTGGAATCTATCATATTAACCAGCTCAGTCCTTTTTTCAACAGGCTGCGTTAATTTTTGTAGGAAACTGTCAATTCAGTTTGGTTTCGGGATCATCAAAGTATGAACCTTTATAACCAAAAGAACCCTTAATCTTAACGTTCTTTTCACCGTTTCAACGTCGCTTGCTTAGTTCTGGCTTCGCAGACTCTCTTTCCGCAAGGTCTGCTAGGCTTAAGTCGGCACAGACGTATATGCCTGATCTTTTAGGAGTCTGACAGTTGCTTAGGATGGCATCCTTTTTTCTCTGAAGTTCAGTACGGCCTTGAGGAGGCGTACCGGCTGATTTACTGTCGAGTCAGGCTTTTGGCCGATTCTCTACAAGCTGCATATGGCTATGCTTGATACTGTTGTTGGCGGTAACTTATCTAGGAGCCGCTTGATCAAGTTAAGGTCATTCTCTAACCTGGCCTCGGGGTCGGTGGCCAACGATTCTTCCACTTTTTGAAGAATGAACGACCTGTTAGAGAGATCAGGTTTGCTTGCTGTCTCGTCCTTGCTGTGTAACGTAAGTGTCTTTCCATCCATCGTGGACACTGTGGCCATATTGGTGTTATTATCTACATTCCTTTGTCATATCTTCGAATATCACTTAACAATGTCCCATCTCATACATTTTCTAATAACGTCTTCACTTGCTCATTATATTCCACCAAACCTAACATTTTATAGCTCTTTATGAATTTGATTCGACTTATTTTATTCCTATTCTCTATAGGGTACGGTTGTGCACCAAACACAAAAAGGTATGAAATTAAAACAACCGGCTTGTGGATAGTTGTATAAAACCAAAAGTGGACAACATGATAGTAAAACCTATAGGGTAGCATTATACATTGCAAAGGAACTTTGTCAACCTAGGGATTATAGTCTCCCATTGTATTTCCTTTATGAATGCATCTGTTAATGACACATTGCATTTACCTATCTCATTACACTTTAATGATTCACCTTTGCACCTTTACTTTTCTAAAACAGCTTACTATCCCTTGTAAACGTTGTACTTACCTCAATATTGGTTGGTTATCGTATGCCTACAACTACGGGTTGAAAACGAAATGAAGTCGATTTTCCTGCGCAACCTGGAGGACTACTGTTTAATTCAATAATCATACGACATGGGTCAGACAAAGAGTGTATTTATACATATATCAAATATTTAGCTGTTCAAACATTACTAACTTGTAGACAATCTACTATTTGACATTGTATCATACTTGATCGTGCCTGTAAAAATGGCATGCATTTTCATGTAAATTTATGTTTATATGAAAGTATAAAATTATTATTATTATTCATTGGCGTTCTCCTCCCTAACCGTAGTCTATCGCGTCTGCCTGTTATCCCCGGTGTGGATGACGCTTGTTCTACAAGTCTCTGGAGGAATCTATCTGCTAGTTTTCGACTCCTGGTACGCCTCTTCTTCGTGCCAGTCTTTCCACTACTGTCACCGTAGGGCTTATTCGGTATCTTAGGGGCAGCATGTGTGTCTGGAAATTGGTGGGTGCTCTTCTGTGCTGAAGGGCACTCGCTCCCCAACAGTGACGCATCAGGAACGTGCATTGTTTTGTCGACGACGCTAGTCACGTCATCGGTGTCTGAGTAGTAGTCGCTCTTCTCCTGGGGTGGAGGACGCTTGCAGTCTAGGAACTTTGGAGTCCCAATGAGAGTGGCAACGGCTTCTGTCATAGGAAACTTAGTCGTACCACAGCAGTCATTGCATAGCCAGTTCGCCAGAGGTATGCAACAGCGCTCATATGCTGCTGGAGTTAGGTTTGTTCACATAATATGAAACCATCTCTTGCAGCTATCACACTACACTCCTTCTTCAACGGAGAATTGACACAACTTTTTCACAGCGTTCTTTCTGATAGGCATACTTTACAGAATGAATTGGGACAAAAAGATTCGAATTTGACCTTATTTATATGACCAATGCGTTTACGAAAATGAATGTTTAATAACTATACAGTTATAAGAACACACTGATTTAAAGATAATCTCTAGACTTTTGGGGAGCATAACACAACAAAAGTTCGCGCACGGCAGGCTGAGTGGAAATTTAATCATGGTGTTCATAATTCACATAAATGACCATGGACCCGATCTATCTTCTCTTTTCCATTCCAGCACTATGGGACATCTCAAAGGACATATTAGGTGAGTTTGAAAGCCAAGAAGGAATTATATTGTTTTGGTGTACTGGTTCTCTCACCGAAGAAGTAGACTCGTTAAAAGGGATCAGACAACCATAGATATTTTTTTAAATAGAATTAACAGAGAACTAAGTTGTTCACTTTTCAGTAAAATTTATCACCATCTGAAAATAGGAATTTTAAAACTTGACCTTTGATTGCTGCCACAAGAGCGGGTATTTAATTTAGTCGTTCTGGGTGATGACGGACAGCAGACTAAGAAACCTAACGATCAATACCAATGTGGTTAAGCGGTAACTATAATTCAGCAGTTGTTTATTTTATAAAGCATCATGAAAGATAAGACCAAGTATGAGGAAGAGATTGTTAAGCAAACTAAAATTGTAGAAAATAAAGTTGCTGCACAAGCTGATGTATATGAAATAAAAATGGCGGTATGCTATTTGTTCGTGCTAACTAGTTTCATATAGAAAGCAGTTTTAGAAGAAAATGAGAGGATGATTCCTGATTGCGTAGTACGATTGAAAAATGCTATCAAAAAGCTTGAGAGCTGCGCTGAAGTATGTATGATTGCTTAAAAAAATAATATCCTATCATTTCTAGGAGTGTGAAGAGGAATTTAGCGAAACAGAAGAATACCAAAAAGCAAAGGCATTACTCCAAGAATGCTCAGAAATTTGTGCTTGTAAATGACTTAGTGAATTATTGATGTCCAATATCATATCCATTCCAATTTATTCATAGCGTGTTACGTTGTTATAACCACAGTTGAGTATTAATTTTTTCAGAATTAAGTTTCCTAGGCAGAAAAACTGGTATAGTTCTAGCAAAGAATGCTTTTCGCAAGTGTCGACTCGAATTCTGATTTGTTGATTGAGGATAGAAGGCTTGAAGCCTATCTTAATCCTTTTCTAGTGAATTTCTGTGCTTGTCCAAACCCTTCTTGAATAAATCAATTGGCGGCGCTGACACCATTTCACCTTGGAATCGGTTCCAAGAGTTGATGACTCAGTGTGAGAACCAGTACTCCACAGCAATATAGCTTCTCCTTGGCTTTTTAACTCTCCTGCTAAGTTCGCATGTTCCGTATTGTAACTAGTTCAGTGACCAATAAAATACGCGCTATAAGGAGTATTTCGTGCTAAGATACGTAGATTTCGCACCACACTGTCAGATTCAAAACGTTCCGATTCTTGAATACAAGATGTCGGTCTGATGGAATTTGTCAACATAGTCTACCTTGGATTATTCTTTGTGTTTTTATTTTATTGCGGTCCATAGCAAATTTGCTTGTATAAGTTGTCATAACAGGAGTTTTTAGGTAGGTGTAGTACAACAAAATCACAAATGAAACGGGATGAATGAGTTTGTTTTCATCCCTGTTTAAATAAAACGTACTTTTCATAACAAAACTTACGCCTGCTTGGCTATCGCCTTACTCGAGGAGCAATGTTTGCTGACATAGGATCAGGTTGAGAGAGAGCTTGTAATGGTCAGGCAAAAACATGGAGTCGTTAATAGTCAGTTTGAGTCAAGTAGGGAGGTTTAGACTGCTTCATTGAGGTCTTCGAGGTGGTAAGAACCAATGGCTGGAGACAATTGGTAATATGACTCAGTGACGCAGATACATCCACTCTTTATGATCTATCTTATTCAATAAAAACTCTGTTATTTTGCCATGTTACCACTCTTTCACCCTCGCATTTCTGATTGTTATCGTTCTTGTGAATCTTCTGTTTCCATTTATGTGATGCTTGAAGTGTGGCGAATTGAGCTGCTACACTTTTGTGCTAAGTTGTACGTTGAAACCATTTAGTTAGTCCTTCATCACTTAAATGCACTACTGTTTAGCACTTTTGTCCTATGCCCAGCTCTGTTGCATGATTACCTGTTGGTGTGTGCATTACAATAACTGATTCTTTATTCCAAGTCACTCAATATATTATGGTGAATCATCCCACCTCTGGCTAAGTTTCTGTGTTATCATAAATAACTTAACCAATCCCAATATACTAGTTTGACTTCACAGTCATTACATGGTATTTAGTAAATTAAACTATTTTTCCTAATTGGATCTATCAGTTCCCTAAGCCGACAAAGTTTTTCATAGTTGCGTCAAAAGACAAGGAGGAAGGCCATATGCGACACGTTAACAAGTCTACTGAACACCTTGAGCAACAATCTTCGTATGTTTGGCGTGAGATTCGCCCCTGTAAAATGTAAGATAATGCTGCAGGATTGGACTTCACCGACCCCTAGATTAGAAATAGGAAGTGAAGTGGTAGAGCACGTTTACCGCCTCACTTACTTGGGAAGTACCACCAGCCCCAACGGGTTGATCTCCGACGAAATCTCAGCACGGATACAGAGGGCTAGTTCCGCATATGCCAGTTTACGCCGTCTCTGGCGTAGACGTGATATCCGACTATCGACCAAAGGGCGTGTGTACTGCTCAACAGTCCGCTCCGTCCTCCTTTATGGCTGTGAGACCTGGCCATTGAGAGCGGAAGACATGAAAAGCCAGGCTAGCTGTCTTTGATCATAGGTGTCTGTGTTCTATCTTCCGCGTGAGGTGGTATAATAAGGTGAGCAATATTGATGGTAGGCATCGATCGAGTGCTAGGTAAGGAGGGGAAATAAATCGACGAGGCTGTGAAGCTACATCGACTGAGATGGTTAGGACATGTGTTACGCATGCCTAGGCAATGCCTTCCTCGATGGGCAATGTTAGCTGATACAGGCTCAGGCTCGAAAAGAGCTAGCAGCGGTCAAACGAAAACATGGCACCAGTCAATGAAATATACAACAGTTAGTCTCAGCCACGTAGGAAGGTGTAGACTTCCTGGTTGGGGTCCTCGAGATGGTAAAAACCAATGGCTGGAAACAATTGGTGACATGGCTCAAAATCGTTCTCAATGGCTGGCGCAGATGCATCCACTCCTTGTGATTTATGATTTCCAATTGAACTGTTTTGTTCTCCGTTATTACTATTCCTTTGTCTCACACCTCTGTTTACTGTCTATATTATGCATTTCTCCTACTTTCTTCTCTTGCTTTGTGTGCTACATGGAGTGTGGCGACTTGAACTGCCGAACTTATATGCAGAGTTCTATGTCGAAAACCGACCGACCGTGTGAATACATAGACATGATCATAAGCAACAAATTGTGCCTGAAACGTCACTAGGTTATGCCATATAAGCATGTTTGATATGGAATTATATTCTGCCACGGTGCCCGATTTCTATCCTTAACGTAATTGTAACATTGTGTGGGAGGGGTTATTTTTTAAAATTTTCAATGAGTAATGAAAGTATTTCGACTCATGGAGTGTTCGATGTACACATATTTGTCACTCACTTTTCCATACGTATCTGGTTGAATTTCTCGTACTACTACATTTTTGTGTGCTAAATGGCGTGTAGCGGTTTGAACTGCTGTATTTACCGTGCGAAGTTGAAGACTCAGTCAGTCCCGACATGTTTTTGTCAACACATTCAGGCCTAGACAATTGTGTTGGTTACCGTTCGGCGATGAATTGATATGTGGTTGCTCGAATTCTGTGTTTGAGCCAACATTCTACTGATCATGACTACTTAAAATTAGTCGGTATATGCTATAATGCTCTTTGATACTCTGAATTGTTAATTCTTTTGGAAACTGACTCTAGCTCTATCTATGTCCAAACCAAGTTCACTTTTAACAGTTTGAAAAAATTTGGACATTGGATAAATGTGATATTCATTATAATAAAGGTTTTCTTGTATTTCCCAGTGAATGAATACAAAACAAAACGATATTGCTTTGTACTGACGCTTCGCTTTTTAATGCTAATAGCTTTATCAAAGGATTATTAATCCAGAATTTACAAAATCTCAGCATATATACAACAACTTAATCATCGTTCCTCAGTATGGGGTCATTTTTTGTTGTCAAACTGGTAAAGATAACAAAACCAGGTGTAGATTGTTGGATTTGATAAGTGTGTAAAATTATAAAAACAGTGTGTGTTTACGTAATGAAATTGCTTATCACATTCGTGTTGATTTGTCATTTCATGGAGTGAGGCAAGTGGGTGTTGTCACCAGGTCAAATTCTGTTTTAGTCCGTCATTCCTATTCAGGCAATTTGGATTCCACTTGGTATGAAGTGCTTCTGATGATATTAGATGTTCTTTGTGATTTCTGAAATGCTTTTTCTGGATTATTTCAATATTGTTAAAATCAATTTTGTGGCTTGATTCTATAGCGTTTAGACGAGCTATGGCTGATGATTTTTCAAGCTTTTCTAGTCCAACCAGATTTCTCGGTGGTCGAACAGGTGTTCATTTCTTTTGATTTCTCGAGATGTTTGTCTGGTGTTTATTGCATCACATTCCAAGCAAGCATTTTATTTTATAGACACAATTAGATAGAGAATCTTTAGGGATTTGGTCATTTATCTGGACAAGGTTGTTTCACAGTATGTTTGATGTTTTGAAGAAAACTCTGATGTCGAGCTGATTGAGTACTCTTCTGATATCGTCTGACGTCTCTGTTCCATATGGGATGACGACTGTTGATGTCCGTGTTTTCGGAATGCGTTTTCGGCCATACTTAATGTCTGAGTTGATTTTGTTGATGAAGTCCCTTGGGTAGTTGTTTTGCTTGAGAGTTTCAGTAATATTTGATATTTCTTTCTCATCCGTTATCAGAGAATGTGCTCACCTAAGAAAACTTGAAACAACTGATACCTTTGCGCTGCTGGACTGTGATGATCCGAAGTGTAAAAATATTTATTGGAGTGGGTTTTCTTCCTGAATGTAGGTATACTAAAATGTCCATTTTCCCTCCTCTTAATTAGACAGTCTAGAAATGGTAGTTCACCGACGTCTGATTCTGCTTCCGAAGTAAACTGACTCTAGCTCTAAACATCAGTAAATAACGAACATTACATTATAAGTAAAAGGCGCTCGGCCTTAGTAACTCTCTCGTTTTGTATCAAGTTGCAAATAGAATAAGCTGAAATAAATTTGATTCGATCAAACTTAATAAGACGTATATATATAGATTGATAATAGTCATTTTAGTGGTGTATGCTATGAGAAGTAGTTTCGTTACATGGATTGAATAAGTGAACTGGTGTCCAATTTCATTCTAATTTGTGCAAAACTGCCAACAGTAGTAAAGTCATGTCTCATGTGTATACCGCTTTGATCCTATACGTTCAACTCCCCCATATCTAGTTAGTCTAATCATATTGCTTCCGTAATGACATACCTCTCAAGTATTTGTATTGCATCTAGAGAATTATTTAGTATTTGAGTTATACTAAGGTAATAAGGATAGTAGGCTGTTGTGGCCTGTATTAGTTCTTGCAATATACGCATCTTTGCAGAGAACTAATTTATCTTTAAAAGCATTCACGGATGGAGATGATACTACTTGATTGGGTAGGGAGTTCCAATCATTATCCACTCTGTGAGATAATCTAAATTCCACACGTACTTTATTTGTCTGCACTTTGAGCTGGCCTTGCTGTGGTATTCTACATGGAGGGGAAAGATTAGAAAGGTCAGTCCCCAAATTACAATTCAGTATACGATATGTCAAAATCAAGGCACATCTTCCCTCTCTTCGGTATGATATTGGGTAAAGGTTTAAGTGTCCCATCGTCTTATCATAAGCAGGATGTGAGATGCTACCGACTAATTTGGTTCCTACCCTTTTTTCCAAGATATTTGAAGCGTGGACTAGCCGCTTGTATACACTTTTCTAGATGAGACATGACATGGTGCGCAAAGTAACCTAACCATAGAGTCATCTAATCGTTTGGAAGCCTCTCGAAAAGCCTTAGCTGCAGTCGCACTATAGTAAGCACTTGTTTTCAAACCGTGGCTGACAATAATACTTAAGGCCTTAACATTTGGCAGTTCTCTGTCCTCCATGGAGTTCGACTGTCTGTCTTGCTCTACGCCTGTGAAACCTGGCCTCTCCGAGTTGAGGATGTGCGGCGACTCTGCGTGTTCGATCATCGCTGTCTCCGCAGGATTGTTTGCGTTCGATGGCATCATCGCGTGAGTAGTTCTGAGGTTCGGCGGCGTGTGTTTGAACACAGTGGAGATCACCATTCATTGAGTGTCGTCATCTGGAAACACCAGCTCCGGTGGCTTGGACATGTGCTGCGAATGTCATCCCGGAGGCTTCCGTACAGGTCTCTGTTCGCTAGCCCTGGGACTGGATGGAAAAGGCGGAGGGGTGGTCAGTCCATGACGTGGCGTCGTGGGATGAAGGATATTTGTGCTAGATTAGCACCGGTTGGTGTGTCACGACTCCCTGGTTGGGGTCCGCGAGATAGCTCAAAACGTTATCGGATATGGCCAAGAATCGTAATCAATGGCGAACGTGCTACAATTTCCTTCTTTCTTCCCTTCCTGATGATAATTAACGAATACTGTTTGGACTTGTTAAACATGACTGTTTTCCTTCTTGGTGAAGTTCTTTATCCGTTTTCTACCTATATTTTTACTTTTAATCTATGTTGTTTTATTATTATTGTGTGGCGCATCTTTCTTGGTGCCATATTGTACCAAGTTTTTCTGCGTTTAAATAATAATGATGGAGTTCGACGTGTAATACCTCTGACCTAAGTGTATTACTGGACTTTTCATGGAATTAATTTCCAAACTCCAAGAGTTAGAACCATTAAGTTAATTTACTTAGATCTTTATTATTTACAGTTTTCTAGATCTTAATGTCGTCCCCAAATGATAGTAAAGCTGAGGTGAGAATTTCCGGCAGTTCGTTAACGGATAATCGGAATAACAAGGGGCCTAGTACAGTTTCCTTACGAAAGATCTTACAAAGTATTATTATCAGGTAATCATGAATAAAGCCTAAGGTTACTCAGAAATAAATGTTTGCAATCACAAATAGTTACTCACGACACATATAACTTCCGGTCAGTATATTTAGGATGGAAAATTATCCGCAGTCTGTCAGGAACTGTTTATTTTCTCAAACAGATGCCCGTCAATCTCTTCTAAGGTTGTTTTCTATACACACAAGGTATTTTATTGAATCAGTTTTCTGCATACTTGGTAAAAATGGATTCATCCATCGCACGACGCATGTCAGTAGCCTAATGCGTTGACTAATCGATCTTTCATTACTCAAGATGTTCTCTTGCTTTCTTAAATAGTAATTCCACTCACGCTAAGTGGTATATCACTGTATGGTACTTCATCTGCCCTTTCGTCAGTGAAAGGTGTGAAGTGTACTTCTGCTGAATGCCTCAAATAATTTTTCAAATTTAGTCACAATCTACTAGATCATAGGGTCACTCACATCCCGTCTGTCTTACTTATCAACCAGGATCACCGTAGAAAAGCTGCACCATCTTAATTTGCTACAATTCAGTAAAGTACACAATGATAAAGAAAAAGAATTCGATGTGACTACTTTAGACTTATTGATAAGCGAAAATACTTAGATGAGAACTTTAGAATTTGCATGACATATTGCTATTGTTGTTGTTGCCTTGGGTTCCGAGTGAAACATAGGGCTTCAGCAACACGTTTCCATTTTGTTCTATCCTCTGCGGTTCTCTTTAGCTGCTCGCAAGATTGCCCATAAGCTTTCATCTTCTTCTCATACGAACTCCATTATGTCACACTCGGAAACACGCACAACTTGGCGTTTCCCACTTGAGCGATGTCATTCGACGGTCTTTTCAGCGTATGCCCAGTTCATCTCTATTTTATTCGGGATATTTGTTGAGCAATAGGTTCTTTGTTGGTTTGTTCCCATAGTTTATTGGTGCTAATTCTTTCTGGCCTGCCATTTAATCCTCAATATGAAGCGAAGTCACCTGTTGATAAAGGTCTACAACCTGTTGGAAATGGTTTTCATGATGCACGTGCCAAGTTTCTGACCCATATAGAAGAACTCACTGATTTAACATTCTTTTTGAAAATGCGGATGATATTGTTCATTTTCTGGCGGAGTGCAGAGAATTTCCAGGGTGATGAAGGTTTACCTTGCCTTTCCGTTCCTGGTCTTGACATCCTCATCCGTTCTGCCTGTAGTTGAAACGATGGCGCCTGGCTGGATACGTGAAGGAAGTAAACTCATTCAAATTTCCTCCCTTGATAGAGAATAAATACATCTGTACCTTTGTGAACGACTTTAAGCCCCATATATTTTGGCTGGTGTTTAGCATTTCAGGGAGTCTACATCTCGCCACATGACTCGTCCAGCTGGCAGTTAAATAATTCATGGGTTGAGATTATGTTCTTTTTCGACCCCGTCTCTCTTCTTAGGCGTAACCCTTCTTCAGCTAACATTGCTATTCTGAGAAGGTTGAGGTTCTGTTTGTGTAACACATATTTTGGTCATGTCGATCAATGGAGATTCACAATCTTGTCGGTTTATTCTTTTTGCTTATCTAACACGGTGCTTAATGTCACTATTGCTACTTTGCTCCACTAAACACGGGAGACTGGCACGGACATCAAATTTGTTGCAAGCAGATGAGCAAATCCGTATAGGAGTTAACACCGTAGTTAGTTCAGTTTGCCACACTTTGCAAAGGTACAGAAAGAATAATAAGGTGAAAATTAGTGATTTCCACAAATCCGAAGGAAAAATACTATACCACGTCTATCTGCTAGTCCTTAACATTCCTAGCACATCTTCTGGGTAATCTACAACTTCTCTGTCACCGTAAAAAATGTTGGTGCACCTTTGTGTACCAATATTCTAATTAAACCACGTACAGTATTCATTGTAACAACAGAAAACTTCCAAACATGATATGAAATAAGTGTACCGAAATGCGGAACAGTAATAGATATCTCTGAACGTTATTGGAATACCAGTTTTAGATACCTCCTAAGCTAACCATATTAACGGGTATCGCAAAGAGGACCCCATGATCAGGAAGTACTCGATTTTTCTTTTGGATAACTGGTTTCAAACACTCAATAAAAGTTTGGTGAATGGCTCTCAAATTGCTGGTTTATCCATGGAGAAGATTAAAATCAACTGGTGACTTACAATAAAGAATTCAAAAGTACATGCATGCAGTGATTAGACAGTACTTCATATGCATAGATTCGAAGACTTATAGGCGAAAACTAACAAACTGGTAGAAGATGCGGCAAAGACAGGACTTCAAGTGAACAGAGAGAAAATGCAGGTGATGAAAATAACCAGCCAACAACAAGTACTGGTCACTGTCAACAGAAGAGATTTGAAAGAGGTCACTTTCTTCGCTTGTCTGGGTAGTACCATTCCCACTACAGGTGGTGGGACAGATGAGGGTGTCAAAATCAGGATTGGAAAAGCAAGGCAGAGATTCATCAGTTTGGAAACCTTCTGCACTCAGCATTAAGAACAAGATTGAGATTGTCATTAACAGTGGTAAGTCAGTCAGTTCTCGTATATGTGTTAGAGGAGACTTGGCGTATCACCAAGAGCACTTCCGACGGGTAGCAAACTTTAATCAACAGCTGTCTTAGCTCGATACTGGAGATCAGATGGCCAACCAAAAAGAATTAACAACAAGAAACTCTGGGAACGAACCAATCAAGAGCCTTCCTGACCAACAGGTATCCTGGAGAACTGGGAACTTCGAGTGACACCGCACACCAGGCCAATGTCGAATTGGGTGTTTGCGAGAGTGACATGGAGGTGAAAACTTAAGGGCAATTGTGGGGTCAGCTGAAGAAGGGACTGGAGAGAGCATGACAAAACAGAGGTGTGCTGTTGAAGCCCTATCTTCCACTCGTAACCTAAGGCAATAATAGTAATAACAATCATAGAAATATGCAAGTTTAACCTACTTGTAAGCACAACTAAGTTTGTAAAGTATCATAGAGTCAAACAACTTACAAAGCAATAGTTTACGCATTGGAAACCCAGTGACGACAGTAATAAACCTTAGCTTTACTCTACAATATTGATCAGAATATTTCTACATATGTGCTTCGATGTCAGTCACTATACAGCCCCTTGTATTCACTGATGCATATTTAGCGTCCGCCACAGGGATTTAAGAAAAATCACTAACGTGTAAATTGCCGATACACAGTGACAATTAACTGGGACACCACGAATTTACATTAGGTGCTTCAAGGTAGAAATAGGCTTGTGTTTAGAATTGCTTTGATAAATTTTTATTATTAACACAATATTCAGCATACAACTAAGCTTAGAAGACTGTATTACTTCAAGTCGCCACACTCGAAACAGCATAGATAAAAGGAAAATAGGACGATATTAAAACAGACAACATAATAATTAAGTAAGGACGGGAAAAGATGTTCAGAATTCCCAAGACGCTGAAAGACAGCTAGTACTACTCAACAGTTGGGGACTTTCCTGTTTCGGTGGGATCAGCCCTAACTCTTTTGCAAACTAGTCATACTTTGAATGATATTCACTTTTAGAACCACAATGTGACTCAGTAAGGCACAAACATCTCATTATATGTAAATTCACAGTGTCATCAACTGACCAACCATCCTTACTTAGAACTGTTTGGCTTTTGTGGTTCCTGCAGTAGCCATAAATACCACGAAGTTACATATAGTCCTAAATGTTGATTCTTCTGGCGATTTCACTTCATAACAGTAAGACTAAACGGAAAGTGGTTACGCGATGTATTTACCTTTTGGTGTGTAGTTGGGTTTCTTCTTCAAATCCTTAGAGTGACGTACGGGTGGGTTTCCAGTGTTCGTGCCAAGATTTCGATAATATTCATTTCATTAGGGTTGATTCAATTTATAAAATAGTAAATTCTTTTGATAAATAGTGCAGCCTTGTTTTCGTCCAGACAGAGAAATATATTTGGGTTCTTGCTCAAGTCGTTCAAAAGACCAAGTCCTTCAAAGGTCACTTAACACTAATACACCGACTGCGTACTTCTGACGGGTTAACTGCTAGTTAAGTAAGGGGTCAGCTTTTGAGATGCGGATTCACTTTCACCAACCTACGTAAAAATCGCCAGACGAAATATCACTCGTATGTGCACGAATTCACACAGTTGCTCCAGGATAGGCGTTGTTCTTTCACTGACGATTTTCATCGATGACCAATTGCGACAATCCATGTGTTCATTATCAACGGCTGCCGTGTAGAACAAGGTCCCTTCATACTTTCTAAGTTGGTCTAGGATACTAACATATATTCATCCGAGCAACGTTCGCCGTTTGTTGTACGAAATACCCTCAGTATACTTCTCCTACAAGTTAAGTTTCTCTAACTTTTACCGTGACTGTATTTGAACTATAATCCTTGAGATAAGTAGGTGCGAAACACAAACAAGTCAGCAAAAAATATCACCAGCTCCCTTAGTTTCAATCGATCCATTTGGCTGAGTAGCACACACAGAACCCAAAACTCGTGTTCCAGTGTACTTTCGTTATCTGTATTTCAGCAAGTTCATAATCATAAAATTCCTGTAGTCCACTTTTTCTAGCTGATTATCAATGGTAGTAGGATACTAAAACACTATCTAGATGTTATTTGTTGGACTAGGCAGGTCGGTCGGAAGTGTGTGGGC
The DNA here is from genome assembly GCA_944472155.2 of Trichobilharzia szidati. Taxonomy (NCBI): domain Eukaryota; kingdom Metazoa; phylum Platyhelminthes; class Trematoda; order Strigeidida; family Schistosomatidae; genus Trichobilharzia; species Trichobilharzia szidati. Next base: position 131,530,494 of record OX235273.1, on the reverse strand, counting down.
GGTTGTTACTTCCCGGCTGCCCACACCGTGGAAGTTGGTTGAGTTTTCGGGTACCTGAAATAGAGAAAAGGTTAGTGTTGCGTGACCGCAGAGCCCAGGGGACAACTGCTTGAGGCCGGTCACACGCGGCCTGTTTTTGTTTGTTCTTCTTCATTTGGTGTGTCTCAGTAGCATATTTATGACTTCTGCCCTGTGACACAGCAGCAGGAAGCGCGGTCGTTGTTAATCCGGGCCCCGACCGATCAGGCATGATATTTTGTGAGTTAGTTTGAGTCATAGTATTGGATTGGGTAGTTGCTTTTTGTCTAACCGCTATCCAAACAACCTTTCTGGCATGGTAGGACCTACAGGAACATACGTTCCAGCCAGTGTAGCTCGTTGGGTCATTGCGATATGCAAGCCCGACCACCACGTCAAGGTAGCAGCTATCGGCCGGGTGGACTAGGCAGAGTTCTAAATGATCTCAGTAATGCATTACAGCGTATAACAAAGTTATAACCCCACTTCAGAATAAGTCACAACTACTCAACAAACTGCGAAGAATAAATTTCATCAAAGTTATTTGACTGATTTTATTAGTTATGTATGTACATAACTGTCCACCAACATAATTACAAAATAAGTAATAATAAAGCAAAACTGATCAAGCACTGCGGGTATATTTACCCCAGAAGTGTAAAAGAAAGACAGAAACAATGAAGCATAGACTCATGACTAGCACTGGTACAGGTCCAACTTTAATGCCAGGAGAGTCTTCTGAATAGAACAGGAAGACAGGATTTTTCTGTGCAGTTGGCGCAACTGGTCTCCTTGCTGATGATGTTGGTCCCTGGGAGAAAAAGACACAAATACAAAAATGAAAGTTTGAAAATAAGGATAACATGTAGTGATGTAAGACGCTTTTAGAATGTATCCATACACACGTAAGGAATCTGATAGCCTGAACGGTTTATTAATGTGTGAGCCTATGAGCCAAAAATCAGTGTGCAGGCTAATTATACTAATCATTTGTCCAGACTGACACCGAAAGAAAATTCCCTGTTGTCGTAGGCGACGGGAGTTTATAACTTTTTCAAATTACTTACCCACTTCATCAAAGAATCTTCCTAACTTTTACATTGTTCATGTGATTTAACCACAGACTGATAATGCTAGGAGTCCTTGCAAATTTACCTTTATCGTGAATATTCAACAATAATACAGTGGCAAAACACATTTGAATACTTCATCTGAGGCATGAGTGGCGCAATTCGGTGTAAGCCAAACCACTTATGTTTGTAGAAGCGCACAGCAAAAGTGTCATTTATCAGATACCATTTAGAGCACATGAAAGAAGTCAACACAGTAAAAGTACTTCAACAAAAAGAACCAATCACTGAAATGTATGCGACTGCATTCCTCAGAGAACCAGGCAGGCTTTAGACCAGGAAGACGGTGTATTCATCATATCTTCACCCTTCGACAGATCCTAGAACATAGGCATTCTTACCGGCGTCCAACAATTGTTGTATTTCTTGACCTAAAGGCGGCATTCGATTCTGTTGACCGACAGGTTCTCTGGTGTTGCTTGTCTGTGAAAGGAATGCCAAGAAAATATATCGCACTGATCAAGGCACTCTACCCGAACTCATGCAGTAAGCCAGGTGAGAGCTTACGGCGAGTTGTCATCTGAAGTGGTGATAACTAGTGGTGTCCATCAGGCATGCCCATTATCCCCATTTCTATTCAATTTCATCATGGATGTACTAATGGATTTAACCCTAACTCACTTCAGAGACTCAGGGATTGACTTGCTACCAGGGGATAATCTCGTTGACTTACAATATGTAGATGATATAGACCTTCTAGACGAGGACTATGACAAAATGCAGAGTCTTCTGAAGAATTTGAGCTGCAATCTACGAATGTTTGGCATGCGATTCGCTTCCGCCAAATGTAAGATGATGTTACAGGACTGGACTATGCTGACTCCTAGTTTAGAAATAGGGAGTGAGGTGGTAGAGCACGTTGACCGCTTCACTTATTTGGGTGGTACCATTAGCCATAACGGGTTGATCTCTGACGAAATCTCAGCGCGGATACAGAGGGATAGTTTCCATATGCCAGCTTACGCCGTCTCTGGCGTAGACGTGATATCCGGCTGGCTATCGACCGAAGAGAGGGTGTACTGCTCAACAGTCCACTCCGTCCTCCTTCATGGCTGTGAGACCTGGCCATTGAAAGTGGAAGACATGAAAAGATTAGCTGTCTTTGATCATAGGTGCCTACGTTCTATCTCCCGTGTGAAGTGGTATAATAAGGTGAGCAATATTGAGGTCAGGCGCCGAGTGCTGGGTAAGGCGGGGAAATCAGTCGACGAGACTGTGAAATTGCATCGACTGAGATGGTTAGGATATGTGTTACGTATGCCTAGTCATCACCTTCCTCGACAATAGGCAATGTTAGCTGATATAGGATCAGGTTGGAAAAGAGCTAGCAGCGGTCAAACCGAAACATGGCACCAGTCAATGAGATCCACAACAGTTAGTTTAAGCCAGCCGCCATGTAGGAAGGTGTAGATTTTCTGATTGGGGTCCTCGGGACGGTGAACACCAATGGCTGGAGACAATCGGTGCTATGGCTCAAAATCGTTCTCGATGGCCGGTGCAGATGCATCCACTCCTTGTGACCTATAACTTCCAATAAAACTATATTGTCCTTCGTTATTACTATTCTTTTTGTCTCATATCTCTGTCTACTATCTCTATTTTGCATTTCTTCTACTTTCTTCTCTTGGTTTGTGTGCTACATGGAGTGTGGCAACTTGAACTGCTGCACATCGGTGCAAAGTTCTATGTCGAAAACAGACAGATTGCAATCATATTATCAAATGGAAATTGAGCCAGAAACATTCAGGGAATAGTACTTCCTGACTTTGTGCTTTATAAGTGCACCTGACATGATATATAAGCAGTTAGCACAGAGTATTGTGAAGCTTAGTGCTTGGAACAGAAATCAGGGTTAGTAAGTTCAGTCTTACAGACAAACTACAGAGTAAAAGGATCTTGCATATCGTTTTGAAAATAAATTTTATGGTAAATATGAGGTAAAAATAAAAATATTGAGCAACCTAGGAAGTGTATACCACTACATTTTTCCGAATTTTCTTCTCTTAATTCAAACTCGATAGCTTTCTGAGCACAGTTTTCAGCGATTGCAAGACAGCTAAAAGTTGACTTTGCTTAATCCAACAAACGATATTCTAGGAGTAGGCTTATTGAGTCAAGATTGATGTCAAACTAACTCAAGTTGACTCAACCTTTCTAAAAATCGTTACACTAATAACATCAGTTAATATGCTGTTATACATGTTACGCATGAGACTGAAATCAAAACATGTTACACTTGGTTCTCAGAATTGTCTGTATTTTTAAAAATTCACCAACTATCGATTTATTTCCACAAATGTAAACTGCAATCTGATGCGAACGGGTACAAAAGATAATGACAATATTGATGTTGATAATAAAATAATAATACCAGTCACCTAAGGATAAGGTGCGTCGGTGGTATAGCGGTTAGGACGCTCGCCGACCATGTACTTGGTCCGGGGTTCGATCCCCGGCCGACCCACTCCTTTACCTCGTTGAGCCAGAAATAATGCTGGTAAAGAGGAAAGGTTGGGCATGAGGCTAGCAACCCCATCCTGTAAAATAAACACTGCCACAGAAACTTCAAGCCACTAGCTTGAAGCCCTATGTTCCATTGGGGAACGTGAAGGAAAAATAAAATAAATACCTAAGGATAAAACAAATTTTTTTTTATTCCTTTACGTCCCCAGTGGAACATAGGGCTTCAAGCTAGAGCTTTGAAGTTTCGGTAGCAGTGGTAATTATTTTTACCACATGCTCATGCTCAAACCTCCCTCTTCACCAGTCTTATTACTAGCTTAGCGAGGTAAAGGAGTGAGTCGGCCGGCGATCGAACCCCGAACCACTTATGGAGTGGTTGGCGAGCATTCTACCGCCGTGCCACCAACGCACTTAAGGATAAAACAAATGCAACAACAGTAATACTGCCTTGACATTTTCGAAAGACAAAACTGTATGGTGAACGTAACGCATACCACTTAGTTGTCGGTTGATGGGTCTCGAGTTCGAATTCCAATCCGCCTACCATAAACCGAACAAATGCGTAGCATTTGCAGCCCTGGCATAAGAAGTAGTACCTGAAAGTATGTATTATCTGCAGTGTTTTAACTAACGGTTAGTGAAATCATAATAATTTGCTTTATTCCAAAACAGTACTAATGTTAGTGTGGAATTTTAAGCATTTGGTACAATATTGCATCTAATTTTATTGAATAATACTGAAAACAATTATCAAGATAATATTTGAGGATTGTTAATGGCAGTCCTTATTTGGTATCTGTAGTGACAGTGAAGTCATGTACATACAGAAAAGGAAAAAAATGTAAATAATAATAAGTTTAGTAGCTAAGATAGTCAGTTAATTGAGATACCGTCACCATATATTACAAATAGGAAATAATAAAAGGGCCAATTATTTTGCTAACAACACAGTAATTGATAAGCTTCACGCTTTACATTGTTTCTATCGAATAAAACACAGGCCAAATATAATATCATTGAGCTCCTATACTTGGGAGTACGAGCATATAACCTTTTGTACTGACTTCCAGTCCTACCAGATGAGATACAGGGGGAGAGTTGAGAATAGAGGAGATGTTGAGGGAAAACCCTTAATACTCTTCTCAAAATGACAGTGCTTTTTCAGTACCTCAGGAAAGACTAAAAGGGGGCAGTAAAGTATAATGGGTAACACGCACGAGTTAAAAAAATGTAGAAGCAGAGGTTAAGTGATTCCAGATAGTTTTAGCTTCTTAATGTAATACCTTAAACGGAAAATTTTTTCCGATATCGATAAAATATGGAATGACCAAGTAAGGTCACAGGATAGAACTATACCAAGGTATTTCGTGATGAACCTAGTTTCAATTAGTCCCGTCTAAGCTACAAGCATCGTGTGTACTAACCAGTCGCTGTAGATCACGTTCACGTCTAAAGGATAAGTCAATAGTCTGGCATTTAAAAGGATTTAACGCAGGACCACTTAGCCTAGAACACTGACTGATGTCTGACAAAAAGCTATGAAGTTTGCAACAGTCTGACATAGACCTAACAGGAAGCGAGACGGTCAGTGTATTTGGCGAAGTTGATTTCATTCGGAAGAGGTAAATCATGTTAGTAATAATAAATGTAATTAACCATAAAACGCGAGGGATTCTACAAATTTTGCTCAACAACTAATTACATTCTATGTAGTCGTCACTGAGCCACGTCTACTGTATGAGCTTAGAATACTTCCTGGTTGCCTAAACGACGGTACGAGAAGGGTCAGAACCCATGATCTAGTGGTCAAAAATTCAGTGCCACCGCCAGAGAGACATGACGCGATACGACATCTATTCTTAACACCAGCCCTGTTATGAAAAGATATTTAAGGATCATAGAAAGACAACCTTTCATTTGAGGCATAAATATTTCAGATGCCTGTAAAATATTATATTTTTTCGAAATAGCCGTTTTCATTTTATTGAAAAGTGCTATGACCAGATACAGGATAACATGCAAAATGTCTACAAAACAAATATTTTACAATAATTCTGGATAGTTCTGAGGGTAGGAAAGGTGTCCGTGACTATTTATCATATGACTTAATGTAATATAGGATGAAATGCAACTGCAACTCGCTAACACCCCTTGGAGGAAAAACCGCAGACCAAAAGTCTAAATTGTCTAAAATATTCAAGGGCTAGAATAATGAGAAATTATGCTGCCTTCATTACTTCTTACACAAGATTGGAATACTCTATTGCAACCCAAACAGTTACTCAAAAACGAGCTATTGAAGAATCTTGTGAGTAATTTTACCATAATTGAGTGTTTAGTCACCGACAAATTGATAAAAAAAGAGATGGGTAAAATGTATTCAGATGATGATTATTGTTTTAGTGACACTGTACGAATAGAAAGTTTTCACGAGTGACTGACAAGATAAATAACTGTTGCAGTACCAAAAACTTCAGTTTCGCATCAGGCAAAATCAAGTTATACAGATAAGTGATGACAATGAAGTTAAAAGTAAGTCTTGAGTAATTGCTGGCTTATTAAGTTACTGACATTTAGCAGTTGAAACACCAAAACAAGTTAATCATAATGCCGCAGTATATAGTCATATATAAGTGGCCTCAATGGATTCGCTGCAGCTAATGTTTTCTATGTCTCAAGTTAAAATCCCACCCATTAACATATACATTTTAAACGTAGGCATAAATTACATCCCCGCAGTATCAGCAGTAGGCGGAAAATACTGCAACACGGCAGCTATAATCTATTTTTAAATACTATCATCCGTATGTAAATCAGTTTAGAGGAGTTACCAATTAAAATACAATGGAATCTGAGACAATGCACTAACCTTTCGTTGACGAACGCCACCAGCAGACCCTCTTGATGAAGCAGCTGCAGATTTAGACGAAGAAGGAGCTGCAGTTGGCTAGGAAATTTTGTCAAATTACCACTTAAACGAACACCTTACCATTCTTTTTGGACACTCTGCAGGCGGACGCTACCTTACTGATCGAAATCTACGTTGAAATACGTGTCCCTCGATGTAACCCATTGACCGGTTAAAACAAGCGGTGAGTTTAGTGATTTCAGATCTGCAGAAATATATAAAAAGGGACCACACTAATCCTATCTGATTTCGAGTAGTATTAAACTGACAGGAAATCCCTTATCTCCCTATCAAGGTTTCCGTTCTTCATTGGGCTCCTCCGTAGTTCACTCCTTCACTCACTTCTTGTACGTTTGGCAGTCCTAGAGGAAAGTGGTATGAATTGTTAAAGCGATTTGCAGAATGCGATGTATTGAGAACGTGGTAACCAAAGTTAGTCTTTTCACTCGTTAGCCATCCGTTATGGTAGAAGGGCAAGGCTATAACAACGGCAACAGTGTAAATGATGATCTAACTTGTGATCAGTATTGTACATGCGCACAGAGGCATAATAAGAAGCAGCAATTCATATGTAAGTGAATTTATAGGCAGATTAAGAGGAGAAATCAGATAAGTGAGACCGAGCGGGATTCAAGGAAAAGTTTAGTTGAAACTCACTGACACAGTGCGGCACGTGAGGGTCGCATCCTATTTTTTTAGTAAGGACGGGCCATTCAGTCGGAGTCTCTATATTTTTGCTTGATTACCCAACCTTCTCTTAGAGATTTCCCCTTCGCTCATGGCCTCAACACTAGATTCATTCATTTGGCATTGTATTCAGGAGGAAAGACGTCAAATGGCAGTTGCAAATTAGGAAATATTGATGGCCGAAAACAAATATCTGGTTAGAAATTATACCCTATTTTTAAGGACCGTATATTCTAGTGAACTAAAGAGTAATGAACAGTCTTCCGTGTGTATCACTGGAATTTCGTCTGTCAACCAACATACCCACAAAAACCTGGTTTAGCTACAACTTTATGCGTGCTACCTGTCAACTCATTTTCGCCGAATTGGATACTAAGGATCAGCTGCTGAACCCACTTCCTACATCTCGTGGAGTGCCCCCGATAGGCTAGCAGCGCTGCCCCTAGTAGAAAACCTGAGAGACTTGAGGTTTATTTAATGGGGAGTGCAACCGTTAGGATGCATTTATGAATTCTGTAGTTTCACTAACCACTAAGCTGTTTGCAAGAAGCAGAAGTAGGTTTACCACAGAATCTCACCGACTACAGATGGAATTTGAAAAGCACCTAGCGCGAAATTCAGTGGGGTGACCTAAAAAGTTATCCTGTTGCAGGGACATAGGGAAAAATACGCATTATCGGATCCCCCACGCCTTTTTTGGATCAATAGTTATTTTATTCTCCAGGGTTTCTACTTAGGAATAGAGACTATTTAAGATCTCACCGACAGGAAGCAGTAAAAATTCGGTTGATATCAACCAAACAGTTGAGTTCAAAACCCTAAGCAAACTAGATGGGGAAGATTCACCGTGGTTCGATGAACCCCATCCACGACTTTTTAAGGATTTCATAGTTCACGTAAAAAATCCATTAAAAAGTAATCAACTATGCAAGGGGAGTTGCGACTCAACAAGAAGAATGCAGTATTTACCCACGCCTGCAGATAAGGAGATATACACAGTTTTCCAAAATACATATATGTTAGCCTTGCTCGCACCTTAATTAGGGTAGTGGCAAGAATAACTCAGAAGGCCATCATGGCCTAGTTAGGAAACAACATTTATTAACCCAGCGCATAGCACAGTTTTCGAGTTAACATCTCGTTTAGGAGCAAAGTTAAGTCAATGGTTGCAGAGAAGCCGGTCTACATAGTCTCCATGAGTTTTGGTAAGTTATTAGACCAACTGATGCAGGCGAGATTTTGCGTGAAACTGTGAACACCCCAAGTTATAGTAAGCCTGCTGACCTGGAGAGACAAATCCCTAGTCCCCGGGATTCATAGAGTGGAAATCAACCCGTACCTCTCTTGACCTATGGTGCATCAGCTGCGCTCCTTATTTTTTCTGTCTTGAGTGTCAGCTTAGCCTTTGGTTCGCCTAATGTCCAATGTTTCTGCAAGCAGATCACCACGAAGTTTTGTCAAGGCTTAATGTCAACAATGAGATCCACTGTAGGACCTTATAGGCTTGTCTAACCAATAGACGCTTACTATTAATGTGGTGAAGTGTGCAAGCATCCTCGCCTGGCATGCAAGCATTGGAGCGTAATTCATGCGAATGACACCTCTCAGCTTTATTTATAATAATAATTTTACATTTTCATATAAACGTAAATTTACATGAAAATGCATGCCATTTTTACAGGCACGATCGAGTTTGATACAATGTCAAATAGTAGATTGTCTACAAGTTAGTAATGTTGGAACAGCTAAATATTTGATGTATGTATAAATACACTCTTTGTCTGACCCATGTCGTATGATTATTGAATTAAACAGCAGTCCTCCAGGTTGCGCAGGAAAATCGACTTCATTTCGTTTTCAACCCGTAGTTGTAGGCATACGATAACCAACCAATATTGAGGTAAGTACAGCGTTTACAAGGGATAGTAAGCTGTTTTAGAAAAGTAAAGATGCTAAGGTGAATCATTAAAGTGTAATGAAATAGGTAAATGCAATGTATCATTAATATATGCATTCATAAAGGAAATACAATGGGAGACTATAATCCCTAGACTGACAAAGTTCATTTGCAATGTATAATGCTACCCTATAGGTTTTACTATCATGTTGTCCACTTTTGGTTTAATACAATTATCCACAAGCCGGTTGTTTTAATTTTATACCTTTTTGTGTTTGGTGCACAACCGTACCCTATAGAGAGTAGGAATAAAATAAGTCGAATCAAATTCATAAAGAGCTATAAAATGTTAGGTTTAGTGGAATATAATGAGCAAGTGAAGACCTTATTAGAAAACTGACATAGATTACAAAGTCATGGCAATGGTACATTGTCTCTCTGTGTGTTAGTCTACAGCAAATAACTGAGTACGAGCGACTTTATTGCATATCCCCTCAATGACGTTTGTCTCTATGTTGCTATTGGTTTCAAGTGGCCTTGGTTTCGGGGCGAGATTTAACTGATATAATATTGTGATTTCATAGACATATCTCAGGCTCATACGTGAAAGACAGTTATTGTCCTGTAATAAGGAAAAGTTGTTCACAAGGTAAGGAGGACGTTATTTTTCAGTTTATTTGTGTATATACTATTGTGCACCGAGTCGCGTCTAAAATATGGATCACCTATCATAAGACTTTTTTCACACCTGTGATTGTGAACAGTTTTTGCGGAAGAAATAATAAACTCGTCCCCCTTGTAGCGTTTACGAAAGCCAGATTGGCAACCGGTGTATTTTGCACTGCAGAAATAAATAACAGAATTCTTACGGTTTGACGCGTAAACCTGAACCTCCAGTTTTTCGCTTCATGCCATATGTACAACGAAAGACTACTAATTTGTACTTCAAATCCTGAGATTCATGGTCCCGTATGCAATTTTTGATTACATAATGTGTATGAGTTGTCATACATATATACATATATTACTGATTCCAGCTGACTTAGAGCATCTTCTACTTGAACCCAACTGGTATACCGGTGACTAAACATAATTCCGTCAAAAATGTTTTTGATATCCACTGATATAGGAAGGGCAGGTTGGTCGCCATTGTCTCCAAGTGCCAATGCGTCCATTCGGTACCACTGTAAATGAAAACAGAAGCTTTTCAATAAAAAAATTGATGAATAGCGAATAGAGTAAAGTAAGCAACTTAAAATAGACACTGACTTGGAAACTATAGCGGAAAAAAATATAAATCCCTTACCACAATTACCGTTTTGGAAAGTTCCTGATTGTAGCCACAAACATTTACTGAAACACTCGTGAACGACAAATATGGACACAAGTGATGAAACGGAGATCTACAGAAATCATTGAGACGCCACAAACAGGAGGATTTTAGGTGCACCCTATAATTTTCACATGAAACACATTCTCAAGCATCCTCCTGCACCATAACTGCCTTCAGGCCTAGAGGCAGCTTTTGACGACTATTCTTAACAAAATCAATACAGTTCAAGCCAAACAGAAACCAGAATCACGTCAAATGCAGCTACCTAGATCAAACGAAACAAATCAGCCAATCTGAAGTCAACAAGACCGCGCAAATGTCCTCAAGGTAAAGCTGGAGGCGCCACTTAAAACGGGGGATATGCCTTATCAACGCCCACTGAGTACTTCAAGGAAACCACTAATTTATGTCACTTGAACAACTTAGAGCTCGTTTCTGGTTGGCTTCAACTAGCAACAACACCTGTGCTTCCCATATGGCTATCTATTCTGCTTAACCTAGGCTGTGACCTTAATACCCACTGACCCTTCAGACTGGCCCAATTAACACGCCACAAAAATTTCAAACTACAAGAAAAATACTAAAAATTCAAAAAACTAACTTATTTCTCGCTGGAATCTGGGAGGTGAAGTGACGCGGGCTGGTGAAAGCCTTCGGGATCATTTTGTAAGTCGATGTATATCTTTTCGATGACAGAGAAAATAAGTGGAATGTTCCTTCAATGTACGAATATGGAAAGGCTCCCCAGGGTACCAAAGAAATGAGAAAATATGGCTTGGAAGTGCTAGGAGTCTGCAAGAGCAGCTGAGATGCATGCGGGTCGTCGAAATTGTCAACTGGTGAGTCAGTAATCTACTTCAGTCTGGTTACATAGACGACAACCATGAGCACACTGAGGCAGTGAGTGGCTATAATGATATCACCAGTGGCATTCAGAGCCCTAATGCAGTAGGAACCAATTTCATCCAGGATCATTACAGCAAGATTCAACTCAACATGGAGGAAAGTTACGGTCACCCAATGCTATGCACACTGATGCAAACAAGGGGGGACAAGATAAGGAGGAAGATTTCGACAGACAGCTGCAAACAGTAATGGGCAACATCACGAATGGTGATATCAAAATACTTACGCAAGATATGAACGTCAAACTCGTTCGAATAGAACCTTGGCGAAGTGAATGATAACGGAGACCTCTTCACAGACTACTGCGCTTTCAATGATTTGGCTATCGGAGGCAGCGTGTACAAGAAAAGGGATATGCATGAAGCAACACGAATTTCACCTGAAGGGCAAATCAAGAACCAGAGATTTTACCTCAACCTCAATAAAGTGGAGACCTATCCTGCTAGACACAAAGTCAGGAAGGGGGGCAGATGTGGGCTCGCACCAACATCCAGTTCAAAAACCCGTGAGCTGAAGTTGAAATCCTTCAGAACAAATGAAGGACGAAACTACATGGGATGCCTTCACGATGCACCAGATCACAGTAAAGTCCAAGACGGTATGTGGCATTACTGAGGACACCTACGTGGAAGAACACTGGAACCAACTCTCTGAAGGTGATGTTCAGTGAAACGTGTAAAACTGTTCCAGGAAGAGAGGCGACAAGGAATGGCTCTAAACGGACATCTTCCTGCGAGCTAATCGAGGGGAGTAGGATACTCAAAGAGAAGGTGGGTAAATGCCAAAAGTGACAACAGAATGAGAAGTTGAGTTCAATGTACACTGCACTGAATAAGGAAAGAAGTGAAGAAGATTTCTAAGAAAGACAAAAGGCCATTCTACGACACACAAGCGACTGAAGCAGAACGGGCAGCAGGCAAAAGTAACCTTAGGACATTATTTCAGATAACCAGACCTATATCCAAGAAGGAATCAAGCCGGAGGATGAAACCAATAAAAGATGTTCAAGGGAAACTGACTAACAAGAAGGAACAAATAAAACAATAAGTTGATCACCCCAAAGGACTACTGAATCGAACATCACCTTCACCTAGTCCAGAAACACCACCAACAGCATACACGAAACTGCTAGTGGACACCAAACCTTTAAGAAAAGCAGAAGTCGTGAACGCGATCAAGCAGAAGGACTAAACATCACTACCACCGAAGCACTGAAAACGGACCCAGAGACCGTGGCGTACATGCTGACGCCACTGTTGCAAAACTTTTGGAAGGAGAGGTACCTACCGGTTAGAAGAAAGGCTACCTAGCCAAACTGTGTCGTGTGCTACTGATAGATCTATCGGTGGTATATAAAGGGACGTTCATCGGCATAAAAATATCAAATCAGAGGGAGGGAGGCTTAGTGCCAGTGGAAAGAAATGATTCAGCTTTGCAGAGAAACATGGGAGACGTCAAATGGAAGACAAAGAAGCACAATACGAAAGACAGAAGTATATCGGCGGTGAAGATCGGTGCAAGTGTTGATTTGAATATGGCTTCACTACACAGTACCAAATTCCAAATATTCATTCCTTTGCCGAGTTTTCTGTCTTCTGCCCTTACACAACAGCAACAGAATGGTAACTTTACCCTCTAGCAAGAACTGGCAAGCAAGCATGCTCTCTTCCACGCAATGTAAAATACTAAGTCACGTCATAGTGGAGAGAATAAAAGATGTACTGTATACAGGACTCCGCCCCACCTCCCAGAACAAGCTGGTTTCAGGAAAGGCAAATCATGTGCTGATCAAATCGCAACTCTACACATCGTCGTTGAACAAAGCATAGAGTGGCGGTCAAACCTCTATCTCAACTTCATCGACTTTGAGAAGGCCTTCGACAGCCAGCGTTGGCTGCGAAGTAATTTGGAAACTGCTTCAACACTACACAGTTCACTGCTGCAAACCTTTACCAACATCATTCAACAACTTTATGACAACGGTAAGGTGATCAACAACGGAAAACTGGATGGGGTGTTCGAAGGAGAGATGGGAGTAAGACAAAGCTGACAGCCTACTAACACTATGGGTTGTATTCCTAACCATAGTGGACTGAGTTATGCACGTGGAGAGCGAGGAGACAGGGATACTATGGGCCGATGAGAAGACTCTAGACGATCTCAGCTTCGCAGACACTTGTGTCTAATGTCACATAGACTGAAGGACTTACAGGCGAAAACCAGCAAGTTGGAAGATAAAGGAGTCAACAAAGCCATGACTTCAAGTATACACAGAGAAGACGGAGGTCATGAGGTCACTGCTGACCATCAACAACAATCATCACTTACTATTAACGGAATAATTTCAAGAGAATTCCCTCCACTTATCCAGGGGGCATCGTTCCAACTGTAGGTAGCCGATGGGGGTGTTAACTCGAGAATCGGAGAGGAAAGGCAGACCTTCATCATTCCGAAATCAGCTTGCGAATATCCTGCGTTTCACAGCATAGGCGACAAGATTCAGATTTTCAACACCAATATCGATTTAATCTGTTCTCCTCTATGGGTCAGAAACTTATACTGCTGTCACAAAGAGCATATCCAGCAACCAGACTCGCACTTTTGTCAACAGCTGCCTTCTCTGGCTCCATAGTGAAGAATGAATAGCCAGAAAGAACTAGTAAGGAGAAACCGCGCGAGCAAATCAACCAAGAATCTATTGCTCAAGAAATATCCCGATGAAAATGGAGATTGGTTAGGTACACACTGAGGAGATCATTGAATGACATCGCGCACCAGGCGATCACTTGAGTGGAACGCGATTGGAAAACTGCTAGTTGGGTGTGGGTGATATGGAGTAGGTCGTGTGAGGAGATGAGAAACTGCAGACAACCGTGTGGTCAGATGGAGAGGACTACAGAAAATAAAATGAGGTGCAGATGTTCATTTGAAGCCCTAAGTCCAACTTGGGATCGAGGAGAACAATACTGGTAATGGTTGGCAACAACTCTATTGAATCTCGGCCGTTTCACCATTCACGAACAATTTGTTCACTTGTGGGGAGTGAAACGTAGTGGCCAATAGAAAATCTAAGGGAAAAGAGCTCGGCAAACTCCTTATGGTGTGATTATCTGCTTGTACACTCTCTCCAACTCATCGTCAATAAATGCATCTTTCAGAAGTAGTAAGTGTCAAATTCTCCCCCCACTAGTTGGGGTAATGTCAAATGCAGGCTGGCAACCAGGTTAGGTGGGCCAGGCTGAAGATTTAGCAGGTAGTGTGGCTAGAGCTCAGATCTAGCTGGATTGACACGCATATATGAATCTCCAGTGTTATATCTAGTCGCAATCCACTGGCAGAGATTTCGAAGTCGTTCAAGTAGCCTAACTAACTGCCTTCCTATACTATTATTTATAATAACAACATCATTCACAGAGCACTCATTCAGGAGGACGTTTCCTATTTAAATAAATAAATTTATTCTCATAGTACAGTACATGAGGGACGCCAGTTTACAGGCATCATCAAATTGTTACAGAAATAGAACCATATAATTCAATCACAATTTACAGGCAGTAGCAAGATATGCTTTACATGTTCGATGGAGATTATACATACACTTGATAAATGTTAATCCCAGTAGTATAAAACAGCCTTTTCACTTATATACAATCATTTCTGTGCAAAGTTGGAAAAATCTGCTAGATTGTCAGTGAGTGCAACACAACAGGAAATACAGGAGTATTGTCTTCGCATTAACAAAAAAAACCAGGTCTTTGGTGGATGGATTATAAGTGCCTGAGAAAAAAATAAAGCTTGAAGTAAATATTCGTACATAACCTTGTTGTGTGCAGAGTCCTCGAATTATAGTTCATTGATGTGTTATTTTGAAATCAGTGGTGTGTTTATCCCATTTGATCTGCAATGTCATTGTTGGGAGTAAATATATAAGCTTCAGACGCATTAATTAATGGATTTCTACTGGTTGTGGGTATTTTCTTAGCGTGAGGAGGGTTTATGAAATTCAGCTGTTCCGACAGGAGTTGAGAATATTAACTGCTCAGCAACATTATGGATATAAGTTCATCACATTATCTAAGGAAAGGTGGGTTGCAGTTGGTGAGGGATATATGGTGCCCAACGAGCGTACATCTGTCCATGTGATGTTGTGGTGAGTTACACCTTTTTCATGTTGTCGGTTTATGTCCATTTTATTCCACTTATTGTGTTGGGTAGTAGTTTTACAAACGAGATTTCTTGTCTGTTTGAGGATACGTATGTTAACCGTTAATGCTTTATCTAGAATTATAAATATAGGCAAAAAACAACAGGTGTAGTATTTAAGCTTATACATTAAATGGACCTATAATTTCGGAGGCTCTCAGATAGGAACTAGAACTACTGTCGTTTGCAAACTCTTGTAGTTTGTCATTAAGCACTTTTTTGAAGGAGGCCAATGTACTTGCTTGACGCATTTCCATTGGTAGTTTATTCCATATCTGTGCATACCTAATCAAGTAAAACTTTTGCCTGGTGGCTGTTTTACATCGTTCGATAGCTACTGTACCCTTAGTGTGTCTTAGTTTGTAACCATTGTAACCATTTGCTAGGCCATGTATAAAGCTATTTTTTATAATGCTATGTCTTATCTCAGTTTAGTTTCCACATAATTTCCCACATTCATGATAACAAAAGCCTTATTCTGAACAATGTTTTTAAGATGTACAGAATTTTCAACGGTGTCGAGCTAATGTCACTGTCCGCTTGAAGGTCATTGGTAAGTTGCTCCCCTGACAGCAAATAAACCGACACTCAGGCAGAAAATGACAGCAGAATACCAACTTGGCAAGAATATAAGTTCAGTACAATTCCAAAATTAGATTTCGCTAGGCCGTTCAACTTATCCTTCTTTTCTTTCCCGGTAATATCAAGTCACAGAAGTTGTTGTTCCTTTCCGTCACAGAATTAACTCCTAGGTCTTTTTCTGAAGTGAAAGGGAAAGGGCAGGTTAGAGTGAGGTATAGTGACCCAAGCGAATAACCAACAACATGACCCTGAACAATGAAAAAGATGAAACCACTGGGAAAACTTGCAAGTGTAGATGAAATGAAGGAGTCAGGTTGCAAATTCGAGACAGATTTAGAATTCAAATACCGTCTCGATAACAATTTTACAGATGTATATATCTTCTGTCGATAACTTTTGAGTGGTTACAGGCAGTTGTCACTGCTTGACTGAATTCAAAAACAGTTATCTCGATGAATTCAATAACCCAAATTCGTTTGGATTAACACTAAAGACTGGTCGAGATTCTTAGAACACACAAAGGATCCCTACCCTGTATAACTACTTTTTACCAGTTTCTTTAGTTAATAGGGAGAAGATTTTTTACACCATGTTTATTATTATGGGTTCAATTTTTTGGTTGTAATTGGTCAGTTTTGCTGTCGTTCGCTTGGTTCGTTATACTTTGAGGACATTGCCTTCTTGTACATAGGTTTCCGTTCTGTTAAACTTTAACTTTTCTAAATGCCAAGCTACTATGCATAGCTTTATGTAGGCAGAAATTAAACGTCACGTACAATGTCATTGGTGGAGTGAGACGGTCAAAGGTTATTTCCATCCATGTTAGTCGGCCATGTTGGTTTGCAGCTCCGTAGCTGTTCGTTTACGCATTGGTTTTTCCGTTTATCCGGCAGTTATTCACAACTTATCTTGATGCAATTGTTCACAAATGTTGCGTTTTACCTCATTATTGTTTCCGTTTCTGTTGAAATTAGTTATTTCGTTGGTTTCGAAACTTTTTACCACCAGGTCAGTGCATTCGCTTCATTGTTATTGTTTCATACGTTGCATTCATGCATAGTTTCAGTGTTTTAGTTGTTTTTCAGCTATTAATGAATAAGTACTGTGTAGGAATTTTGGAGATTATGCATGTAAACATGTTTGGGAGGCAGAAGCCATTGTTTCCAGTTCATTTCTGGTTGCCGTTATTGTTGCTGGATCGATTGGTTACTTAATATGTGGGAATCTGCAAAAAATGTCTTTCACGTTGATGTTTACAGCATTCAACAATCTACGAGTGAGTCTGATAAAGAGAGCATGATCAGGGTTGATATTAGCAAAGTTTTCGAAGAACTAATTAAACCTAGAGGATTTAGAACCTGGTTTGAAGTTTAAAAAGCTTTGAAGCTTTTCGACAAGGTGTCTGTTGTCAGCTAAAAAATCAGATATATTGTTAGAGAATCAAAATCAAGCAAGGATCAGCCACCTGTGAAGTATGAATGTGTGATGTTTGTATGTACTTTTGGAAGCCAAATTAGAAAGCAATAGGAAATCCCTAAATGATTGTTAATGCCTAGTACACTAGATCCAAAAACACGAACCAGGACTGCCTGTAGTAAACGCGGTGTTAACAACCATTTTATTTGTTTCAAAAGGATTTGAAAAGCGGATAACGTACGATGATCTGGTGAGTGTTCGGTAAGAATTTAACTAGCAAGAATAACCTTTCGGATTTTGGTCTACAATCGGTGGATTTTTCGAAGGTACAACAAGCTGAGAAGCTGATTATTCGGGGGGAAAATTGGCTGGTTACAAATTGCTTGTTTCGGTAGACGTTAAATGCCATGTTCTAGTAGCGCTGTTAAAATTTCCCTTGGAAATTTTTTTTGTCAATAATTTTTAATGAAATTGCGTTATATGTTATCTGGATTGATGAGAATTCCCATTTTCTGGCCTGTTATTTTGGTGTCCGCGTCATGTAATCTGACTGCGACACCCCCTAGCATATTGGTTGCAACGATCAGTGTTTCAGGCGAACTGTAGCAAAATATCGCCATAGTGAGAAAGATAGGATAGTTGAAGGGTAATTTCATCTACAGAAATAATCTACTGTATTCAGATGCTGCACCTTTCGGCATGGTATCATTCAATGGAGACTTCACGTCTCAGGATATTAATTCAGCCTATTTTCGTGTGAAGAACAGTCCTTTTTGACAAAAGAATTCTATCAGTACTTCGAAATCACCTGTAAATGCTAACAGAACCTTCTGTGGGAATAGAAGTAATCATATGGATTTGTCTCACCGTATGTGTGTTTGGACAGGAATTATCGTAAGTTGAGAGGTTATTTCTAAATGTATTTCATGTATACTTGCACTGTTTGGTGTAGCGTAATATGAGTTATTTGGACTCAATGTATAAAAAATATCTCAACTTTATTATTATTGTGCCATTGTCTGCTTAGCTGACTGCTTGGCTAGCATGCGTAGGTGGTTGTCATGATTATTGTAAGTGCAGTGCAGTGCAGTGGAGAAGGCAATCACTCGTTTAAATTTCCTTACTGTGCCACTTAGTGCATTAATTCAGTATATAGTATTATTATACACATGGATTGTGTCGATTATGAGAACTGAATCTGGTCAGCTCTATTACTATCAATCTACTGTCTGTGAGAATGGCATATTCTCACTGGCACTGTAAACTTACTGCTGCAATGTTTTTGATCATCAGTAGTGGTGATGGATTTTTCCTGAATTTTCCATTAACATGAAGCAGTACAGATGCAGTGTCACAACCGAATGTCTAGGTTGCATTATATGGCATTGTTATCCTCATCAACACAACAGGTCTGCGTATCTTACAATATTTTCAATGTTTCTCTATGCTGCTAACACTGTGCATAGCTGTTTAGAGCTGAAGCATGTTCAGCTCATATTTGATGGCTACAGATTCCTTAATGTGAGAGTATAATTTCTGTAGGATTCATAAAACTATACTCATTGGACATTACTGAGATTATGGATCAATTTCTAAGTTACACATTTGCAATACTTCATTTAATGTAAACGTATTCAGTGTGAAGTTGATCTGCAACTAAGATTAATGAGAGTATGACGCCTCAACAGTATGGAAGCTTCAAACATTGTCTTGATATTTGCGTGTAATCCTTTAATACTGGAAAACATTTGAGGTCTATTGATGCTTATAGTGCCAATATAAAAACCAGCTGAAAACTACATATACATTTATTTGCATGAGATATTACTTAGTATTAACCGAATCAGTGTATTCAGTGTGTGCTAATATGTAGAATTATCTTTCATAACTTCATGTTGTGCTAGTCCTTACATGTGCTTTATTTTTTTCAGGTATACGGAAGTTGTCGAATATGAAACCAGCGGAAATATCATCCGGACAAACTAACGTTAATACTCTTCATCGAGATTTTCTTTTGTAAATTAATGAAATGTTTAGTATACTCTTCAATTCTACTTCCTCTAGACTTTTTCAGTGCGTCGCTATACTATGTGCTTTTGTAATAAGTGAATTCGGATCAATGCATGTTAAGCTTAGTTAGTGGGATGGGGATTTACTGCAGTATTATGAGACTGTTACTTTAGCCCTTCGTAAGATTTCGTGTCTGTTTCTATACAGTAGCACAGTGTAAAAACTAAGTAGGATTTAGCAAGTTGAATAATAATTCTGTACTGTTCGATACGCGAAAGTCGCCTTGTGTAGCCAGTTGCAATTCTGTACACTGTTAAACGCCAAGTATGAAGTACAAGTAAATTTAATGACTTAGGCTTGATAGCTACTTCACTAATCTGTTAATATGCAGTGACATCATCAGATAGACTGTTCACTTGACAGTGAGCAAAGAAACAATTTTCATCTATTTCTAATATGCCGTTGAATCATGTGATGTTATCTAATATCCATCATTCCTATAATCAACAACTGCGGTGTTTGCATATCTACTTTATGAATATTAAATAACTTACGCCTTTATGCATCTGATTACCTCCAGTATTACAACAGTATATCCTATTCATTTGATGTGTGTACGGTAAACAAGGCATTCATACATTCTCCCACAAATATCAAGGTTTCTGGTGTCACAAGTGTTAATGAGAGTTGCTTCCTTGGTTTCAATACAAACCTTTTTTCATCTAGTAAATAAACAATCTCCTCCATCCATCCATCCTTATATACCTTCAAGTTTTACTTTTATTATTTCTATTATACTTATGGTCCTGTTGATTCTTTGTTTTCACTTTCATAACTGCAAACACCAACTTATCTCTATGACTGCTGTAATCTTTGTTTTTTTCCCTCACCATATCATGTAAAGAGAACATCATATTCAATATTTTTAATCATGCAAGGATTTGTATACTGCATCGACAATACTGTGTGAAACAAGCCCACGGCAATTTCCACTTGTATTATTATCATTACCTTAGCTGCTATCATTATTATTATTTCCATTTTATATGCTGCATGTTTTTTATTTTTTTTACATTAACCCTATTGTAAATGTAGAAAAATTTTCTGCGTGATTAATTTTATTTATAATTTGAGGAAATTACATGCAATATTGTGATTAATGCTGAAAATTCTACTCTGTATCACAAGTACTGTTTTTGGAATAAAGTAAATCATTATTATTATTAAATAACGTTCTAAAATATCTCCAGTCGTTGAACCCTTCTTGTAGTTCCAGATTGTTTGCCTAGCCTTATTCTTAAAAAATGTACAGATATCCTCCCACATATTTAATGAATCTTTTTCCAGAAATGTCGTGCCAGACGTTTGGAAGGATATTAAAATTGTACCTGTACCTAAGTCGTCTAATGGGACATGTTTTAAATTGCTATTACCTCCCCTTTTGTAAAAGCTGTGGAAAAGTTACTCTTACTTAATCTTCAACCTTCACTTAAAGCCTTTAACGATCTCAAATAATTCGCCTATAAATACAGTAGAAGTAATTTAGATGCAGCTGCAATCTTGCATCACAACATTTTCTCCATTATAGTCGTCCACTACCAATTGTATTTTGTTTGACGAACCTAATGTACATACGCATACGAAATGAAATATGTCAAGTGCGCGGACTAACTATTCCAGTGTCTTTTAATTCGCATCTACACTGTACTAAGATGAACAGCTCTCTATCAGTAGTCAGAAAATGCTTTTAAACTAAATCCTTCCAAATGTCAGACTGTCAATTTCAGTTTCCGATGTAAGAGAAAGTCAGGTGAAGCTGTTAATTCCTATGACCGTTGCAAAATTGATGACAGTGATATAGAGCTCAAGTCTGACTTTAAGTATCTCGGACTAATTCATCAAACAGCGTATTAGCCTTAAATGTTTATCACACGCATACATGAGCTAGGTATGCAAACCAAGGTAAACGCTGATATAAGTACAAAACTTGGGCACTGTGGTAGAGTATAACTCCATTATGGATAAGATTTTATTTTGATAAATCAGACAGTGTTGTACAGTTATATTAACTGATGACGTTTCGAGCACAAACGCTAGCACGGTACACTCATTATTTAAAAAACTAACTCATATGTGAGAACTACGATTTGACCGGCTTTACAACGTTTAATATATTTAGACACAATAGGCATACACTGCTGAATTCTATGACGCATTACCTAAAGCTACCCCCTTGCTACTACCTAAGTGAGCAACTCAACGTTATCTTTGAATTACAAAGTAAAAGCGGACATCCTGAGAGCTTTCTGGGTAAAAAGATCGTCTCCTAGTCGAGAAAATAAACATATCCTAATCTCTTCACGAAAGCGTTTAGAGGTATTTATCCTACCGCCTCAAATGACTCACTATTTGCTGTCATCTAAAAAGTAGAATTAAATTTATCGAAGGCAGTGTGCTTACGGTTTATAGATATACTAATGCGCCATGAGGAAAAAGCTTTATTCATAGGATTATAGCAATTAGATGCGCGATATAAATCCGAAACACCACGACTACGGTTCTCAATCACAGAACATTCTACTTTGCTACCTAATCGTCTCAATAGATGCTTCGCCAAAAAAAGAAGACCATTGGTTCAAGGAAAATTTATTTAAAGTTTTCTTATAAAACATGGGCAACCGTGTTTATAGCCACGGAGAAATCACAAGCATCCGAAAAATAGGAATTTCATTATTTGAACTGAAACAAGCAATTTGTAACCAGCCAATTTTTTCACCCCGAATAATAATCAGCTTCTCAGCTTGCTGCAACTTCGAAAAAACCACCGATTGTAGACCAAAATGTGGAACGTTATTCTTGCTAGTTAAATTCTTACCGAACACTCACCAGATCATCGTACGTTATCCGCTTTTCAAATCCTTTTGAAACAAATAAAATGGTTGTTAACACCGCGTTTACTACAGGCAGTTCTAGTTCGTGCGTTTGGATCTAGTACATTAACAATCATTTTGGGATTTCCTATTGCTTCCTAATTCTGCTTCCAAAAGTACATACAAACACCACACATTCATTCTCCACATGTGGCTCATAAATGCTTGATTTTGATTCTCTAACAATATATCTGATTTTTTAGCTGACAACAGACCCCTTGTCGAAAGGCTCCAAAGCTTTTTAAACTTCAAACCAGGTTCTAAATTCTCTGGGTTTAACTAGTTCTTCGAAAACTTTGCTAATATCAACCCTGATGGTGCTCTCTTGACCGGATTCATTCGTAGATTGTTGCATGCTGTAAACATGAACGTGAGAGACATTTTTTCCAGATTCCTACATATTAAGTAACCAACTGAGCCAGCAGCGATAATGGCAACCAAAATGAACTGGAAACAATGGCTTCTGCTTCCCAAACATGTTCACGTGCATAATCTCCAAGATTTCTACACAGTACTAACTCATTAATAGCTGAAAAACAACTAAAAACCTGAAACCATGCATGAATGCAACGTATGAAACAATTACAATGAAATGAATGCACTGACCTGCTGGTAAAAACTTTCCAAACAAACGAAATAACTAATTTTAACAAAAACGGAAACAATAATGAAGTGAAACGCAACATTTGTAAACAATGTCCATCAAGATACGTGGTGAATAAGTGCTGGATAAACGGAAAAATCGATGTGTAAAAGAATAGCAACGGAACTGCAATCCAACATGGCCGACTAACATGGACGAAAATGACCTTCGAGCGTCTCACTCCATCAATGACCTTGTACATGGCGTTTAATTTCTGTCCTTGTTTCAGTTCAAATAATGAAATTCCTATTTTTCGGATGCTTGTGATTTCTCCGTGGCTTTAAACACGGTTGCCCATGATATTGAAGAAAACTTTAAATAAATTTTCCTTGAACCAATTGTCTTCTTTTTTTGGCGAAGCATCTATTGAGACGATTAGGTAGCAAAGTAGAATGTTCTGTGATTGAGAATTGTAGTCGTGGTGTTTCGGATTTATATCGCGCATCTAATTGCTATAATCCTATGGACAAAGCTTTTTCCTCATGGTGCATTATGATATCTAGAAACCATAAGCACACTGCCTTCGGTAAGTTTAATTTTACTTTTTAAGTGACAGCAAATAGTGAGACATTTAAGGCGATAGGATAAATACCTCTAAACGCTTTCGTGAAGAGATTAGGATGTGTTTATTTTTTCGACTAGGAGACGATCTTTTTACCCAGAAAGCTCTCAGGATGTCCGCTTTTACTTTGTAGTTCAAAGATAACGTTGAGTTGCTCACTTAGGTAGTAGCAACAGGAGATTAACTTCAGGAAGAACTACTTTAAGGCAGCTTTAGATAATGCATCACAGAAGTAAGCAGTGTATGTTTATTGTGTCTAAATATATTAAACGTTGTAAAGCTGGTCTAATCGTAGTTCTCACATGAGTTAGTTCTTTAAATAATGAGTGTACCGCACTAGCGTTTACCTTGATTTGCATACCTAGCTCATAAACGTTATGCATGCATGTGGTATACACTTAAGGCTAAGACGCTTTGTGATGAATTAGTCCGAGATACTTAAAGTCAGACTTGTTTTCTATGTCATTGTCATCAATTTCACAACGGTCATAGGAATTAACAGCTTCGCCTGACTTTCTCTTACATCGGAAACTGAAATTAACAGTCTGACATTTCGAAGGATTTAGTTTAAGAGCATTTTGTGACTCCTGATAGAGAGCTCTTCATCTTTGTACAGTGTAGATGCGAATTAAAAGATACTGGAATAGTTAGTCCGCGCACTTGACATATTTCATTTCTTATGCTTATGTACATTAAGTTCGTCAAACAAAATACAATTGGTAGTGGACGACTATAATGGAGAAAATGTTGTGATGCAAGATTGCAGCTGCATCTAAAGTACTTCTACTGTGTTTATAGGCGAATTATTTGAGATCGTTAAAGGCTTTAAGTGAAGGTTGAAGATTAAGTAAGAGTAACTTTTCCATAGCTTTTAGAAAAGGGGAGGTAAAAGCAATAGGTCTAAATTTAAAGCATGCTCCATTAGATGACTTAGGTACAGGTACAATTTTAATATCCTTCCAAACGACTGGCACGACATTTCTGGAAAAAGATTCATTAAATACGTGAGAGGATATCTGTACATTTTTTAAGAATAAGGCTAGGCAAACAATCTGGAAGCTACAAGAAGGATTCAACGACTGGAGATATTTTAGAATGTCATTTGTACATTACATTTACTTGCACTTCATACTTGGCGTTTAACAGTGTACAGAGTTGCAACTGGCTAGATAAGGCGATTTTAGCGTATCGAACAGTACAGAATTACTATTCAACTTGCTAAATCCTACTTAGTTTTTACAATGTGCTACTGTATAGAAACAGACACGAAATCTTACGAAGGGCTAAAGTAACAGTCTCATAATACTATAGTAAATCTCCATCCCTCTAACTAAGCTTAACATGCATTGATCCGAATCCACTTATTACACTTTGGCGGTACGTCCAACGTTTGCGTTACATTTTTGCGTTGTAATGATATAAAAACTTGTATGATATCACTAAACGAATTTCCTATTTCCTATTTTTCAGGAAGGAACGCAGACGTAGCCCTGCTGGAGGAAGAAGAAGACCGGTTGTCGAGACTTGTTATAAATGATGATAAATAACTTTGTACCCGGGCAGTTTAAATCTTGTGTGGTGTTAATAAAGACCTTTTCTCCCGCATCTTCGTATTCTCCCTTCATTGGCTGTGACTGTTGTCCGTGAGTGTTACATTTGGTGTCGGAAGTGTTCCAAATTCAATTTCGCCATGAAATCCGATTCTGCTGACCCTCCAGATGTCAATTCCAACCACCAAGTCAACCCACCCACTTCAGCCCCAGAACACGTTCAACCGATGCGAGGTCTTCCGATATTGGATATAAATAGCGACTACGAAATGTGGAAAATCCGCATGGAGTCTGTCCTAACTGGTCTTCCTGCCCACGCACAACACACTCAGCTTATGATAGCCATGAGTGACGCCGCCCTTCGCCGTGCAATCGCCGGGGGCTTTTCCGCGCTCAAGCCCATCAGCTACAATTGGCATGTTCTCGACGAATGTTTTGCTAAAGATTCCAGTCCCTCGGTCTACATGCAAATTTTCCTTAGCCGCTGTCAAGAGCCCGGCGAAACAGCCGTCCATTACCTCCATCAACTTTGCGAGTTGGCAACACACGCATCTCCTACCCTGGCCAACACGAGCCGGGACGACGCTGTTTGCAACCGTTTCGCACAGGGCGTCTTATCACATGACCTCAAGTGCCAACTTCTACGTCAGCCAGTGAAATCCAACTCGGAAGCCATCGAGGTGGCTAAACGATTCGAAAGCGTCGAACGCATTCTAACCCCTACTACCAGTACGTCTTGCTATGCTCTCGGGACCGCCGAGCGGAAGACATGCGTTCCCGCACAACGACAACGCCAGTTCAATGCCCCCTCAACCAGCCAACCTGCAAATCCCTCCAAAGATAGCAGCGACAGAAGTAAATGTTATTACTGTCGTCGGTATGGCCGCCGTGCATGGAAATGTGGACATAATAAGAAACCATCAGGTGAGCTACCTTATAATATGTCTTCATTTGTTAAATGTTCGAAATCTCCCCTCCTCCTTGAGGGTAAACTTGAAGACATAGACGTCACCTTTCTGGTGGACACCGGGGCATCATCCTCTGTCGTTCGCATGGAATTGGTTCGAAGACTCGGGGTCAAACCTAAACCTCTCCCTACCCAACTACAGCTAATTACTGCTAATGGGGTCCCTATCAAGATAACGGACACTGCCACCCTCTCCGTGACGTTTCAAGGTTTTCCTTGCCCTCAGTCATTCGTCATATGCGATGCTATACGATGGGACGCCATACTGGGCGTCGACTTCCTAACGGGACAAAACGCTGTAATTGGCTTAAGACGTTTTCGAATACGGCTAGGCACCCATAACCTTGCATTTGTTCAGCCAGTCAACGACAAACGGCATGCCCATGCCTGTGTCTTGGCCCAGGTGATTATGGTGAATTTGCATGATAATCCTCTCCTTAATCCCAAAGAACGTGCAGACACTCTGGCCCTGCTACAGGAGTACAGTGATGTCTTCGACGATGGACACGCAATGGGGCGAACTAATGTCGTACAACACGAGATTAAGACGGACGATAACTTGCCCATTCGGGTACCACCGCGACGTGTACCCGTCCACTATCAACAGCAGTTAGATACCATGATAACGGACATGTTAAGGAAGAAGGTGATTAAACCTTCTTCATCACCATGGGCATCTCCAATTGTTCTCGTAAAAAAGAAAAATGGTTCCCCCCGTCTCTGTGTAGACTATCGTCGCCTAAATGCCATCACCCAACGGGATTCTTTTCCTTTGCCTCGCATAGACTCCACCTTAGATGCTTTGGGTGGGGCACAGTGGTTCTCCACATTAGATCTAGCTTCCGGCTATTGGCAAGTTGAAATTCGTCCGGAAGATCGCCCACAAACTGCGTTTGTTGTGCCCACGGGGTTGTGCGAATTCGAAACCATGCCATTTGGTTTGTCTAACGCCCCTGCCACGTTTCAGCGGCTCATGCAAACGGTACTTGCCGGGCTAGTCCCCAAACAATGCCTTATCTATCCAGACGATATCATCGTGTTCGGCCAGTCTGTCGAAGAACACCATGCCAACCTTCGAGCCGTATTTCAGCGTCTACGCAGGAGTAATCTTAAGTTGAAAGCCTCCAAATGCAAGTTCCTGCAGAAATCTGTTATTTTCCTTGGACATGAGATTACTCCACAAAGAGTGCGTACAGATAGCAGCAAAACCCAAGCAGTGGTCAACTGGCCGACTCCTAAATCGACAGCTGACGTACGCAGTTTCATGGGGCTTGCCTCTTATTACCGGCGTTTCGTCCAAAATTTCGCCAGTATAGCAGCCCCCCTCCACCGCCTGACAGAAAAAGGACGGAAATTCGTCTAGACAAATGAGTGCCAGGTAGCCTTCGACACGCTTAAAAAATGTCTAACTTCTCCTCCCTCCCTATCGTTTCCAGACACATCGGCTGACAGTGGTCCCTTTATCCTCGATACTGACGCCAGTGCACACGCAATCGGAGCCGTTCTCTCGCAGGCAACCCCTCATGGGCAAATACGAGTGATAGCATATGCTAGCCGAATGCTGGACAAAAGAGAGACGTGGTATTCCACGACACGCCGTGAGATGTTAGCCCTCGTATACTTTCTTACATACTTTCATCATTACTTATTGGGGCGCAAATTTCGAGTCCGGACTGATCACAAGGCGTTACAGTGGCTACAAAATTTTCGCGATGCCGAGGGCCAACTTGCTCGTTGGCAAGAACGTTTACAGGAGTTTGATTTCACGTGCGAATATCGGCCCGGAAAACGACATGGTAACGCTGACTCTCTCTCCCGCCTGTCAGATTGCGAAAACACCTTGAATGTGTTACTCGGCGCTGCAGCTGACACCGACTGGGCTTCCCTACAAGCGGCGGACACAGCAATACAGCCCATCTATTTAAGACAACAGCATGGGAACGACAAACCGACGTCCACAGAACTACGGGACTTACCAGCCGCTTCTCGGTGCATCTGCGATAAATGGGGCCTACTACGACTCATCGATGATGTTCTTTACATTGTGGAACCAAATACCACTCCCCGACTACTCGTCCCATCCGTTAAAGTACCCGAGCTCATCAGTCAAGTACATCAGCAACTGGGACACGCTGGCCAACAGAAAACTGAACATGCCATCCGTCAACGCTTCTGGTGGCCACTTATTCACCATGATATCACGGAGTTTTGCCGCAATTGCGCTATATGTCCGCAGATCAAACAACCTAAACCAACCCCCCGAGCTCCCTTAGTACCCATGTTGACCGAGGGCCCTAATCATCGAGTGGGAGTAGATATTATTGGGCTATTACCAACATCGAGACGTGGTAATCGGTATATACTCGTCATGGTTGACTACTTCACCAAGTGGTGCGAAGCTGTCCCTCCGCAGCAAAAAGATGCACCGACGATTGGGCGCGCATTCATCGATAATTGGGTGTCCCGCTTTGGTGCCCCCCTTTATCTGCATTCCGATCAAGGCGCCGCGTTTGAGAGTCTTCTGATCGCTCACATCTGCAATGCGTTCGGCATCCGAAAGACCCATACTACGCCTTATCACCCACAAGGTAATGGACTGGTAGAACGCACGAACAGAACAATCAAGCATCTTCTTCTTGCCTTTTTGCACAGTGCACCAGAGAACACCTGGGACGATGCCCTGCTAGCATACCGCTCCTCCATTCATTCGTCCACAGGATTTTCACCAGCTCTGCTCTTGTTTGGACGTGAACTTCGCCTGCCAGTCGAGATCCGGAGACCGTTGCTACCATATGAGAAGATCGACTTAATTCCCTATGTCCGCAACCTTCGCCACCACCTCGATATAGCCTGCAATCTGGCACGCCGTCATCTACAGTCTTCTTCGCAACATCAGAAAAGCAATTATGACAGGTTTGCCCAAGGTCCCACTTATTCCACGGGTGACTATGTGTGGCTCCATCGTCCGTCCGCCCCTACCGGCTCGTGCCCCAAATTCTACACGCCCTGGCAAGGTCCATATCAAATTGTACAGCATCGACCCCCGACTACGTATATCCTGCGGAACCTGCGACGTCCCCAAGAAAAGCTCATCTTCGCGCATTACAACCAGCTGAAACCCCACTATCCAGCAGCTGTCAACGACCCGTCAACACCTTCGCAACCACCGCCCGCTACCACCTACTTCGAGGTGCCTACCGAAGGAGGTAGTGCATATCCTATACCGTCGCCCGGCACTGAGGACAGTGCCTTCAGAGGGGAGGGAGCGATGTGATGATATAAAAACTTGTATGAGATCACTAAACGAATTTCCTATTTCCTATTTTTCAGGAAGGAATGCAGACGTGGCCCTGCTGGAGGAAGAAGAAGACCGGTTGTCGAGACTTGTTATAAATGATGATAAATAACTTTGTACCCGGGCAGTTTAAATCTTGTGTGGTGTTAATAAAGACCTTTTCTCCCGCATCTTCGTATTCTCCCTTCATTGGCTGTGTCTGTTGTCCGTGAGTGTTGCAGCGTGATTCGTTACATAAAATTTATCTTGTTGTAATCCTTGCACAAGTACTCTACTACTTCCATACCTATAACTATTAACTCTCATATCAAATAGTTATGGTTAACCAAAGTAAAAAGCAGCGAACTCAATCCCCTGTAAAACTGATGACTAATTTTAAGTCGTTGATTGCTACATCAAGCAACACACTTCCTACAAATGGTTATAGTGAGCCACAAAACTCACTTGTATGTCGTAAGCGTCGAGCTGAAACTGAGGATAAAACTATACTGACAGCTAGTATTAGCACTACTCCCAAAAATTCAGTACCCTCTGCTCATACAGAAACCCTCCCTACACCTTATGTGCTTATCGAAAAGCTCCAGCCTTCAAGCTCTGTTTCAATACTATCTTCAGAAATAGAACTTCTAAAGTTGTCTATAGGAGAACTTAAGGCCGAGTTAAGGGACTTAAAAAACAATAAGTCAGTAGATCCTGGAATTTCCGATACCAATACCAAAATCTCCAATTTATCAGGTCAGATCAGTGATATCAGACTGCAGGTCTGTGAACTGACACCTTTAACTATTCTCATGAAAACTGTAGACCTTAACAAACTTGACAGTGAATCGATATCTAAGGTGGATAACCTAATTAACTTTGTTACTACAGAAGTAACAAAACGACTAGATGCTAAACTAAATGCTATTGTCTACAACGTTCCGGATAATGAGGCACTAAAAAAGGTACAGCGCATCCTACTTAGTGAGGCGAAAATGCCCAACTCCAAGACTAAGTGCTACAGGCTGAAGAAGAGTCAACATGAAAAGTGTTGTCCTATTCGTTTTCAGTTCGAAACACCGGCAGAGGCCAGAAAATTCATCCACTCCCAACACACCCTATCGCAAGTCAGAAATTACAAACTAATAAAGGTTGCAGTGGACAAGACAGTCATAGAAAGGCGCGTATACAATCATCTCACTGAGTCTAATTGTGGAATAAACAATAAGACATTGCAAGCAGCAATTATACCCAACCCTTTGAGAGATACCGTAGAATCCACCGCACCACCCCTCTCAAACCACACAGAATTATCCTCTCAGAGAGAGACACCAACCGCAAGGCTACTAAATTGTAATGAAATAGCCAATAAAACTATACCGCCTATCACCGTAGATATAGACATGTCACCAAATAATCCCGGAAAAAAGTCAAAATCCCCCGAAAGTCGGCCCTGTCCTCTCCTGTCCATAAGTCCATTAGTAAAAAAAGGAGAATATGACCCCAAATCATGCCAACAACAAAAATGGCAGTATAAATAAGCCCACATCTCCCACGGTCAATAGTATTGGCACCCAAAACGTGCGAAATAGCACCATAGCCCACACTGATAACCAACGCCACAACAATGCCTCCCTCAATAGTACAAGTGGCAATAGTCAGAACTCGACCACCAACAACTCAGGGTATCCACAGTATGGCACACAAGTATATTTTGAACGGATATATGGTACAAGTCTGCTGGGAACTAACCCACAAAGCAGTACACACGAAACCCATACAAGGACACAACTAGTACCTAACAATAGGTCGAATAATAAACCATGTTCTCCACAAGGTCCTAATCATTTTTTATCCCCTGCGTCCCTGTCAGCGTTGAAAAAACAGCTGGTAGGGATGTTAACACTCCTAAACCGTTAATGCTGGCTCCCCCTTTGCATGAATATAGGAACAGTCTAGTTCACCCGCATCCACTAAGCACACTTGATACATGCACAAGTTTAGGTCAAATAAAGATCCCTACCCATGTTTCTGGCTTAACTAAAAATAAAAATGCCTTAGCCTATAGCAAATCCAGTACTCCAACGCTTAATTCTTCACCGAAAACAGCACACACCAACCCGATAGACATAGATGAGCGTGATGTCGAAACTCCTCTTAACATAGGGTCGTCATGCCAAACAGTACTACTGGGTGCTGAACCATACTCGGGGCTGATTAACGAACTTAAATACTTCAAATGCTACTTCAAATCTCATCTTTACTTGATCCTCATAAATGCTAGATCTGTTCTAAATAAACTGCCAATGCTCAAAGCACTCACAGTAATATACAAACCCCCTATAATTGTCATCACTGAATCCTGGTGTAATTCTAACATACTGGATGAAGAGATAAGCTTAGATAACTATACACACTTTCGGTGTGACAGGGAAGGTGGTAAGGGAGGGGGTTGTCTCATGTACTTTCTGAATGCACTTACTGTATCACAGCTAGAAAGTAGTACACTTAACATGCCTGAGACTTTATGGGTTAACTTACACTTAAATAACGCAATGGTATTAATTGGATGCACCTACAGAGCACCTGGTACCTTTAGTAATTACGAGACCCAACTTATTAATACTCTAGAACAATTATCCTCCCTAAACTACGATCATAAGATCCTATGTGGAGACTTTAACTTACCAGAAATCAACTGGGAAATACCCACAGGCCCAAATAAATTTGATAAGTTCTTAGGCACACTGGATATACTTGGCTGGAAACAGACTGTCACAACCCCAACAAGAGGTAATAACGTACTAGACTTAATCTTCTGCCACAATATAAGTCCCCTTTCTACCCTAGTAGGTTCTGAGTTTCCAGGGAGTGACCACAAAACAGTGCTGTGTGCACTGCCACTTCCGTCAAGTAGCAATGCAACCCATACCCCTACTTCACAACAAATAACTTACAGGAACTGCAGTAAGGCAGACTGGACTCTAGTAAAATCAATGTTAAGATCCTCAGAATGGAGTGAGTACTTCACTACTGATGACCTCTCGCGAGCTCTGAGCATCTTCTACCATAACTCCAACACATGCTTAGATGCTGTCATTCCACTCCAAACACTTGAGCTTTCCCCACATGGGAAGTCATTCATAAAACCAAAGGATCGTATGAAACTGAAGAAACTCTCAACAAGTTACTTCAAACACCACGACTTTGGCACACTAGGTTTAATACTTAACACCCTTAGTTCCATCTCACAAGCTCGAAATTTCCGTATGAGAAACGAAGAACGCATCGCAGTAGCCAGTCCTGCTAGAGTGTATGCACTCACGGAAATCTTAAAGAAGCGAATGAATCGCAAAAATCACAGCATTTCCCTCCTCATAGACAAAGGTAGGCTATGTACTAATTCCGCAGACATGTGTGAATTATTTAACTCAACTTTTGCAGGTAACTACCTTAAGCCCACAGTCCAGTTACTCAATATACACCCTGCTACTAATGTGGCACAAACTCCATCTCCACACACACCAAACTTAATTAGTACTGTTGAATTTAACTATACTAACATTAAACAAACTATAAGAACCCTAAAATGCTCAAAAGGTTTCGGTACTGACGGCATATCATCCTATTTTTATAAATATGGTGGCCCTGACATTCCCCTACTACTACTTAAAATATTCACAATGTCCTTAGAAACCCAAACTTACCCTGATGTGTGGAAAACAACGTTTATTATGCCTAAACACAAATCTGGCTCGAAAACAGACGTCAGTAACTACAGGCCAATTAATATCACACCTATAGCATCTAGAATTATGGAGAGACTAGTTAAAGACAACCTAATGAAGCATATGCTTAGTTGCAACATTATAAGTCCGAACCAACATGGATTCCTAAAATCCAGATCTTGTTTAACATGCCACTTAGACTTCTTTAACTTTGTGACCAGCAGTCGTGACAGACGACAACTAGTACTTGTCATCTACTTTGACATCTCAAAGGCATTTGACCGTGTCGACCATTTACTACTAGTGCATAAGCTGAAATCCTTAGGAATACGTGACCCACTATTAGGATGGCTTAAATCATTCCTTAACAATAGGTCCCAAATAGTTAAACTCGGATCTATAACTTCGAAACCTAGCCCAATCACCTCTGGTGTAGTACAAGGTAGTGTCATTGGACCCCTTCTATTTACCCTATATATTAACGACATATGCGCTTGCTTTTCTCATGGGAAACCATTCATCTTTGCAGATGACCTCAAAGTAGCTTATACATTCCAATCTGATGACCTAGGGTACTTCCAGAATGTTGTACAAAAAGAACTAGATAAAGTGACTGCTTGGTCGTCTTTATGGAACCTCCAATTTAACCTTAAAAAATGTGGCTGGATCTGCTTCGGTGCACCCTCAGTCAACATGAAGTTAACGCTTCAATCGGCTAACCTAACCAAACTCCAAAGTGTCGTTGACCTAGGTCTGAGGTACTCGAGTAACCTAACATTCTCTGAGCAAGTGGCATCACAGACTCAAAAGTCGAGGATGCTCTTAGGATGCATACTCAGGAACTTTCACGACAATGAAGCAAAGCTCATTCTGTACAAAACCTGTGTGAGGCCACTACTAGAATACTGTCCATTTATTATTAGCAGCACTCACACACGTGAAAAGCTAAGAATTGAAAGTATCCAACGATATTTTACCTCGAAACTACTTGGCTACGAATGTAAGAAAGACTACATCTCACGGTGCATGATTCTACAACTTGACCCACTCTGGACAAGACGACTAATTATAAACCTAGTATTCTTCTATAAGGTCCTACACAAAATATCATTCTCAGACATTAAGGACATACAATTCGCACAAGAAGGCTCTTACGATCTGCGTAACCAAAATTGCACAGTGACAATAAAAGCCTTTAAGTCAACACTCCGCGAAAACTTCTTCACAGTCATGTATTCTAAAATATGGAGCAATCTGCCCCTAGATGTCAGGAACTGCAATACAGTTTTAAGTTTCAAACGCTCTCTGTACACACTATTTCACACTACCGACTATATAAATAAACTATTTATTCCTAGAACGAATCAACTATTAGTCTACTACAGTACCTAAACGCGCTTAAATACCCTTACTTCTCTAAAGACTATAAATAAACTAGTAGCATAAATGCATAAAAAGACATAGTAGAAACAAATTTTTGTTCATCAAATTACAATGTACAACGAATATTAACAAATATTTTCAACTCAACATACTTTTTCTTTGTCCTCTGGTACATTTCTGTTGTATTTACTTTGTAGTACAAGTTGCATTGATCTACATTCCGACTGAAGCTGAGAAACAATTGAAGTCACTTACTCATATATTATCCCTCAAGGTTTGGCTAGTAATGGCTCAGCATCCTTGATGAAATCCACTGTCACCATAACAAGACGCTGTACAGCATCTTATACAAGCATTGTCAACGATCTAAAATGGTTTTTATATAGCTTTCTACGTGTTTATCAACTTACTCGTACGGAGCAACCATGCTGTGACAAATGGCGGGCTATGGGTGACTTGAGTGCAGTAAAACAAATCTGCTTGAAACTGACCAATATTAATCTGCATTCAGTTGAATTCACATCTGGTATTACTTGCAAAAAAATGATGTCAAAATCATAAAAATTAATCACTCATTTTAAATTAATACCCAATTTGAACATAAAACAAGATACGATGCCGCACACAACAAAGTTATATGGAGGAATTGACTTCAAGCTTTATTTTTTTCCCAAATATTTGTAATTTATCCGACACATACTTGGGTTTTTTTGTTAATGCGAAGGCAATATTTCTATATTTCTTTATGTGCTCCATTGAACGACTAACTATCAGAATGTGCTCACTAACTGATATCAGAGAGGACAGCAACCATGTAATTTCACTATAAATCAAATTCATGTAATTTAAATAATACTTATCCATGCCTGTACAACTGGTGTGTCCTACATTGATAGGAAATATATATTATTATTATTATTATCATTTCACATACAGGCGGAACAGATAAGGATGTGGGAGCCAGGATCGGAGAGGCAAGACTGATATTCATCGGTTAGAATCTGCACTGTGCAAATAGAACAAAATTTGAACTTCCGGTACCAGCGCCAATTCAGCCGTTTCTTCTATTTGGGCCACAATTTTTGCGCGTCATGGAAAGCATTTCCAGCAGACTGCCCAAGACTTTCATCAACTGTTGCTCCCACCGGATTCATACTGATGAGTAAATAGCCAGCCTGGAAGAATTAGCAACATGTAACTCTTCGAAACCACTGTCCAAGAATCTATTATTCGGTGAATATGTAGGGGAAAATGGAGATGCATGGGGCATGCGGTGAGGGACCGTTGGATGACATCGCGCAGTAGGCCAGTGCCCTGGTGAAACCTGAGCGGGAAACAAAGAGTTCAGCATTGGTCGAGGGGTGACGTGGAGCAGATTTTATGAGTACGTGATGACAGCATGCGAACAATTGTCGTTGGATCTGCAGTGGACAGCAGAGACTGAGATAAAATGTACATGTGTTGCTGAAGCCCTCTTCCGCTTGAAGATCAGGGGAACAATAATGATAATCTAATAACATGAAACTGTTGCTTATGACCAGCTTTCCGTTTCCATGTAGAATACAGAGTGCAGTTTGAAAAATGAAACCTGTTGTACTATGGTGGACGCATAAATTTGACTGCTGTGGCATTCTAACACTGTCGTGACTCTTGCGTTCAATGATTACCGAAAGACCTTTCAAACACAGAACTACATATTATGCTGTAAATAAATGTGATGCCTACCGCAACACAGAAACTCCCGGAAGACGAATATTTAACACTCAGTGGAATCAAGTATCTGTCTAGACGAGAAATATGAAGTGAATCATGCATGGTATCAGCATGTCCAGTTCGCCTAGGGAAAACTGCAAGTCAAAGGTTGCTGGTCAACCTTATAGGTTTCCGAGAAAGCCGCTTGGATGCTGACATTCTCATGGTGACGTATTATGAGAAGAGGTCTCTGCAACAAGTATGAATACCGATGTATGAGTATCTCAGAGGGTTAAATAGACAATTCCTCCTAATAAATCTACATAGACAAAGAACGAGTAACCAGTATTCAAATGCAAGAATATCAAGACCAGCAGATGTGACCTCTGCTACGGGCTTATCATTTCCTACGATGTGCTTGAGTCAAGTCAGGTAGACACGAAGGCCAGTTTGAATACCATTTCAAAGTTGAAGGGTAGTATAAGACTGAGGGAGACATTATACTAAGTAGTGACCGTATTCTCAGGTATTACGGACTTAACCATACTTGAAAAATTTCGCATAAGACAGTTCAGAATACTGGGACAGGGGGAAACGGCATCGTAATAGTAAAACTAATCTTGTCCTTAAGTGTTATCACGGAGCAAGGGTTCAGAGCTTAATATTACTAAAATCTTTGTAGATGAAGCTTTAGGGTGGCAGAGTTAACCTATAATATGTTTAGCAAACGCCGAGAGCTCGCTGGACAAGTGAACCCAATCGAGTAATCCACATAGGTTTCACAGTTGTTATGCAGTATGTAGTGTAGAAGTGGTTGCACTTGACAGTACGTCACGTGAAGTTATATGCTGCATACTGAAATCCAAAGGATAACGTTGATTTAATTGTCAGTTGCCCTGACTACACAGTATATGACTTTCTGATAGAGAAACTGGGCGAAACTGCACGAAACGTTGGTTCTTAGCGCTCGACGAGTACGAAGCAATTACCTAGGCTCAAGTCTGAAGTGCTGAAAAACATACAGAGAACGACCCGAAAGGCTCCTTAAAAACTCGAACCATTTTATGATGGAGTTTCCTAGTACCTACTTAACTAGAGTATGAAAAAGTAACCCATGTAGTTCACTTTGTACGGCCTAATCTAGTCACCATTCCAAAGATAAATATTTTAGATGCAGCTTACGGGAATCTTCCCAGATGTATTATTCTGGTGGACGTAATATAAGTTTCTGTTTGTACGCAGTCTGGGTGAACGTAGTTTACGTAAACTCCTGAAATAAGGAGTATAAATAGAAAGCTGGTTCTGAGCTGCAGTCCTTCTGCCTAAGTCGAAAAGCGAAATGACACAGCTAAGTCAGGTCTTCAGGATTACTCATGCGCGAACCCGTAAATTTTCACCTCACGATATTCGCGAAGCAAATATATAAAGGTAGTTGGACTGTTGATATTTCTTAGTGAATGCTGGTGGTCGACCTTGACAGTAGGCGACAATATGAAAGCTGGCCGAGCGCCTAGGTCACGTGTTAAAGTAAAGAAACATGATAAAAAACGATTATCTGAAGAAGAAATAGAATCCGAAAGTGAAGTTGATTCGTACGACAAATTCTTCCCTTGAATTAATTGCGTTAACTAAATATTACTTTTAGTGTTGTATCTGGATCAGATTCTGATGAATCAGTGCACGAGACTGCTCATGAGAAGAAAGTCCGACTCACAAAAAAGGCCATACAGAAAGCCCTAGAAACAGGTATTACGATTTCTTTCTGATCTTTGTAGTTGGTTCGGATGATGAGAAGTACGAAGCCTTATCTCTGCGTCTCAAGGAAGAAGCACTGCAAA
Organism: Trichobilharzia szidati; assembly: GCA_944472155.2. NCBI lineage: Eukaryota > Metazoa > Platyhelminthes > Trematoda > Strigeidida > Schistosomatidae > Trichobilharzia > Trichobilharzia szidati. The sequence goes on along the minus strand of OX235273.1, from coordinate 131,492,374 downwards.
CCAAAGGAAAATTGCTAGCCAGATTTGCTCATCAGGTTAGTACAACATTAGGAAACTAAAAGTATAGATAAACGACTTGGAAAGTTCGGAGTTAATACTTTTAAAGGGACATAGAAAGTCCGTTTCATGTGTATGCGTTTCTGAAGATGGAAAGTTTGCCTATTCTGGAGGAAGAGATTCTTCAGTAATCAAATGTAAGTTTTTTATACATCTGATCACAGCCTCTAGGGGATCTAAGCACCTTGAAAAAATTATGTGTCATGCCCGGAGGAAAGCGTGGCACAAAGTATCCGTACCATACTGGTCCAGTGCTCTCTATCGCGGTTTCTAGTGATAACAGATATTTGGTAAGTTGACATATTTGGTGCTCTAGGTGAATTTTGACTGGCATGTTCTTGGGCTCAAGGTTTGTGCTTTTCGGAATATTGGAGGTGTAATGTCATTTTATCGATTTTATAGAAATCTACTAACTTGTGGGTATGATCTAAGGTTCCCAAGCGATAGGTATTTCGGACATCTCTCGTTTATATAGTGGGACTATTGTTTGTGCGCTTTTGCTCCATATTGCTGAGGAAATTTCAATTTTATTTTTTCGTTGCTTTTGCAAATTTTATTGATGGGACTTGTGGATGCACGGTGCAACATCTTGTGCTATAATCTTTAGTTCTGTGGTTTTGGTCAATCTGAGATAAAACCAAGGAATTTGAATTTCTCTCTATGGTCAGATACATCAAACTGATTAACATTAGTAGTTATTTCAATTCTAATTGGGTAATTGTTAGCTCACATGAGCTGAGCTGGTTGATTGATTGCGTCTTTGCTTTTACCCCGTTGTGGTCATCACTTCTCACAGTCTGTACGTTAAAAGTATTTAAAATTTCACAAACTTGTACTTACTATCCATTGAGATCTGCTAATTGGATTCAAAGAGTTGTAACAATGTTATTTCCATGGCGTCTTATGATTCCTGTCAACATCCGTCTGAACTTTTTGGAGGCAGAGCAACTAGCATTAAATTTAGCTGTTTTTAACGTAGGTGGTGCCGCATTGTTTGCATCGATATGCTTACGAAGATGGTTGTAATTATCAAGGTATGAAGTCACTTTAGGATTTACTAAGGCATAATTAGTTTTCAGAAGAGATCTTAGTAACAAACAGGTCTTGTATCGATCAGCAGCACTTTTAATTTATTGTAACGCAATCCGTTTGATTTTGCGTTTGAGAGAGAGGATGCCTAGTAGCATAACGGTATGTATGTTTGAACCGAAACAAAACGATTAATATGTAAAAATTGCATGGTAATATAGAAACATTTAGAAAAGCGTTTGTGATGATGTTGGATAAGCATTCTAAAGTTTCCCTTACAATTTGTAGTTTGCGTGAGGGCTTAGGTACTTCCAGGAGGAATACCTCTCGAACCTTTTACCTAGTCCACAGGGTATGGAATAAAGAATGTAAATTCTATATCCTTGCCTACTAGTGCTATAGAATCAGTGTTTCCCAGTTCTGTTTTACGAACTCGCTGTACCCACTCATTAGTGATGAGCAAGTATTTACGTCTGCTGGCAGGAAGATTGGGTAACTAACTGCCTACGAAAGAGCTTAGACGCGGCCCAACGTGTTTACTGTATTTGTACTAGGTTTGACCGGTGGAGGTTAATGAAATGTTTATGTGTTCATGAAGACAACTTACAACTTTGCTCGGTCAAAAGACAAACAGCTTTGAGTGAAGGTGAAGCATTTTCGTCTCTCAGATTGAAATGGGGATGTTTTCAAATCGAGTTCCTCCACTATTCATAGATTATTGCATTCTCACGTTAGTACCTTTCGTTCGAGCCTCTTGCCAGCTTGTTTCTCATGGGTTTATTTCTCCCAAGCACCGTTTAGTTTGCGCATGATTATTAAATCTAGAATCATAGGTAGTATGTTGGTCAGTCTAATCCTCGTGTGATTACCACAAGAAGATTTGTTTCCCTTCTTATAAATTGGGATAATCAATGATTTACACTGGTCCCACGAGACTACCTGAGATTCCTGCACAATATTTAATATCTTAGTTAACCCAGACAACAGTTCACGATTACCCTTTATTGTGTTTGGAGTCATTCTGTCGGGTCCCATTGATTTACCTCGTTCCACTTTAGAGACAGCTCATGCCACTTCAGTTACAGTTGAAGGACCGACGTCAACACCTCACACTGGTAGATATTGGATGCGTGGCTATGGACTAGTCGAATTATTCCTCAGTATTCCCTCCAGCGTACCAGTCTCCTATCCTGAGAGGTACCATTCTTCTTGGAAATCGTTTCGATTATCATTGTTTTTTCCACTACCCGGTTGTCTAATGACTCAATATAGTTGTCTGATGTTAATTACCACCGCCGCCTTTTCCATCTGGCTATTATCTCCCTCCACTGTTCACGGTCCTTGCTGATACTTCCGATAAGCTTACGTTTGGGCAGCTTTCGCTCTTCGTCATGTTTAAAGCCCTGCGGAATCAGTCTTGCGTCTTTTAGTTCAGATGAAGTAGCAGAAATCCATTCGCATTTGCTAATCTTCGATTACAGGTTATCAACAGCCTTGATCACTGTTTCTACAACCGGTTAGATGTTATTCTAAGCTTCCTCAGGATGTCTTGCTGTGTATCTCAGATACGCGTCTAGTTGTTGCTTCTGTAGTTAACTTGCTGGCATAGAAGCTTCGTAGCTGTCTGTTTTCTACATCCATTTCGCATACTTGCGCGGACTAGAGTGTGGTCGAAGTCTAAGCAGATGTGTAAAACTTATTATGCAAAAGTAAAATTTCAGCATATGTAAATCTTACTGTGTTCTATGAAATAAATTAATTAAGAATGGAGTATTGATTAATTGACAAATAACTGGGGACTAATTTGAACTTAACAGATGGATGAATTCGTTGGTTACGTATCTTTTGAGTATTGGCTTTTTTGTAGGGATTTAATTTGATTGGATGGAGGATTTCATCATGAGCTGACATCAGTTAGAGAACCATTGGAAAACCTGCAGGGAGTACTGGACACAGCTGTTTCATCCTAGTTTGAAAATTCATCTGATGCTCACTAGCGACTGGCCCTATTCAGGCAGTTAACATGAGGTTCTAGTGGGAAGTCATGACCAGTAGGGTACAGCAGGTTTAAGGTGAGGCAGTAACTCATCGAAGAAGACATTGCGAAGTGGTCTCACTATGTTATGCATTGGCAGAATTTAGAATTCATGCACTGGCCATTGGATCGGGTCCCAGTGGCTTAATGGTCAACAAGCTCGCCTTGTAACCAAAAGGTATTGGGTTCGAGCACCGATGAGTGTATACTGCTGAAGTGTCGCAAACTAGGCTGATGAAACATCTGTCCAGTACTCTCTTCAGGTTTTCCAATGGTTCTCTAACTGTTGTGAGCTCATGATGAAATCCTCCATCTAATAAAATATCTTTTGGGTTATTAATTTGTAGTTCGTAGAATGTTCATGAGTTGCCTAGTTTAATCGCTCATCCAAGTACACTGCAGTAAAGAATTATGGCATAAATGTGGTTCTATGGCTAATCGTGGACAAGATGCGCTTTATTGACCTGAATAATAAAAACGTAGTAGTCACATAAGTGTCAGCTTTTTCATTAAGTTTTCATAAGAATGTACTAATGATACAAATTTAAATTTTTGATAACTTTCAGGCCTCTTCCAGTATGGATCACTCAGTTATAGTATGGGAACCAGATCAAATGAAGGTTTTCACGAGACTTACACGTCACAGTGCACCTGTTACAGTAAGTTCTATTGTCTTCATTCAGCTACAATCAATCGTAGGCTGTTAGTTTCAGACATCATTCGCATATGTTATTCACAGCAGACTGTTCAGGTCGTGTTTGTGTTTGGAATATGCCTTTGAAAGAGGCTCTACAGGATCAAGGGTAAGTCAGTAGTCTTTATTCATTATCTGGTGTTGCCTTCTGCTTCTGTTTTATTGTGTCGCGTTGTTTAGTGATTTGATTGACCAGTTGGTCTGACACAAGTGAATTCTCACTTTAAGATTCAATGTTCTCTTGTATTGTGTTATTTCCAAATACGAAGGGTATACTTTGCATTAAAACCTTTGTACTTTAATGTGAGCAACTGGGTAGTATCACTATAATAAAGGTTTTTTGTATTTCCCAAATGAATGATAAACAAAACGATTTCGATATACGGACGTTTCGCTATTTAATGTTGCTGCTAGCTTTATCAAAGTATTATTAAACCAGAATTTACAAAATCCACTCAGCTTATATATAATAACTTAATCATCGTTCCTCAGTATGGGGTCATTTTTCCGTTGTCAAATTGGCCAACTGGTAAAGATAATAGAACCAAGTGTAGATTAATGGATTTGATAAGTGTGTAATATTATAAAAGCAGCTTGTGTTTATATAATGATATTGCTTATCACATTCGTGTTGATTTGTCATTTCATGGAGTGAGGCAGGTGGGTGTTGTAACCAGGTCAAATTCTGTTTTAGTCCATCATTCCTATTCAAACAATTTAGATTCCACTTGATATGAAGTGCTTCTGATATTAGACGTTCTCTGTGATTTCTGAAATGCTTTTTCTGGATGATGATTTCAATATTGTCAAAATCAAATTTATGGCCTGATTCTACTATAGCGTGTAGATGAGCTACGGCTGATGATTTTCAAGCTTTTCTAGTTCAACTGGATTTCTTTGTCGCCGAACGGATGCTCTACGGTGTTCATTTCTTCTGATTTTGATTTCTAAAAATGTTTGTCCGGTGCATATCCATGCCTGTACAACTGGTGTGTCCTACATAGATAGGAAATATATATATATATATCACATTCCAAGCAAGCATTGTATTTTATAGACACAATTAAATAGAGAATCTTTAGGGATTTGGTCATTTATATGGACAAAGTTGTTTCACAGTGTGTCTGATTTTTTGAAGAAAACTCTGATTTCGAGCTTATTGAGTACTCTTCTGATATCGTCTGATGTCTCTGCTCTGTATGGAATGACAACTGTTGAGGTCCATGTTTGACATTTCTTCTTCTTTTTCTTTCTCATCCATTATCAAAGACTGTGTTTGTCTCAGAAGACTTGAAAAAACTGATGCCTTCGCGCTGATGGGGTGTGATGATCCGAAGTCTAAATATTTGTCGGAGTGGGTTTTCTTCCTGAATATGGATATACTAAAATGTCCGTATTCCCTCCTCTTAACTAGGCAGTCTAGAAATGTTAGTTCACCGTCTGATTCTGCTTCTGAAGTAAACTGGATTCTGGGAGATACACAGCTTATTTCCTCCAGGAATGAACTGTGTAGATCTCGTTTTAGTACCACAAAAGTATCATCTACATATCCTAACCATATTTTAGGAGTAAGTATGCTTGAAAAGATGTTAGTTTCGAATCTATCCATGAAAAAGTCGGCGACTATTGGGGATACTGGTGGACCCATAGCAACACCATTTGTCTGTCTATATAAATTCCCTTTAAATGAAAAATAATAACTTTCTAAACAGAAATTTAAGCTCTTCATAATTTCACTGGTGTCCAGCGGACATCTTTTTGATAGCGTTGTATCTGATTCCAGCAAACTGGAAATGATATCAAGACTTTTGGTAATAGGGATGGATACTAGTATATAATGAGTTAATATCATAGCTTACCATAATGTCTTCTTTATCAACTTCTCGGTGTTCAATTTGGGATTTGAAATCATATGAATCTTTCACAATATTTTGAGTGTGCTTTTACAGTGGTTGTAGTATCGAAAATAAGTATTTGGAGAGGTTGTATATCGGTGAGTTGGTGAAATCTACTACTGGTCTTAATGGAACTATGGGTTTATGTATCTTTGGTTGACCGTCGGTGGCACAGTGGTTAGGTCCCTTGCCGATCATGCACATGGTCCGGGGTTCGATCCCCTGCCGACGCACACCCGATATCTATGGTCGGCCTGTAAATTTGGGCTACCGATATTCATGCTGAAAATTCCATACTTGTACTGAAAATACGGTGTGGCATCAAGCTGTAACCAAAATAAAATAAAGATACATACGTGTAACGTACATACGGTGTCATTGTATATTTTTAACGGATAATTGATTTTTAAATGGACGTAGAAGCTTCATAAAGTACAGTTCACTTAATGCTGCTGCTGCTGGATTCAACATAGAACTTGGCACCGAAGTGCAGCAATTCGAGTTGCCACGTTCCAAAATAGCACACAAAGGTAGACAGGAAAATGAGAGGAGAGAATCGATAGAATTTAGATAAGTATAAGAGTGAAACAGAATGAGTAATAGTAGAAAGGAATATGAAGGTTAAAGAGACTGAATACATCTGCGCCATTGACAACGATTTTGAGCCATGTCACCTACTGTCTCCAGCCATTGATTCTTAGAGTCCCGAGGGCCCCAACCCGGAAGTCTGCATCTCCCTACCTGACTCAGTTTAACTGTCAGGGATTTCATGGATTGATGAGGCCATGTTTTTGTTTGGCCACCACTTACTCTTTTCCAACCTGCACCTATATCAGCTAGTAATGCCCGTCGGGGGAGGCGATGGTTAGGCATGCGCAGCACGTGACCTAACCATCTCAATCTATGTAACCTCATAGCCTCTTCGAGTGATTTTACCTCTTTGCCCAACATTAAACGCCTAACGTCAACATTACTTACCTTATTATACCACCTAACGTGAGAAAGAGATCGTAAACATCTGTGATCAAAAACAGACAATCTCTTCATGTCTTCCGCTCTCAATGGCCACGTCTCACCGCCATAGAGAAGGACGGAGCGGACTGCTGAGCAGTATACACGTCCCTTGGTTGACAGCCGGATGTCACACCTACGCCAGAGATGGTATAAGTTAGCGAAAGCAGCCCGAGCTTTCTGGATCCGTGCTGAGATTTCGTCACCAATCAACTTCCCAAATAGGTGAAGTGGTCAACATGTTCTATCACTTCACTCCCTATCACTAAGCTAGGAGTTGACGTAGTCCAGTGCTGTAGCAGCATCTTACATTTCACAGGGGCGAATCGCATGCCAAACATACGAAGATTGCTGCTCAAGGTGTTCAGAAGACTCTGCATTTTGTCAGCATCCTCCCCTAACAGGACTATGTCGTCTGCGTATTCTAAGTCCATAAGACTATTCCCTGGTAACAAGTGGATTCCTAAGTCGTTAAGTTCATTTAAGGATACTTCCATTAGCATATCTATGATGAAGTTAAACAGAAAAGGGGAAAGTGGACATCCTTGACGGACACCACTGGTTGTTATCAATTCGGATGACAATTCCCCATAAGCCCTTACACTACGTTCACTTAATGATGACTTATCAGCAATAACTGACTTTCTGGGCTAGACAAGTTCTCCAATAATTCCACTCAAAACTCGGCTGGAATAGTCACTTTGTGATGCTGTAATGGCAGAAGATAAGAGACGTGGTAACCAACGTATGATAAGGGAAATATATACATTCTTGGACAGATTAAAGTTCGGCTAAGTTCTTAGGAGCATGAATTGTTCTGATTGGTTGGCAGTTAGCTCAAAGTGAAACAAACTGTCCAATAAAGTTGTTTCATGTCCACAACGTAAACAGAATCCAGGTTTGAGGAATAAATGTTTTTACCTCTTCAGGCATTTATTTAAAATGTTGGTTTCAATTTTGGCCGCTTCCTATTAGTCTGCGCAACTCGACAATATTATTATCATTATTACCACTCTCTGTCAACAGTTTTGTCTAACAAGAGCACTAATGTTATCACCGAGACTTATTAATATACGTGTAAAACTTGAGCGCTGTGGTAGTATGTAATTCCATACCATTTTTTTATTGATTAGATATATCACACAGTCAGTGAAACAGTATTATTTACTGAATGACGAGGTTTCGGACACAATTTATTTATTGTTCATAATCATATCAATCAGTTATAATCACACAACTTCGAAACTTTCTTTTTATAGTTTTCCTTATTTTTCCCTACTTGTTGTATGAGTAGTAGAATTTTCCAAATGTGCGGATGGACAAGTGTTAAATCATTCCCATTACACATATTTTCATTTGATTCGATAAACAAAGCTTCTGTTATCAATCGCCCTCCACTGTTACATTAGATTTTAAGGAACCTTGGAAACCTTATGGAGAATTCTTAGCATTGCAGGGATAAAAGTGGCTGGGATTCAAATCACCCACAAACTCAATTAGAAACAAGCTTTGTCGGTTAAAGGATCCTGTGGAGCCAATTAAACAAAACAATTTAGTTTATCTAATACCCTGCTGGAATGATTGTTAAGTCAAATACATAGGTCAAGGCAGTAGGACGGATTCAGTCAGTGAGAATAGCGGGGCATAAAACCTACCGAAATCAGGATTAGTTGACTCCAGTAAGATGGAAAACCTGGAGAATAGTTCAGCTGTCGCAAGCAGTACATGCAATTATACACGCAACCATACAATAGGATAGGATAAGGTGACATTTTAAAAATCTAATGTGACAGTGTGGGGAGGGAGAGATTGATAATGGAAACTTTATATATCGAATCAACTGGAAATGCGTGCAGTGGTAATGATTCAACACCTGTTCAACCTGACGTCTAGAAAATTCTAATATCCCTGAGATGAATGGGAAGGAATTAAGAGAACTATAAAAATCAAGTTCCGAAGTTGTGTATTTACAAGTGATAGTATGATTACGAACAATAAATACACCCTGTTAGAAACTTTCCCATTCATCGTTGCTGTGTAATATATCTAATAAACAGAGTAATATAGAATCACCTGGACTTGTTCGAATTCGCCAGCACTTATCTGCTATATATATGGGAATCAGCTACAATCAACACCAATGTTAGGTCAGTCAGTTCTTCTGTTGTATGGGCCATAAACTTGGTGCGTCACGAATTGTATTTGCAACAGAGTAGTGTAGTCCTCCAACAGTTGGCTTCTCTGGCTCCATACTAAACAAAGATCAGATGGTCAGAAGAGATTAACAACAAGGAATTCAGGCGACGAACCAATCAAGAACCTAACTCGCAAGAAATACACCGAAGCAAATGCTGTTGGACTGCATATACGCTGTGCATATCCTCATTTCTATTTAATTTCATCACAGATATTGTACTAATGGATTTAACCCTAACTGCTGACTTCAGCGACTCAGGGATTGACTTGTTACCAGGGTATAATCTCGTTGACCTAGAATATGCAGATGATATAGTCCTTCTAGGTGAAGACATTGACAAAATGCAGAGTATTCTGAATTCGTTGAGTTTGCAATCTATGAATGTTTGGCATGCGATTCGCTCCCCTTGTCAAATGTAGATGATGAGGTAATAGGACTGGACTATATTGACTCCTGGCTTAGAAATAAGGAGTGAAGTGGTTGGTGGAGTGTGTTTACCACTTCACTTATCTGGGAAGTTGCATCAGCCAATGCCAACGAGTTGATCGCTGAGGAAATCTCAGCACGGATGCATAAGGCTCGTTTCGCATATGCCAGTTTACGCCGTGTCCGAAGTAGACGTGATATCTGGCTGACTATCGACCAAAGGGTGTGTGTACTGCTCATCAATCCGCTCCATCCTCCTTTATGACTGTGAGACCTGGCCATGGAGAGTGGAAGACATGAAAAGTCTGGTTAGTTATCTTTGATCATAGGTGCCTGCGTTCTATCTCTCCTGTGAAGCGGTATAATAGGGTGAGCAATATTGAGGTTAGCCATCGGTCGAGTGCTAGTTTAGGAGGGGAAATCAATCGACGTGGCTGTGAAGCTACATCGACTGAGATAGTTAGGAAATGTGTTACGTATGCCTAGCGAACGCCTTCCTCGACGGGCAATGTTAGCTGATATAGGGTCAGGCTGGAAAAGAGCTAGCGGTGGTCAAACCAAAACATGGCACCAGTCAATGAAATCCACAACAGTTAGTTTAAGCCACGTAGGAAGGTGTAGAATTCCAGACTGGTTGGGGTCCTCGGGACGGTAAAAACCAATGGTTGGAAACAATTTGTGATATTGCTCAAAATCGTTCTCAGTGGCGCAGATGCATCCACTCTTTGTGATTTATGGTTTCCAATGAAACTTTTGTTCTTCGTTATTACTATTCCTTTGTCTCACACCTCTGTTTACAGTCTCTAATATGCATTTCTCCTACTTTCTTCTCTTGCTTTGTGTGCTACATGGAGTGTGGCGACTTGAACTGGCGCACATTTGTGCAAAGTTCTATTTCGAAAACAGACAGACAGACTATCGGTATTGCCTGTAACCGCGTCAGGAGTTTTATTTGTACAATTTTACCGCGCTAAAAATAGTAAATAGTATATCTTCAAAAGTTTTCCTTTTTCGAATGCCATTCTTTCTCCTGAAATTCCTCGTCATTTCTTCTTTTTTTCTTGTTATTCAGAGCAAGAACAAATATCGAAGTTTTGGGACTATGTGGCCTAGTATCGGAACGATGTGTTTCATGTTCTGGATTCGGTGGACCTGGAGTCTGTGTGTGGAAGGTTCCAGAAGAAGTTTGTGTCCAGTATAGTACGAAAAATCCACTAGAGTTAGTTTTCTCTGTTTGTGTATTGATGTCCTTTTGTATACATTCAGCCGTATATGATGTTCCAAACTGATCTTTTGTTTTTTTATGATTTCGTTATAGGAGTTCTGTGGAGTGTATTTATGCAGTGAATGATGAAATTTTCATTGGTGGATCTACTACAAAGTAAGTCCATATTCTTACAATTATCTGTATAATAATAATAATAAGAATAATAATTTGCTTTATTCCAGAAACAGTACTAGTGGTACAGTGTGGAATTTTCAGCACATATTTGCAATATTTGCATCTAATTTTACAAACATTTAAAATAAGTATTAAACAAACAAAAAAATAAATCTGAAGACACCAACAGCAAAAAAAGAAGAAAAAAAACAGGATAAACACAAAAATAATTATAAATGAGAAAAAGTACCAAGAAGTAGAAAGGAAAATAAACATCATATAATAATAACTCAGTATTGGGTAGTGGAAGCTATGATATAATTATGCATGGTGACAATAAAGCTATAGTCATACAAGAAGTTTATGAAATGATAATTAAAAATGTTTATCGCCAAGACGGTCAGTTAATTTGGTTGAAACAACTCTAAACAATCATAAAATAACATTTCAGGGTTGTTGTTTTGTTTTTTATTTTCAGGTCTAATGCAGTGTTTGTAGTGGTAGTGTGAGTAATCCTGGATAATACTAAATTTTTTAAGGTGGTGACTATGGCGTTCATAACCAATGATTGCCGAAAAGTATAGAAAATAAGGAAAAAACAACCACAAAACTAATAATTACATGATGGTTAATGTCAGGACAAATTTGTACTACTCATAGTGCTAACAGAGTCGGAACCAGTGGATACACAATAGAAGGAATATAGTAAAGTACAAAAAAGGAAGCCAATGTTAATAATTTAGGTAGCTAAGTATGTTTGAGAAGGAGTTCACTATAGAATACAAAATAAGGGAGAAATAAAAGAGCCTAAAATTATGTTGTTAATAACAAAGCAAGTCATAGGTTTCACGCTTAACATTGTCTCTGTCGCTTAGAACACGGGCCAAGTATGGTATCGTTGAGTTCCTGTACTTGTTTGTACGAGCATAGATTATTTTATACTGATTTCTGGTTCTACTTGATGAGATACAAGGCGAGAGTTTGGAATAGAGAGGGTGTTGGGGGTTGGAGAGTATGGTTTTTGACCATTTTTCGCATGTATTCAGATGCCTATCAACTAAAGTAGTGACGAGCTGACTGAGTTTTACACCACTAGTCCTACTGACTAGAAATTTGCACTTTTTACTCACCTAACACTGTTTTTGTTCCTTTTCAGTACTCTTTATATCTGGCATTCAAGCAGAGGTAGTCCTGTATTCACTGTGTCACCTGCACATCCTGTGGCTAAATTATGCCCTCCGACACCATCTGAACCTTTTATCCGACCAGTTGCAAACTGGGTGTCAGCAGTTACTGGTTTATATGGAACTGATTTGATTGCTTCAGGTTCTTCAACTGGACATGTACAGCTATGGCGATTAATTACACCACAGTTGGAACGGTCAAACGAAGGTAAAGGACAGCAACAACAGCTTCGTACACAAGTCAGCATTGAACGCCTCCCCGGTCGAAGTATCTCTCTGGTATGTTTTATACGATATTTTAAAATACTTTTTATTGGATTCCAGTATAATTTTATTTGTTAGGTTTGTATATTAGCGCATACATAGATTTTATTGATTGGGCCTTCTATCTCTATCAGTTTTGTATGCTTTATTCCATTATGGGTAAATTTTATTTTGATAAAGTCTCACAGCGTTATACAGTAATGTTTACTGATGACCACGTTTCGAGCACAATTTATTGCCACTCATAATCATATCAAGGTAATCACACGACTTCCTAAATTCATTTATATAGTTTTCACTTGATTTTCACTTGATTTGATTGGTAGTAATATTTTCCATATTTCGGGTATAAGTGATGAATCATTCCTATTGCATGTGTTGGGTGTAGATTCGATGAACAAGGATTCAGTAATCAACCTCTCTCTCCACCTACCTAGATTACTTTTTAGAATTTTAACCCTCTTCCACCCTATTGTGTGGTTGTGTGTTAATGCATGCAGTGTAATGTAGTGCTGAGCTTTCTTCTAAATTACTTATCTTCTCTGGGTCAACCATTCTTACCTTAGCCACTGAATTCTTATGTTCTGACACTCTGACTACCCCTGACCTACTAGTTTGACCTATGTAGTTGACCTCGCTCACAGTCATTGCAGGGTATTTTGTAAATTATATTATTTTGTCTAATTGGGTCAACTGGGTCCTTTAACCTACAGAGCTCGCCATGTCTGAGTGAGTCTGTGAGTTTGGATGCCACCACTCTAATTCCTGCTTTATTGAGAATCCTACGTAGGGAGGGCCTCAGATGTCCCCTGCTTAAGTGGTATAGCAGTGGATGACTTATATTCTCTCTTATTTATGTTATCATTACTAGCTTCACAATTATTTTTATTTTGCTTTTGACCTTTTCTGATCTTCCGAATGAATTTTATAGGATAGTTATTTGATACCAACACTTCTTCTATCTGTTTTATTTCGTCAGTTAGCTCTTTTGTTGTAGTACTTAGTGCTACTGCTCGGTTTGTTAGACACTTAACTAAGCCTGTCTTACAGACAACGGATGAGATGAATTAAAGTCTAAATATTTATTAGAATGCGTTGGCTTTTTATAAACACTAGTATGTAGTTTGCCTTCTTCTATTCGTTTTATTTTACAATCTAACATAGCTAATTCTCTTTGCTCATTTTCGGCTTCAAATATGAATTTTATTCCCTCCACTAGTGAGTTTATGTGTGTCAAGAAGCTAGAGATATGTTCTGTTTTTAACACTGTGAAAGTGTCATCCACATATCTCCACCATATTTTTGGAGTAGGATTAAACGTATTAAGTGCCATATTTTCCGAGCTATCCATAAATATATGTGCTACGATAGGGGATATTGGTGATCCATCCCATTGCTACACCTTCAGTTTGTCTATATATTTTGCCTTGGAATTTAAAGATAGTAGATGTGAGGCACAACTGAATTCCTAAAATAATTTCATCAATGGTTAGTTTCGTCCTATAAGTGAGTTCAGGGTCTGTAGTTAATTCTCTACAACAGTGCACAAGATTTATTCTTATATCATTGTATGCTCTATGTTAGCATGTGCCAGCAGAATTGTTTGTTGGCAAGGTGATGTGCAGATATGGCAAAATGCATATACCATTCGCATGTATCCTTCATATTGTGCTTTTTTTGTCATCCTTTCATGTCTTCTATATTGTTTTACAAGGATCATTCATTTATTCTCTTTGCCATTAAATCTATCCCTCCGCTACTCAAAAGTTTTGCAGACAATATGCATACTACTTACAAAATCGTGTCAGTAGCACATGCGGCAGACAGGCAATATCTGACAAAACCCGCTTTCATGAAAAGTGGCTAAACACTTCGGAGTATCATTTTCCGATACTCATACTGCACACTAATGCATAAATTTAGGAATGACATGTGTATTGTATTCAACAAACGTAAGCTGTGATTTTATTCCAATAGTCTTACTTTTCCTATCGATATTGTGTTGAAGTGCAGCGTTGTTGCGCTATTAAACTAGACGAGGAGTGCGTCGACTGGATGGGGATTCAACTTGCGTCATTTGCGTGGCTATCGGGCATTCTACTGTTAAACTATTAATGCGTTGCTAAATAGGTGATACCTAATAACGTTATTATGACTTTACCTTTTTGCAATAATCTCATAAAATTAACTGTCTATTCAATTTCATCATAGATGTACTAATGGATTTAACCCCCACTACTGACTCCTAGCGACTCAGGGATTGACCTTTTACCCATTAGGGAATAATCTCGTTGACTTAGAATATGCAGATGATATAGTCCTCCCGCCTAGATGGAGATGCTGACAAAACGCACAGTCTTCTAAACACCTTGATCTGCGACCTGCGAACGTTTGGCATGTGATTCGCTCCCTTTGTCAAATGTAAGATGATGAGGCTACAAGACTGGACTGGACTACATTGACTCCTAGCTCAGAAATAGGGAGTGAAGTGGTTGGTGCAGCGTGTTGACCGCTTCACTTATTTGGGAAGTTGCATCAGCCCCAACGCCAATGGGTTGATTGGTGACGAAATCTCAGTACGCATATAGAGGGCTAGTTTCGCATATGTCAGTTTACGCCGTGTCTGGCGTAGACGTGAATGTGATATTCTTCTGACTGTCGACCAAAGGGCATGTGTACTGCTCAGCAGCTCGCTCCGTCCTCCTTTACCGCTGCGAGACCTGGCCATTGAGAGTGGAAGACATGAAAGGCACGGCTAGCTGTGTTTGATCATAAGTGCCTGCATTCTACCTCCTGTGTGTGTTGAGTGGTATAATAGGGTGAGCAATATTGAGGTTAGACTTTGGTCGAGTGCTAGGTAAGCAGGGGAAATCAATTGACGAGGTTGTGAAGCTACATCGACTGAGATAATTGGGAAATGTGTTATGTATGCCTAGTCATCGCCTTCCTCGACGATCAATTTTACCTGACATAGTGTCAGGTTCAAAAAGAGCTAGCGGCGGTCAAACCAAAACATGGCTTGATTAGTCAATGAAATCCACAACAGTTAGTTTAGGTTGGCCACGTAGGAAGGTTAATGTTCGGGTCGTTTTGATGGTGAAAAACAATGAAGGCTGGAAACAACTGGTGATATGGCTGAAAATTCTTTTTCAATGGCTGGTACAGATGCATCCACTTCTTGTGTCTTATAATTTCCAATAAAAATTTATTGTTCGATATTACTATTCTTTTTGCCTCATATCTCTTTGCTGTCTCTATTTTTGCGTTTCTTTTTACTTTCTTCTTCTCTGGCTTTGTGTGTTGCGTAAAGTGTGGCGACTTGAACTGCTGCACATCGGAGCAAGGTTCTATGTTGAAACCAGTCAGTCAGTCAGTGAAAAGTTTTGTATTGTGTTAAAAATTGCTGTAAGTTTTAGAGTAGAGTATGAGCATGTAGTTGAAAAGGAAATTTTATTTTCTCAATCCTTTTGTCTTCTAAATGTTTGAATCAGCATTTTTTCCGCGTTTCGTCTTAGTTTGATGAAACTGCTTTACTGCATACACATGTCACTATACAGAATCGTTATAATGAGCATGTCACTTAACTGGCTATTGTGTGTTTGAATCCAACGAGACGTATATTTGAGAAACTGAGTCTTATTCCACAATGGTGTATGAATGTCATTCATAATTATCAGTTGATATTGATCCTCATATGCAAATTGATTGATTAAATGGGTTATTGCTAATCATGAATTGTTCACGTGACGAATTTTTATTCTGATATTCTGTCTAACGCTAAATGATCCTATTGAGGCGGTTATTCTGTCGTGTCAATCAATCACTCAATACCGACAGTAATTAATGCCTGACAGAGGACATTGTGAGTGAGAGTTCGACAAGATTTCACATGAGAGTTGGTTTAATAATGAATTTGTGACTGACTGACTGACTGGTTTCAACATAGAACTTTGCACTGAAGTGCAGCAGTTCCAGTTGCCACACTCCATGTAGCACACAAAGCAAGAGAAGAAAGTATAAAAAAACGTGCATGGCTGGCTTAAACTAACTGTTGTGGATTTCATTGACTAATCAAGTCATGTTTTGGTTTGACCACTACTAGCTCTTCTCCATCCACATTCATCCTATATCAGCTAACATTGCCCGTTGTCGAGAAAGGCGATCGACAGCTAGGCATGCATGAGTAACACATGTCCTAACTATCTCAATAGGTGTAGCTTCACAGTCTCGTCGATTGATTTCCCTTCACACCGACCTAGCACTCGACCGATGCCTCACTTCAATATTGCTCACCCTATTATACCACTCAACACATACAAGAGATAGAACGCAGGCAGTGATTACTTGGATATGTTGTATCATCAAAAGTAAGTCTGTCCATCAATTTACTGTAAGTGTAGAACTTTGGCTCTGTGGTAGAATGTAACTCCTTGTCAGGTAAGTTATTGGAATTGGAACATCCCCCTCAGTTCTTAACACATATAAACTCAACAATGGACGGAATATAATTCACTTCTCAGTTAGAATGAGAACAAGGTGAGCTGGCCCATGCTAGATTGTAGAATAAAACGAAAACAAGATGATGGGTTAGATAGTAGCATTTATAGGGAACCGATACACTCTAATATATACTTAGACTTTAATTCATCCCATGCACAATCAGTGAAGAGAGTGGTTTATTCAAATGTCTCTATAATTGGGTCAGGAGCATAACTAGTAAGCCAAAAGGTTTAAATAATGAGATCAAACAAATAAAGGAAATATTACAAGTGAATAGCGACTACCCATCAGAATTTATTCAAAAATATATGAAAACTCATCGGAAAAGTTGGATTAGTAATCAGAATGACAAAAGTGACAAAGATAATTAAGAATTCAAGGCTTCTGTAGTACTACAGTATAAAGAAGAAACATCAGAGGTCTTACGTAGGATTCTCAATGAGGACTGGAATCAAGGTGGCATTTAAGTCAACCGACAAACTATCTCAGAGATAAACTTTGTCGGCTTAAGGACTCAATAAATCCAATTAAGAAAAACAGTATAATTTAGCAAATACCATGTAATTCAGGAAAAGCAGATCATGTTCTGACCAAATTGCAACTCTACGCATCATCATCGAACAAAGCATGGAATGGCAATCAAACCTCTACCTCAACTTTATAGACTTTGAGTAGGCCTTCGACAGACAGCGTTGACCGCGAAGTAATTTGGAAACTACTCGAGTACTACGGCGTACCCCAAATATTCATCAACCTTATTCAACAGCTGTACGACAACGGCACATGTCAAGTGATCCACAACGGAAAACTCAACGAGGCGTTAGGAGTAAACACAGTAGTCAGACAAAAGTGTTTATTATCACCAATGATATTCCTAATTGTGGTGGACTGGATTATGCGTCAGACAGTGGGAAACGAGAAGACAGGGATATCATGGACTGACGTGAAGAATCTAGAAGACCTGGATTTCGCGGATGATTTATGTTTGATGTCACACAAGGTCGAAGACCTACAAGCGAAAACCAACAAACTGGTGGAAGAAGCAGCAAAGACAGGACTCCGGGTGAACCTAGACAAGACGAAGGTTATGAAAATAACCAACCAACAACAACAACAGCAGCAGCAACATCCAGCGCCAATCACTATCAACCGGAGGGATTTGAAAGAGGTTACTTCATTCACCGATCTAGGGAGCATTGTCTCAACTACAGGAGGAACGGACGAGGATGTCAAATCGAGAATTGGGAAGGTGAGAAACACATTCATCAACCTGAAACCAATCTGGAAATCTTCGTCACTCAGCCTGCATCAACAACAAAATTCGGATTTTCAATACAAACGTGAAGTCACTTCTTCTATACGGATCAGAAACTTGGCGGGTCACAAAGAATATTTCCAACAGCCTGTTGCAGACCTTTATCAACAACTAACTGTCTTCGTTCTATACTGAAGATTAGATGGCCGGAAAGAATCACCAACAAGAAACTATGGGAACAAACAAAACAAGAACCAATCGCTCAACAAATATGCAGGAGAAAGTGGAGATGGATTGGACACTCTCTGAGGAGGCCGTTGGGTGACATCGCGCGTCAGGCCAGTGCTCGAGTGGAACCCGAAAGGGAAGTGGCGAGTGGGACGTGCAAGGGTGACATGTAGGAGATCGTGTGAAGAAGAGTTGAAACAGTATAGACTAACATGGATGCAGATGGAAAGTACAGCAGAAGACAGAAGCAAGTGGAGACGTGTAGTTGAAGCCCTATGTTCCACTAGGAACCCAAGGGAGCAATAATAATAAAAATAATAATGTAATGACTGTGGATGAGGTCAATTACATAGGTCATACTGGTAGATCAGGATCAACTAGATTATTGCAACATAAAGATTTAACTAAACGTAGAATGATTGACTCTGCTAAGTTAAATAGATAACTCAGAAAAAAACTCGACCACTGCATTGCATTCACTTGCATGTAATCACACAATATGGTGGGACAAGGTGGACGTATTAAAAAGTAATACAGAGGTAGGTGGAGAGACAGAGAGGTTAATCACTGAATCTTTGTTCATCCATTCAACACGTTTAGTCGAAATGACGCAATGCCTATACGTGAGACATAAAAAATGGCAACAAACAACAAGGGGAAGAGAGAGAAACAGACCTGAGACCGATCACTTCGGTCCAATCAATCGACAGGAGAATCTAAAATTGAATTAAATAATTAATATGACCCGTTGTACAAGAGGTGGTCCTCGTGGCCCACGTGGTCTAGTGGATAACGTTTTGGCTGGCGTTTGAAACTATGGACACTGGGTTCGAGCCTCGGTGAGGACGTCATCATCACTCACTGAGGAATGCAGGTACATCCAGTGGCTGACGGGTCCCAAGTAGGACGAAGTGTGCGTTATCCTGGATTTCACTGCTAGTCACCATCCACCATTTAACTTCTAGAAAGAGAAAAGGTATATATATAAGACAAATTGTAAGGTCGTCTGACTAAATTTATATATGATTATGGGGAATCATTTGTACTCGAAATGTGTATTCGCCACTTTAGTTATCTTTCTTGTAAACTCTTATACTTGCATGGACTATATTCAATCAGAAATCCATTGAAATATACTCCAAAATTATTTTTCATGTATATCCTATGCCTTTTGTTCTCTTTTCTAATATATTCAGGGTGGTTTCATCAATGGTTTGGCTTTTACTTCTGATCGTCGATATCTGATTGTTTGTCTAGGTCAAGAGCATCGTCTAGGCCATTGGGAACCAAGACGACATATAACAGATGGATTATATTTAATACCATTGGATATATCTCAGTAAGTTTGTAAGGTGTCTTCAGTGTAAATTTAAACGTTTTGGTTAGTATGCACAAACATGTTCAACGTTCATTTAACAAATATGCTGTGAGATATTATTAATTGTGTGTAATTCTGTTTCCTTTTCACATTTCAGACCATTTTCGCGGGAAATGTAAATTATCTAACAGGTATTGTATATTTGAAACAAAAAATATAATATATCATGAAATTGATTCAGAATGTTCTTATTTCGTTGCATCTGTAGGCGCGTAGTGACTGACTGACTGACTGATTGGTTTCAACAGAGAACTTTGCACAGAAGTGAGCAACAGTTCCAGTTTCCACATTCCATTTAGCACAAAAATGAAAAGAAAAAAAGATTTGAAAGAACGATAATTAGCAGAAATGTGAGGGAGAGAGACTAGTAACACGAAATATCCACTGTCACAACCCTTCGGACCTTTCACACATTAAATTGGTCCTTTATTTCCTCACATTTATGCCACTATAGCTTATTCATTATCTCACTTGGTTGCCAGTCCCTTTCTGTTTATCACATCTTTGTATGTCTTCTCAGCATTTCGGTGGGATGTCCTACATTTGTCGGTTAATAGCCTCATAACCTTCAGTTGTGTGCGTCGGTGGCACAGTGGTTAGTACTCTCGCCGACCATGCACATGGTCCGGGGTTCGATCACCTGCCGGCGCACACCCGATATCAATGGTCAGCCTGCAATATTGGGCTACCGATATCACACGCTGAAAATTCCATACTTGTACCGAAAATACGGTGTGGAATCAAGCTATAATAAATAAAAAAAAATATCGAAGTTGGTTCGACGTGTGCTGTTTTGGTGAACTTGTTAAGGTGCTTTCCAGTTTACTTCGATTATTCATAAACCAATCCCCCCTCCCTTAGTGTAGCAGACATTTCGATTTGATAACAACTGTCTGTAAGTACACATCGTTTTTCTGAAGCTGGAATAGTTCTTAGTTTATCTGGTGTTACGTTGTATAAGTGGAATTTAGTTGGAGATAGCAGTTTCATTCAATAATAGTATAATGGCAGAAGATAAGAGACGGAAATTTATTAAGGAAAAACACATAATATGCATTCTTAGCCACGTTAAAGTTTGGCTAGGACAGAGGAGTATATTTAATTCAATTTTGGATTTTCCCGTCGATTGATCGGACCGAAGTGCTCGGTCTCAGATTGACATCCAGCTGACGAGTCCCAAATAGGACGAAATTTGCATTATCCTGGATTCCACTGCTAGTCACCATCCACCAATTAACTTCTAGAGGAGGATAGATTGTTCTGATTTCTTGGCAGTTGTCGAATGAGATTATTTCGTATCTACAACGTAAGCTAAATGCAGATTTGAGGAACGATTACTCCTACCTCTGCAGCCAGCCATTGGTTTAAGATGTTGGTTTCATTTCTGGTGGCTTCCTATCAATCTGTATCATGCCACATTAGCATGTATTACCCTACTATTAAAAATACCTAAATCTGCGTATTCATTAAAGGGTACTTTTATAACAGTCGTTGTTTGTGACAAATAATATGCGGATAAAAAGGTGTTAGGAATTCTCACATCGATTATTGTTACCTGAAAAATGTAAATTGGTTCTCTGCTATTATGTATGGCATGAATTCGCCAAATTAAACACA
This sequence comes from Trichobilharzia szidati, assembly GCA_944472155.2. Lineage (NCBI taxonomy): Eukaryota > Metazoa > Platyhelminthes > Trematoda > Strigeidida > Schistosomatidae > Trichobilharzia > Trichobilharzia szidati. The sequence goes on along the minus strand of OX235273.1, from coordinate 131,471,223 downwards.
GCATTGCATTCTCCAATTGATAAGTATATTTGTAACAACAGAAGACAAGGGTCAGGCAACAGATCGTTTATTTAGGAAATCAACAGATATTTATAGATTTTCATGTACATTATTATAGATTATTGTTTGCAGACAAACACAGTTTTCTGATTGGTGGTTTCTCGCTGAACGTTAATCGTTCATCTCTTTGTGGCCGTTTCTTGAAGTTCAGATTATCTATCTGAAAATTGTATCCGCCTACGCAAGCAAAGTCTGCTGTGATTGGTTGTTGAATCAGTCCTTGTTCTTATTTTTCTCACGACCAACATTGGGGACGTAAACACTGACGTAAATTTACTGTCTACCAATTTGGCTAGCGGCCAGCTCTCACCACATATTAAACTGCCATACAGTAATATAGTATTGTTAACTGGTTAACATTTAGAGCGAACCTCGCCTAGTTCACTATTTCGCTAGTTTTGTAGCCGGTTCCAAGCTCAGGTAAAGAAGGAAGATTGGGTGTGGGACTAGCGATCCTACCCCAGAAAATCAATGCAATAATAATAATAATTTGCTTTATTCCAAAACAGTACATGTGATACAGAATGGAATTCTCAGCATTTTTACTACAGCATTGCATCACTACAGGAACTTCAAAGCACAAGCAAAATATTAAGAACAAACTTATCCTTCACTGGAATTGGAAAGATAAAATGACGTCAGCTAATGAAAGCCTTCGACGAAATCATTCAGCCAATGTGTCTTCTTCCCATGAAAGAATGGGGACATGGAATGTTCGTAATTTATATACGAGACTGGGAAGCTACCCAGGTTGCCTAAGAAATGAGAAGATACGGCATAGAAGTGCTAGGAATCTAGGAGATCAGCTGGAGTGGATGTCAACTGGAGAGTCAATGATCTACTCCAGTCATCAAGACGATAACCACGAGCACATGTGGGGAGTAGCTATCATGATGTCAAAGGTGGCAGTCAAAGCTCGTTCTTTTATCCCTTCATGTTCCCAGTGGAACATAGGGCTTCAAGCTAGAGGTTTGAAGTTTCTGTAGCAGAGTTTATTTTCACAGGATGGAGTTGCTAGCCTCATGCTCAACCTCTCCTCTTTACCACCTTTTTTTCATTACTGGCCTAACGAGGTGAAGGAGTGCATTGGTGGCCGGGTATCGAACCCCGGACCGTGTGCATGGTCGGCGAGCGTCCTAATAGCCGTGCCACCGACGCAGTGAAAACCAATCTGCCTCCACAGGATAATGGCAAAAGATTCAACTCGAAATAAAGGAAAGTTACAATTCCCCCATGGTACGTGTCTACAAACAACTGAGAACAAGAGACGAAGGAAGATTTTTATAAACACCTGCAAACATTAATGGATAACATCGCAAAAAGCGACATCAAAATTCTAATGGGCGGTATGAGGGTCCAGATGAATAGGACAGCAGAGAATAGGACAATGTGAAGATGTGCTGTTCTGGCCCTATTTTCCACTTGGAGGAACCCAAGGGACAACAGTAGTAACATTTAGAGCGTGCGTCGGTGACAGTAGAATACTCGCCAACCACTCAAATGTTCTGGAGTTCAATCGATAGCTGCTACCTTGACGTGGTGGTCGGGCTTGCACATCACGATGACCCAACAAGCTACACTGGCTGGAACCAATGTTCCTACAGGTCCTACCATGCCAGGAAGGTTGTTAGGATAGCGATTAGGCTAAAAGCAGTTACCGGCTTTGTGTAAGAATTTTTCTTACATTATACTGGAGGTCTGAGGGCGAAGTCGTACTGCTGGGGAACAGGGATGTAACACCAGTGAGGTGTTTCCCTCAGATGACCAGCATGCCAGCAGCTATGCTGTCTCTCCACTCCGGAGAGAGGATGTTAGGAAAGGTCAACCCCAAAATATTTAAGGTACCTGAAGAATCAATCAACTTCCACGGTGTGGGCAGCCTGGAAGTAACAACTGCCCACACACTTCCAAAAACACACAAAGCCTTCTTGGAGTTTGATCCTCGGTTGACGCACTCCTTTTTCTCACTAAGCCGGTAGTTGGCCCGATAAAGAGTCAAGGTGGGGCATGACACTAGCAACTCCATCCTGTAAAAATAGACACGACTGCTGCTGAAAGTTTAAAGGTGAAGCTTGAAGCTCTATTTTCCCCTCGGAAAACAACGAAACTAAAGCAAAAAAACATTTAGAGTGCAAATTGTTTGCTCCACTCAATTATTTAATATGAGTATAATCACAACGGTTGGTCACTGTTGATTACAAATTAAGATCATTCAGAAATTTCCTACTCTGCTGTCATTGCTGTAATAATGTTCATAAGTGAATGAATCAATACCTGATAAACTCAATTCCCCTTGGCAGCTTCTACTGATGGCTGAGATCTTTTGATTAAACGTTAGTGACTCTAAGCAAACAAATAATTTAATAGAAACTAAAATCAAATCAGAAACTTAGTAGCTTAACAATTCGAAATAAAAGTGGGATATAAATGAAGAATAAAAGGACAAGATGAAGAGTTGTCAGGGAAACTGTCAGAGTGCTTTCATTGGACACACTAGTCAGTAACTAGTGTGATGTGTCTATTCCATGGTGTTTAGTGCAGACTGAATTCTATCAGTCAGTCAGGTTTGCAATGTGGCCATCATGCCACTAGGTAGCTCACCGGGTTCGAATCTCAGAAGGGACATGAGTTCCTTCAAGGTTGCAGATACACCTTGCTGACTGGTGGGTGCCAACTTGCAGGAAACCTAGGTCCAAAGCTTCCTGCCGATTGCCTCCAACCATCTAGTAAATTGTCAGAGTATCGTTACAAGGGTCATCAGGCACAAAGGCTACTAGGAAATTTGAATTAGGGATGTAGTCAGCTACCGAGGTATTAGTAAAAGAGGACTTCCTGTAAACGTGGAGAAGACAGTTATGACGAAGACACCTAATCAGCGAGCATCAATTACTATCAACGGGAGAGATTTACAAGCAGTATCATTTCAAATACAGACAGTGCAGATAAGGAGGTAAAAGACAGGATCGGAAAAGCAAGATAGGCCTGAAAACTGTTGCATTGAGCATAAGGAAAGCAATCCGGATTTGAACGTCAACACTAATGCCAAACCACCTCTTCTATATGGTTCACGCGTCACAGGAAGCATTTCAGACAGGCTGCAGACTTTCATCAACAACAGCAGCATTAGTTTCATAGTGAAGGGCGATAATAGTAATATAGCTTTATTTCAGAAAATGTCTGAACACAGTGCAGAAATTTTCAGCATATTTAATTCCAAAATATTTCCTCTTCGCACAGAATTTACATGTAAAGTAATAATCTTAAGCATTTCATGTGACGGATCATCATTGAACAAAGCTTGGAATGGCAGTCACCTCTCTATCTCAACTTCATCGACTTTCGACAGCGTCGATCGAGAGGTGATTTGGAAACTACTTCGCTACTACAGGGTGCCACCGACAATTGTACATGTCATCCAACCGCTGTGCGTCGGTGGCATAGCGGTTAGGACGCTCGCCGACCATGCACATGGTCCGGGGTTCGATCCCCGGCCGACGCACTCCTTTACCTCGCTAAGCCAGTAGTAAAACTGGTGAAGAGGAAAGGTTGGGCATGAGGCTAGCAACCCCATCCTGTAAAATAAACACTGCTACAGAAACTTCAAGCCACCAGCTTGAAGCCCTATGTTCCACTGGGGAACGTGAAGGAAAAAAAAATCCAACAGCTGTACGACAATGCTGCATGCCAAGTTATCCACAACGGGAAACTTACGGAATCCTTCGAAGTGAGGACAGGAGTAAGACAAGCTGGCTGCCTACTATCTCCAATGATTTTCCTGATTGCAGTAGACTGGATAATGCGACAAACAGTGGGCAATGAGGAAACAGGCATAAAATGGACTCACACAAAAACTTGGAGGATCTGGACTTCGCCGATGATTTGTGTCTGATTTCCCACAAACTGGAAGATATGCAAGTGAAAAGCAACAAGTTGGCAGAAGAAGCATCAAAGATAGGACTTCAGGTGAACATAGAGAAGACAAAGGTGATGAAGATTCCCGGGCAACACCACCAACAGCAACAACAACAACAGACAACAATCAGCATAAATGGGAGGAACCTGAAAGAAACAACCTCCCTTATCCACCGACCTGGGAAGCATCGTTTCAACTACAGGCGGAACTGACGAGGATATCAAAGCATGAATCGGAAAAGCAAGACAAGCTTTCACCACTCTCAAGTCTGTGTGGAGGTCAACAGCACTCAGCATGAGAGTGAAAATAAGATCCGGATTATTTATTTGCAGGTTACAAAGTAGGACATTAATTGCTTTACACAACATCCATGTTGAATAGGGTAGGGCTGAATTTTTATATCTAACTGTCTGAATGTAGATTCTAATTAGGTTACTTCTAGTTTTTTTTTTCTGAGGAGATGCAAGGAAAAGTTGTGAAGAAAGGCAGTCCTCAGTACCCTACAAAATATAGACTTTCGGTAACTGCTTGGAGCAGTTTAAATGTCTATCAGTTACCGTGTCAGTTAGTTGTATCATTGACGCACCAGTTATTCAAAGATCCAGGTAATGTGGGGTAGTCTTTTATCAGATACCCAATGAAGAATGGGTAGAATACCAGGATTATTATATTGCAAGAGTAGAGGCTGAATTGTTCTAGAATATCCCAGAAGGCATCTTATCTAGAAAGCATCGTTTCAACTACTGGCTGAATGGATGAAGAAGACGTCAAAGCCAGATTCGGAAAGGCAAGTCAGACCTTCATCACTCTGAAGTCACTTTGGAAATCTTGCACAAAATTCGGATATTTAGCATCAATGTTCATTCGGTCAGTTCTTCTAAATGGGTCAGAGACTTGGTGTACGCATCATGAAAAGCACCCCGAACAGTCAACTACATACCCTTATCAGCAGCTGCCTATTCCAGCTCCATGGTGAGGTTCAGATGGTCGTGGAGAAAGAATAAGCAACCAAGGACCCTGGGAATGAACCAACCAAGAACCTAATGCTCAATGTGGATGCCGAAGAAAAAGGAGATGGATTGGATGATACATGCTGAGGAGACTGTTGGATGACATCGGGCGCCAAACCATCGATAGAGTAGAAGACGAACGGGTAAAGATGAGTTGGGCGTATGTCCGAGGGTAATATGGCACATGGGTCGTTCGACTTGTATCCTGTCTAAAAGGGTCCAAGAATATTATATGGCATGCTTGTGGAAAGGCATTAGTGGCTCTATAAAGAGTCCGATAATCGAACACCTTGTCAACACTGGTCATTCCATTTCAACACAAACACATCCTTCAAAGTAATCTGTCTACATAGCGAAGAATAACCTACCAAAGACAATATGCCTTCGTTTCCTTTACATACCTGAAGGTCTGGCCATTCAATTAGAGAAATTGGAGCTATACATACAGAAAAGGTTATTCAACCACTTCTACCGCCATTGCAACAACCTTGTTGATTTCGACTAATTTGATTTTTGTTTGACTTTTCTTTTTCTAACTCCCTATAATGTATTTCTGTAGAATTCTTATAGAATTCCATATTTTCCTTCACTTTGTGTGGATCCTGACTACAACTCATTCACTAAATTTGTTCATCTTCTGGAGTAAATCTAATACACTGGTTCTACTCATCTTATGCATTGATTAATATTAAGAACTATAATTGTGACAACTGATCACTTTTGTTACTATCGTCTTTCATGGAAAGTATTATTTGTATCCTTTAATTCCTATAGGAACATAGGGCTTCAGCCGTGCGTCTCCATTGAGTTCGGTTCTCTGCTAGAGTCTTCACCTGGCTCCATGTCTGCCCACACGTTTTCATCTCCTCTTCACATGACCTCCTCCAAGTCACCCTTGCACTGACGACCAACTCGCCGCTTCCCTTTCGGGTTCCACTCGAGCAATGGCTTGTCTAGTGATGTCACTTGATGGTTTCCTCAGAGTATGGCCAATCCACCATCTCCATTTCTTCCTGCCTATTTGTTTCACAATCGGTTCCTGGTTGGTTCGCTCATTGCCAGAGATCCCTGTTGCTGATCTTTTCTGGCCAGCCATCTGATCTTGAGTATTGAGCGAAGACAACTGTTAATGAAGGTCTGTAGTTTGTTTGAGATGCTCTTTATGACGCGCCAAGTCTCTGATCCGTATAGTAGCACTGACTTCACATTGGAGTTGAAAATCCGGATCTTAATTTTGATGCTGAGAGTTGTTGACCTCCACACAGACTTGAGAGTAGTGAAAGCTTGTCTTGCTTTTCCGATTCTTGCTTTGATATCCTCGTCAGTTCCGCCTGTAGTTGAAACGATGCTTCCCAGGTAGGTGGATAAAGGAGGTTGTTTCTTTCAGGTTCCTCCCATTTATGCTGATTGTTGTCTGTTGTTGTTGTTGCTGTTGGTGGTGTTGCCCGGGAATCTTCATCACCTCTGTCTTCTCTATGTTCACCTGAAGTCCTATCTTTGATGCTTCTTCTGCCAACTTGTTGCTTTTCGCTTGCATATCTTCCAGTTTGTGGGAAATCAGACATAAATCATCGGCGAAGTCCAGATCCTCCAAGTTTTTGTGTGAGTCCATTTTATGCCTGTTTCCTCATTGCCCACTGTTTGTCGCATTATCCAGTCTACTGCAATCAGGAAAATCATTGGAGATAGTAGGCAGCCAGCTTGTCTTACTCCTGTCCTCACTTCGAAGGATTCCGTAAGTTTCCCGTTGTGGATTACTTGGCATGCAGCATTGTCGTACAGCTGTTGGATGAGATGTATAATTGTCGGCGGCACCCTGTAGTAGCGAAGTAGTTTCCAAATCACCTCTCGATCGACGCTGTCGAAGGCCTTTTGAAAGTCGATGAAGTTGAGATAGAGAGGTGACTGCCATTCCAAGCTTTGTTCAATGATGATCCGTAATGTGGCGATCTGATCAATGCATGACTTGTTTCTCCTGAATCCAGCCTGTTCCGGTCGAAGTTTTTCATCCAGGGCATGTTTGATTCTCTCCAGGATGATGCGGCTTAGTATTTTGCTTGGGATGGACAGGAGCATAATTCCGCGCCAGTTCTTGCATTGACTTAAGTCTCCTTTCTTTGGTAGTTTGAATAAGTATGCTTTCTTCCAAACTTCAGGTACTTTGCCTTCTTTCCACACCTTCTCCAGTAGTGGCGTCATCAAGTCCGCTGTTGTCTCCGGGTCCGTTTTCAATGCTTCTGCTGGGATTCCATCTGGTCCTGCTGCTTTTCCAGCTTTTAGCATCTTGATTGCCTTCAGGACTTCTGATTTCGTCGGGGGGTTGGTGTTCAATAGTAGCTCTGTCTCCGTTGTTGGTATTGTTGGGCGCGTTGTAGGTGGTGGTCGATTTAGGAGTCTTTTGAAGTGTTCAGCCCAGTGTTTCCTTTGCTCCACTTCTTTGGTGAGTGACTTTCCATTGTCATCCTTCACCGGCTTAATTGGTGTCAAACTTTTGCCTGATAGGTATCTAGTTGTTTGGTAGAGTGTTGCGAGGTCTCCTTTGCCTGCAGCTTGTTCTGCTTCCCTTGCCATGGTTTCATAATACTTTCTTATGTCTTCTCTGGCACTCTTCTTTACTCTTTTGTTCAGTGTCTTGTAGTTTGCATTCAAATCCTGTTTTTGTTGCTCGTCGGTGCACTGGATAATCTTTTGTTTCACCATCCCTCTCTCTTCTATTAGTCTCCAAGTGTCCGTAGTGAGCCATTGTTTGTCCTGTCTCTTCTTTCTGCCTAGAACTTCCATGCAGGTCTGACTCCACACTGTCTTCAAGTTGTTCCAGTGCTTTTCGACGCTGACCTCTTCGCTAGTGTTGATTTGTGACTCGGCATTGTCTTTTATGCTTGCAGTGAAGATGTCCTTTGTGTCCTGGTCCTTCAGTTTTTGAGTGTTGAACTTGGCTTGTGGTCTATCTGCAGTTCCTGATTCTCTGAAAGCTTTTAATTTGATTTGGATTGTCCCTTGTACGAGATAGTGGTCTGAGCCAACGTCTGCTCCTCTTCTTACTTTTGTGTCCAGCAGGCTGCGCCTCCACTTCCTTGAGCAGATCGAGATGAAGTCAATTTGGTTTTTGGTTCACCCATATGGTGACACCCATGTAGCCTTGTGGATATCCTTGTGTTTGTATACGCTACCACCAATCACTAGTTCATTGAAGGCGCAGAAGTCGGCGAGGAAATCTCCGTTTTCATTCATTTCTCCGAGAGCTTCTCTACCCATGATGAGTTCCCTTCCTGTGTTGTCTGATCCCAGTTTGGCGTCCATGTCTCCCATTAGTATTTTAATGTCACCAGCTGGAGTTTTGTCCATTGTTGCCTGTGTTGTCTGTAGAATTCTTCTTTCTTTTCGAGGTCTGCGTTGTTTGTCGGTGCATAGCATTGTATAATTGACACTTTTCTTCCTTTGGAGTTGAATCTGGCGGTTATTATCCTGGGCGAGATCGCCTCCCATTGCATCAGGGCCTTCGTTGCCGTTGGTGACGTCATGATAGCCACGCCCTCAGTGTGCGAGTGGTTATCTTCTGGGTGACCGGAGTAGATCACTGACTCACCCGTTGACAATTTGGTGAGTCCATTCCCGTTCCATCTGCTTTCACATATTCCCAGTACTTAAATTCTGTATCTTTTCATTTCGTTTGCGATCTGGGCAGCTTTGCCAATCTCGTACATAGTACGGACATTCCATATCCCCACAAAGACTTTTTCTTTCACCTCGAGGAGATTCATCGTGCTGAAGTTTCTGTAGCAGTTTTGTTTACAGGGTGGGGTTGCTAGCCTCACGCCTGAGAAGGGGGATTGTTACATTGATTTATAATTCAGAGAGAAGCGACCTTGTGGGTTGCTCCCCTTAAAACCAGGAAAACAGGGAATAAAACAAGCAGAACAACACCAGTGCGGGAAAATAATTCACAACAAGAAGGGTAACAAGCGACAACAACAATAGTAATATCATGGAAAGTAGTTGTGTATAAATGCGGTTGTATGGGTAAAGAAAGTGAATTCTCCCAAAAAGGGCCTCTTCAATCAACTGGGTGTTTTGTCCTCTTATGGGAACCGCAATTATTCATATCAGACTATGTGATCTGCTAATGTAAGGGTAGTATTTAGCACTGTGGTACAGTATAGTTGCAGCACAAAATAATTTGATGCGAATCACACAGTGATACACTGTCAGTGTTTGATCTGCTGCAGAGAATAAATGTCAATGAAGGGAACAGACAATATAAAGAAGTACCATTTACTATTTGCTGACTCATACAAGTAGTTGGTATTGCTTGTCGACCGGACCTAGGTGATCTGAACATGGGAAACGCGTCCAGTATATATATATATATATATCGATGTGGTTGTATTCTCTGAGCTGGATGCTTTACTTGCGAAGCCTTCGTTGCCCTACTAGACAACAAACATCTTCAGCTCATACTTCAATTTGAATTGAAGTAAGGTTTTAGATTGGTGAATTTTGTCTATCTCGATGTGTCTATTGATTGAAGATACACTGGAATACCAGGCTTCTAAAACTTCTCTAGCATTCTTGTTGTTTCCTCTGTCTAATATTTCAACGTTGTCCCAGTCGAATTGATGTTCGTGGTTGTCTGTATGTAGTGATATGAGTGATGGAGTGGATATCATGTCTTTTGACAGCTAGCTTATGTTCGTGGATACGAAGACGAAGGGGACGTCCACTTTGGCCAATGTAGTACTTTTCGCAGTTTTTATAGTTTATTTTGTAGATGATGTTGTTGATACAAAATAAACTATAAAAACTGCGAAAAAGACTACATTTGCCAAAGTGGACGTCCCCTTCGTCTTCGTATCCATGAACATAAGCTAGCCGTCTAAAGACATGACATCCACTCCATCACTGATTTCACTACATACAGACAACCACGAACATCAATTCAACTGGGACAGAGGGAACACCAAGAATGCTAGAGATGTTTTAGAAACCAGCCTTGTATTCCAGTGAATCTTCAATCAATAGACACATCGAAATAGACAAAATTCACCAATCGATAAGAAGGAAATCTCACACACATAGGATCAAAGTTCAAGTCAAGGAAACAATCAGTTCCAATACAAGTGGCCCAGAGGGTTTGAAAACACACAAAAACAACCAGCCATGTTCAAGGTTTCCACCAGGAGAGATGACTAATGAACTCGTGGAGAAGCCTAAAAGCTCATTTCAGTTCAAATTGAAGTATACTCTGAAGATGTTGCCTAGTGGTGGGCAATGAAAGCTTCGCAAATAAATCACCATCCAGCTCAGAGAACACAACCGCATCAAAATCATCCACCTGAGCTACAAATCTTCTCCATCGTATATATATATATATATATATATATACCACTTATGATATGAAACAGATCAATTATTACGATCTAAATATTTTCGGTTTGTAAAGAAAACCATGGTGAATATTCGTATCGTGCTTTGTAGTATACAAATGACGAATTTGATCCTTTGTTATCAGTTCGCCTAATAAGTTAGTTAGAATTCGGATGATTTAAACTCAGCTTTCTGAGCTGATGCAATTGCAATACATTATTGATGGACCGGAACTCACACAATCGAAACAGCCATATAGCGGTCAGATCTGATTGATTAGTCCCAACATTTGTTAGTGGTCTACATCTTCATCAGTCTGAAGTCAGTGTGGGGAGATGCTGCACTCCACATAAAGAACAAGGTTTGGTTCAGAGACTTGGTGAGTCACTGAAAGAGTTTCCAAGACGCTACTGTAAACTTTTATCAACAGCTACTCAGCCTGGATCGATAATTGAAGATCAGATTACCAGAAAGGATTAGCAATGAAGAACTCAAGGGACGAACCAAACAATTTTCCGATGTAAAAGAAAGTTGAATGAAGCTGTTGGTTCTTATGACCGTTGCAAAATTGATGATACTGATATAGAAACCAAGGCTGAAGTTAAGTATTTTGGATTAATTCTTTCTGCTGACTTATCCTGGTCTTCCCATGTCTTAGCGATTTCTACAGGAATATTTCGTCTGACTTCTTGCATTAAGAAATTAAGGCACTCAGTCATAACCCAAACCCTCCTGTTCTTACAATTTGTCAACTCTTTCATCTTACCTAATCTTCTATAATTGTTCACCCTTCTTCTTTCCTGGGTTGCTTAAAAAAGATTATGTCATACTTCTTAGAACTCTGAAGAATGTTAGTAGGGAGAGTGGTATCCCAATGGATCATGTCGTTAACGTCGTCGTTGATCGGTACTTGATATCAAGCAACAGATTTGCTAAAGGAATTTTGTCAGACTATGAGCATCCACTTTACCCGGCAGCTTCAAACTTGTGTCTCCTCCTCAGGTAAAACAATAAGTCTTTTCAGAAGACTTTATGCACGTATGTCTAAGTATAAAAATTCCACTTTACCATATTTGGGACGTAATTTATGTGATGAAAATAGTGTTAGGCATGAACTAATTAATCTTCTTTACACTATTAAATAAAGCATTTCCTCCACCTTTACAACATCAACCTTTATTGTTATTGTTCCTCGTATATCTATAATCCTCTCAATTTTTTCTTTTTATTTGTTTATTTTTTCATAAGTGTGAACATAATTTAAGCTGTGTTATAACTGTTAATTTTGTATTTCCCCTTCACCATGCCAGAAATAAAAGCTGGTAAAGAGAAAAGGTTGGGCATGAAGCTAGCAACCTCATCCTGTAAAAAATAATCACCACTGCTACAGAAACTTCAAGCCTCTAGCTTGAAGCCCTATGTTCCACTGGGAACGTGAAGAAATAAAACAAAAGCATATACTGAGGAAACCGTTAAGTGACTTTGCACACGAGGCCAGCTATCGAGTGGAACACGAATGGGAAACGACAGGTTGGGTGTTCGACAGTAACCTGGATAGGATCGTGTGAGTAGCAGCTGGGAATTTATGTGCTGAAAAGGACTGCAGACAGAGGGGTAGAACGGGGTGTTTGTGTTGTTGATGGCCTGTTTTCCGCTTGGAAGCCGAGCATTAATCAGTAGTGTGAACCATTTTTTGAAAGTAGTATAGTAGAATTTCATCCCTCGAACTGTGCACATTGCATATTGTGACTTTGATTTATAGTATGATCAATTCCACGAGGTGGCCAGCCAGATATTGGTTGGCTGGAACTGATTCGGCCCAAATCTCTGAGCTGAGTTGTCAAACCGGCTACACCACTCACTGATCAGCCTGACCCCAAAGAAACGAAACGGCCACCTTAACGGCGTTTAGATTACCTCGATCTGGTTTGCTGGCAAACACTACTGGCTAGTTGATAGGAGTGGTATATGACTACTGATCTCAGTTCATCAGTAGTATATATAATATTTTTGTTGTTTTTTTATTTTCACAATTAATGAAGTTTGGAAAACTGTCAAATGAACAGGTTTAATTCGCCAATCCTTGTTTTAGACCACCAATAGGCATGAATTTTGTAGACAATAGCAATAAATCACTAATATTATTATTATTTATTAATCATTTCATCGCACACATATCATGCATCATTAATTATTCGATTACATAACTTCATTCATTCATGGGAACGGTTTTTCCTCTTCTTTCTTTCTTTTTTCTATTTTTCAATTTCACTTTCATCCTTCAATCTACTTTGATCCCAGGTGATATTGGTATTTCGGCGAAATTTAATGTGTAGCTTTCATGTGTAGCGTGTAATATGCGCTAACTAACTACCCAACTAACTAAATAACTAACCATTTTTTTCCTTTCTTCGCCTTACTCTGTGAATTCAATTCATACAATTTTGTGCGTACGTCTATCTTGCATAATCCATCTTATTCAACAGTGTCTATAATCATGATGATAAGATACATTGTAATAGTCGAAAGGAATGCGTTTTAACAAGTTGGTTAGTACAAGAAAGATGAAAGATCAAACGGTGCTAGTAGGATAACCGGCATATCATCATCTACTTTGAAGTGTAGCTCCTCTTATTATTATCATTATTGTTATCAACAATGAAGAGAAGGTGGGGCGGGGCGGGGCCGAGCTGGGCCGGGAAAGCTAATTATAACTCAAAGGGGGGGGGGGGATTAATAATTTTCTTGTCAAAATAAAAAAAGGAAGAAATTTTAAAGCGATTACAAACAAAATGACATTTTTGTGTCTAAGCAATTTTTATTTCTTCTGCCAAAAATGAGTTCGACCAGTTATTCGCCTATATATACAGACAGACAGACAGACAAAATTAATCATTCTTCGATTACTTTACTACTGATGGTGATATAATAGTAGTATTGATAATAATTAATTATTTTATTTATGATTAGAAGTATCTCTACAATAGTAATAATAATAATAATAATAACAATACTGTTGATATATGCATCTATCTTTATTTTCGATATATGTATGTATATATTTCACATTTCTGTTTTACAAGACAAGGAGATAAGGGAACCGTTTGCGTGTCTGTGTATGTGGTTGCATAAATGATTAGCGATTCTCAGGGAAGATACAATGTACGGTTTCTATGGAAACGGCATCCTGACGATTACACTGTTTGTTATACATACACTATCGGTATCAACATCAAATGAACAAGGAATAAAACAATGGAAATTACAGCATAATTTTTAAACAAAAAAAATGCAAAGTCTGCTGTTTACCTCACGTCTGAAGGAAACATTTAATTGTTATATTGTTTTGCTGAAGAGAATGAATATTATAAATATATTATAGATGATATATATTTAAATTGAAACATTTACATTGAAACCATTGAACATACACTGTGAAGTACTTTGTTTAAATGTTAACTAGATAAAAATGGCGCCCTTTCAAAATTTAATTTGTCTATTTATGAGACTGTTTGTTATCACTTGTCGTATAATCACCACTTACGTAAGTGGCTTGAGTTTTCACAAATTAATATTCATCTAAAGTTGAATTCATATACTTGGCAAGAAAGAAGATTATTTGAGACGACACATATATAGGAGGAGGAGCTCTTTTCCTTGGATCTCTTTCTGTCTATCTATCTATCTTGAATTCCTATTCATTTCAATTTCATTCGTCAGCGCTGTTGTTGTTGTTGTTGTTGTTGACGATGTCATTGTCTGTGTTGTCATAGTGACTGATGTTGGTGTTGTTGTTGCAGTTGCACTTGAATTAGTATGCGGTGGTATCACAATAATATCAGTAATATTTGCAAATTCTACTGGTGCTTCTAAATCATGTATCGGCTCACCTTTATCATTCCAAAACGGTGATCGAACACGTTCCCCTTTACGCTGTCTAAATGCCATAACACGAAATGCATTATTTAAATAATCACGTAATTTACCTAGTGCCATTGGTTCTGTAAAAAAATACCCAGATCCAAATTGTAATTGTGCTTGACGTAGGACAGCACTCATTACAATTGGATCAATTGGTGCTTTACCTCCAGAACCGTTATAATTATGCGTCACTAAATAATGTAGACTAAATAAACTTTGCAGTAGACGTAGACATAGACGTGGGCCTAATTCGTGGGGTTCACCACGTACCATTGTTAAACACTTACAATATGCCCATAATGGTAATGAGACGGATTGTACACCACCGATGAAGATTTCACGTGGTTCATCTGGGTTTAGTATAACGACTGGACGATCGATTAAATTATTATTCTGGTTATTATTATTACTGTTATTGTGATGGGGATGATGATGATGATTATGTTGACTGGAACGTGAATTTGAAGCTGTTGAATGCAGCATTCCATTCGATCCAGAGTGTTGTAGATCACCTACACCTAATAAACTTGATCTTATGCCTTGATCTGTCGTCGACGACGATAGTGGTCGTGGTGGTAGTGGCGGTGGTGGCGAGCCGGACAATGCCCATGGACAATTATTAAAATTCATTGCTGATCTACGCATATTTTTCAATGCTGATGTTGAAATCCCTGCATTATGATGATTCGATTTGTTATTATTATGACATAAATGTAAACGATTATTAGGGTAGGGACAGACTTGTTGACATCTGTTCGAGTTCAAGCATTTTGTTTTTAAACGTCCAAATTTACTGCCACGAAAACGTAGCGATGATGATGATGATGACGGCGCTGGTGCTGATGGGGATGAAGACGCTGCGGATGAGGTGGATTTTCGATTGATATTCAATAAATCAGTTGGATTGAATTCATAATTTGAGAAAAACACTGGTGGGTATAGTCGAGGGGATTTGTGCTGAATAATTAAAAAAAGAGAAAGAGTAATAATTAATTAACATGAAAGAACACTTTTATAAAAAAACAATTATGCAAATATTACGATAATACTTCATCTCTGTTCAATCTACAGCCAATATCTTGATATACTTAGTAGTAGCGGATGAAATCCAGGAATTACTCTTCGTCCTACTTAGGACTTGTAAACTGGACATGCTTGTTTACTCCAGAGGGTGCGTACTGCCGATGATTCCCAAACTAGGATGAAACAGCTGTCCTGTACTCCTTGCTTGTTTTCAATGGTTCTCTAACTGATATCAATCCGTGATCACCTCGTCAAACATAAAACTAATCCTTACAAACCAACTATCGAGAATTAGTCTGATGCTCGCCAGTGACTTACTACAGGATGGAGTTTACTGGAGTTCTAGTGAGAAGTCCATTCAGTCAAGTGTGAGGATGGATGTCCCACCGACGACATTGGATGGGGTCGCGCTAAATCACGAATTAGTGGAAGCTAGAACTTTCGAGTCACTGAATCGGGTCCCAGTGGCTGAATGGTATAAGAGCCAGCTTGCCTTGTAACCGGAAGGTCCTGGGTTCGAACTCTGGTGGTGGGTGAGTACTGATGATGATTCCCAAACTAGGATGAAACAGCTGGATATCCAGTACACCTTACTGGTTTTCAATGGTTCTCTAACTGATATCAATCCGTGATCAACTTGTAAAAGCAAAAGTAACCCTTACAAACCAACTATAGAATAAGTAAATGTTAAAATTTTACCCAATACATAAAGTTTTCGGAAGGATAGATTCATTCCTACAGAATTTCAGAGTTCACAGCTCTGACCGATGAATTCTTCTAGGTGCATTATAAAACTCACTCCAGTAAAGTATTCCCACGTGAAACTGATATTTCATACTGGTCTATCTATTTGGATAGTGTTTTCGTAATCTTGACAGTTTATCTCTTTGAGTTAAGTTTCTGTAGACAAAGTATCTACATAATGGACTGAAAACGTCTATATTAGTTTGTTTATTAGATGTGTCACACAGCCACAGAAACAGTATTATTTACTGGATGATGTTTAGAGCAAAATTTATTGCTCATAATCATATCAATTATATACACACGTCTTCGAAACTTGAGTTTTATAGCTTTCTTTGTTCTTTCCTAATTGTCATTACTAGGGTAGTAGAATTTTCCAGATATTCGACTGGACAGATGTTGAATCATTCCCATTACACGTGTTTGCAGTTGATTCGATACACGAAGCTTCCGTTATGAATCTCTCCCTGCACCCTGTGACATTAGATGTTTAAACTGTCATATTAGCCCATCAATCTTTTTGTATGGTTGTGTGTAATTGCATGTAGTGAGTGGTGTAGCTGTACTATTATTTAGATTTCTCATCTTATTCGCGTCAATTAATCTAGATTTTTCTAGGTTTTTATGCTCGGCTAGTCTGACTGCCCCTGTTCTACTACTTTGACCTGGCAATCATTTCAGCAGGGTATTAGATAAACCAAATTGTTTTGTTTTATTGGCTGCTCCACATGATCCTGTAACCGAAAAAGCTTGTTTGTAGTTGAGTTTGTAGGTTTGAATGCCACTTTTGTTCCTGCCTTGTTAAGAATTCTCCATAAGGTGGTTTCCGAGGTTCCTTCTTTGTATGGAATTACTACTGATCATTTGGATTCCTTATTGTTGGTGTTGTCTCGCGCATGTTTGAAATGCATGTCGTCATTGATATTACTATTATTATTATTATTATCACTATCGCTACTATCATTATTTATTTTATTTTTACATTTCCCTACATATTTCCTGACTAATTTATCAGGGTAATAATTGAGTTTCAAGACTTCTCTTATATGTATCACTTCCTGTCGTAGATTTTCATTGGTACTACTTAGTTTTTGTGCTCTGTCACGTAAACATTTCACCAATCCCATTTTCACTGTCATACGATGGGATGATCGGTAGTCCAAATATGTACTACCCCAACGACGACAAATAGGAGAGAACAAAGAAAACTATAAAAGTCAAGTTTCGAAGTCGTGTGATTATAATTGATGAAATGATTATGGACAATAAATAGATTTTGTTCGAAACGTTATCCAGCAAACACTAATACTGTTTCACTACCTGCGTGATACATCTAATAAACAAAGTAATATGGAATTACTTACTACCACAGTGCCCAAGTTTTACACATGTATTAATATGAAAACGTCTAATCTGATGGCTAAGTTATTAATTCCTACCGAATGAATTTTCTCCTCTCATTGTCTAACTAAATAAAAACATGCAGTGTGTATGATCTTTGATCAATAATTTACCAGTGTGAAAGATAGAAAAAACATGTGAAATGTGTAAATGAGCTAGGAAACAGGTCTAAATCGTAGGAAAAAGGAATACTTCGGGCAGCGTGTTAACATCTTACTTGAATATACCACAAACCAATAGGAGCTGGCTTGCAGAGATTAAATTGGCTACATGTTTGAGCAATAGGAGACATCAGCTAGAGAATTATTGAAAATCCTGGGAGTACGGGATAGTTGTTTTGTCCTAGTTTGGGAGTGCAGTAACTCGCAGTCTGGGACAAATTGAAGGCATGAAAGCCAGCACTTCACAATTAATCTGATGCTCACTACCTACTGGCTGTAAACAGGAGGTTACCTGGAATTCCAGTGAGAAGTCGCAACTGGGAGTGTCCATTAAGTGAAGTAAGAGAGCAGATGAAACCGGCAAGAGGTTGGCCCTTTGGATACATACATATATATATATCCGTTAGTCATTGCATCGGGTCGCAATGGCTAAATAGTTTACGGTCTCGTCTTGTGACCGGAAGGTCTTGAGTACGAAACTTTGCGGTGGGTTTGTACCTCCGAGGAGGTTGGGTGTGAGGACAAATACCCGTCGCATTATGTCATGAATTGGCAGAAGGTGGAATTCATGGTCCATTGCATCGGGTCCCTCTGGCTTAATAGTCTATGTGCTCGCCTTGTAACTAGAAGGTTCTGTGTTCGAATCTTAGTGGGTGCGCAATGACGAAGAATCCCAAACTAGGATGAAGCAGCTCTCCAGTACTCCCTTCAGGTTTTCCAATGGTTCTCTAGGTGATGTCAGCTCACGATGAAATCCTGTCACTCTTGAAAATTAATTAACTAACTTTCAACTTTTAGTTTCCAGGTTTGACTCATAATCGACCTACTTCAGTCTGGACGACGAGACAGTATTATCAAGGCGTACAATATAAGCGTGTTTCATCCTACAGTATATGGAAAGTCTATTAGGCATAAATGAGTTATAGAATGGCACAATTAAATTTTAATTTCGATAGAGAAAGAAAGACCAGATTTGAAGAATAAAATGTGATATCATAATTCTATTTCACAGGTTCTCATCAGCTAACTGCAAACTACCTGAAATCACAATGTTTGAAAGGTAATAGTGAAAACATTATAAGATGAACGCATCCGGAATATTGTAAGTATTGCAATTATTTTTAGTTTAATTTACCATCAATTTATATACTATCAAACTATGGGAAGAATAGGGGGGGGGGGGACGAGAGAAGACAGAAAACAGAAACAATTAATAAACGGTGTTAGTCTGTACGTCAACATGGCAACTCAAGAAGGTTTAAGTTCATCAAATTGAAAACTTGCTTAGTTAGCTGAGCTGAGCTCACTAGTGTGTATGACTAATCAGTGTAATGAAAGTAATACGGTTACCAAGGGAGTGAGAGATTGACTACACTCTCGATTTCTGTGTGCATAAGTTTCCTCTGAGACGTTTGATTGCTGTAATTGTTTCAGCAGTAAATCGTAGTAGATTCGCTGTCCTTTGTATGTTTAATATTTTGAAGGATTTTTTTGACTTCTTCTGACTTAATATTTTTTTATTATCAAAACAGAAATCACTCTACTAGTCAAAACGACACTGTATTACACTGTATGTTCCTTTTTTCAGAGAAGATGGAAAGGCATAACTTCTACTTATTTTGATATAAGTATAAAACTTGAGCGCTGTGGTAGAGTGTAACTCCATTATGGATAAGATTTTATTCTGATAAATGACACAGTGTTATACAGTAATATTAACTGATGACCACGTTTCAAGCACAAACTATTGCTCATAATCATATCAAGTTACTCACACAACGTTTTCCTTCATTTATATACATGAGTGAAAATTGGTGATTAGACATTTGAATAAAAATCAATATGGGACAATGTACATTCAGAAATAATAATACGAGTGTTATTGGTAAATTACAATCAGATGGGAAATAAGACGAGTGTTTTTATAGTCAAAATAAGTGACTTGTTAGAATGTTATGATGTATGTGAGTTGAATTGAAACAGAATTTGGAGATTATTTATTATCCTCTTCTGATTTGAGTGACTGGTGGTAATAATATCTTCCATTTTTCTGGTATTTGTATTGAGTCATTTCTGTTGCATGAACCCGGATTCAGTAATCAATCTCTCTGTCCACCCACATAGATTACTTTTTAGAATTTTAAGCCTCTCCTTCCCAACCTATTGTGTGGTTGTATGTTAATGCATGCAGTATGATTGCTGGGTTTCATTGTAAAATAACTCATCTCGGGGTCAATTATTCTTACCTTGGCTAAATTCTTATGTTCCAACAATCTATTTATCCCCGATCTACTACTTTGACCAATATAGTTGAACTCACAATCATTGCAAGGTATTTTGTAAATTGTATTATTTTGTTTAATTTGGTCTACCGGGTCCTTTAGCCCACAGAGATTGTCTCTGAGTGAGTTTGTAGGTTTGAATGCCGCCCTAATTTCTGCTTCAATGGGCGAATAAATCTGAAACTTAGGTGAAATTAATGTTTCTTTGAAGCCTATGAATTTGAAAAACTTAATTTTAGAGCCACATACTGTTTGAACGTCCTTATTGGAAATTATAAACCTGTCAAATTTTATAGATACATCTGAGTTCTAGGCTTATAGAGATATCCAGTTTTTTGTGGAATGTGGTTATGAGGTGGTCACTCCTCAAGTTAAGACTACTGCAATGTGTTCTGATTCTTTCGAATAATGCCCGCATTCAACTCCTTTCGTGTGTTGTTGGACTGTTGCTATTGTAATGAAGTATATGGTCTTTACATTGATTAGTCACTGAGGGTGTAACTGATATTATGTATCTAGTTCTTGATGCTAGTACAGACTAAGTTTTGTCATCCAAGTTTGCAATGGGGTCACCAGAATAGATGATGCACGCAGAATCAAAATTATGTGGTTGAAGGAAGTCAAAAGGAAACCCTCAGACTAGGCTTTGTGCTTGTTGACGCTCGTCAACATGGTGCATCTGTAGTGTACATTTAACCTTTGAAATTTTGTTTGAACGCACTCACCCACTTTTGGCACTTCTTCCTCTTTCGATTCATAACTCGACTGTACATTTTTGGTTCGGTTTCTAGTTGTGCTTTCATTCAGCGCACTCTCAGAGCCTACCACAGTCAAGGGAGCAGATAAGTGAATAACCCCTTATTTTTATCAAATTTCACATCTCAATTTTGTAAAATGTAACTCTGTTCCAGGCACACTTGCCATATCGAGTCTTTTTACCTTGATTCAGTTCGTTAGTACTTGCACGTTAGACAGAGTACAGCTAAGGTCAGAAAGCAATGAATAAGTTTTGTGAGGGTGGTTTGTTTTAGGTCCATATTAAGCTAAGTCTAGCTCTTACACATCTGCAAACTTGAAGGGGTTGATGTCCCCTTGAAATATGAACCAGCATCATCTGGTGCTAGAATCAGAGACGTTACCACTGAGCTATTCGGATTCACGACTGACTTCTTGAAAGACTGTAATGAGTACACTGCTGATGAATGCTAACAGGCTCAAAATCTAGATTTAGGATTACCTTTTACAGGCTGTGCTTCCAACCATCAAAAGTAATAAATGTATTTTCGAGTCAATATTTGTTATTCCTTAGAATGATATTTTGAAACATTGTACAATATGTATTTTCATAAAATTTATTCTCTTTTTTCCATTCATATTCAAATCACTGATATGAAATTAAGTCAAAGCAGGAGACTTTGCAATTCTGTGTACCAGGAAGCCATTCATAATCATGCTTTTAAGTATACTATAAACAATATTAACAGAGCCAAACGTCTAGTTACTGAGGAGGAAGATATTAGCAAGGAATTAAAATTGGTTCGATCCACTCTTGAATCAAATAATTATCCAAAATCCTTCATAAATAGATATTTAAAATGGGAAGATAAGGATGAATCAAAACCTGATGCTAAGAATTGGGTTAGTACAGCGGTGATCCCTTACCGCAAAGAAACATCCGATGAAATAAAGTGAATTCTTAACGATCATAACATAAGAGTGTATTTTCGTGCAACTAACACCTTACGCTCATCACTGGTGAAGGTTAGAGATGGAATAGAACAAGAAAACCAGCAGAATTGTGTATACCACATCAATTGTGGGGATTGTAACGCCGTATATGTAGGAGAAACTTCCAGACAGGTAAATATAAGAGTAAAGGAGCATAAACAATGTTCCAAAGACCTCTGCAGACTTGAAGAAGCTAGAAAACAACTCAGTGATTGCACTGCACTCGATAGAAACGGGACACAAAATCGACTTTTATAAGACTAAGGTTTTACAGAAAGGTTTTGGTTCATATAGAGAAAGACTGACTGCAGAAGCCCTACATATATGGGTGAATCCCAACAGTTTGAACAGACGTGAAGGTGTGATCCTAGCTAATGCATGGCAAATCCTAATTAATAAATAAAAATTGGATATGTATCAACAATAGTCATACTTGGTCAAATTCCCGATTCTCTAACAAATGTTTCATGGCTGTTCACACATACACACCATTGTATACTGCATATACACATATATTTGTCTTCTTAATGCCTTATCCAAATTTATCAAAGGGACTAATTTTTTTAAAAGTAGACTAATTTTGAAAGTCTGAGGTCAAATTTTGATCACAGTTCATACAATTTTTGTTTATTATACCTGTTGATATCTGTTTCATGTTTCATATGACAGGACAAAGAATTAAAAACGAGAGATGACCTTTTATATATAAACATTCAATTTTGTTTGTTTATTCTACATGTTGATGCCTGTTGCATGACTCATGATTGGACAAAGTTTCAAAAACAAGAGATGTTCCTTTTATATACATAAACCTCTGTTATGTTAATTTCGATTAATTTCCCTGAAGAAGTTCGGACCAGATTGCCGAACGAAACGTTGGAATTAATCATTTCAATTTCGCTGATATTTTAGAAATATAATTTTTACAAATGTCTACTTCTCACTCGGCGCACAATTATTTTGCAATTATCCGGTCACATCTTGATCACAGTTCATATGAAGTTGAAGCCACTCATAATCATGCTTTTACAAGTCTGTTGAACTACATTCTTTGTTTGGGTGGATGATCTCACTTAAATAGTGACAGTGAAAGGAGAAATACAAAGCTGAGAATTCAAGGACTTTGAGGAGTTTTCATTGTAAACTTTGAAAGTTGGGAACAAATCAATCTTGTGCCAATAATAGTGGAACATTTAATTTGTATAGAACAAGATGTTCTAGTATGCTGAATACAAGGATGTCTTCTGTACTCACTTTCTAATCAAAGAGAGTGATTCCACTGGAATACATGTTCTAAAGATAATGATAATATTAGTAATAATAGTAATATTATTGACGACATACACGTCAAACATGCGCAAGACAACACCAACAATAAGGAATCCAAATGATCAGTAGTAATTCCATACAAAGAAGGAACCTCGGAAACCAGCTTACGCAGAATTCTTAACAATGCTGGCAGGAATAAAAGTGGCTGGGATTCAAACCACTCACAAACTCAATTAGAAACAAGCTTTGTCGGTTACAGGATCAATCCTATGGAGCCTTTAAAACAAAACAGTTTACTTTATCTGATACCCTACTGGAATGACTGTCAGGTCATATACACATGTCAAAGTAGTAGAACAGGGTCAGTCAGTGAGACTACCGGAGCATAAAAACCTAGCGAATTCTAGATAAGCTGACCCGAATGAGATAAGAAATCTAGAGATGTAGCACTCGCTACATGCAATTACACACAACCACACAATAGGATGGGATAGGATGACAGTTTTAAAATCTAATGTCACAGGGTGGAGGGAGAGATTGATAACAGAAGCTTCGTGTATCGAATCAACTGCAAACACGTGTAATGGGATTGATTCAACATTTGTTCAGTCGAATATCTGGAAAATTCTACTACCCCAGTAATGACAACTAGGAAAGAACAAAGAAAACTATAAAACTCAAGTTTCGAAGTTGTGTGATTATAATTGGTATGATTACGAACAACAAATAAATTTTGTTCGAAACTGTGTCATCCAGTAAATAATACTGTTTCTTCACTGTGTGATACATCTAATAGACAAACTAATATGGAATTACTTACTACCACAGTGGCCAAGTTTCACACATATATTAACATGTTCTAAAGACTTTGTTAAGTATCTTAAGACACCAGTATCACACACCAGATACAAATAAGCAACAGATCACACCATTTTGTAGTGTGGTTAAAGTAATAAAGTGTTGTCCTTAAGTCCATGATATATAATTTTGTAAGATCTACTAACATTTCCCTTCAGGCAGTTAATAGCCCCGTCTTCTAAACTGTCTGTTTTATTATAAACTTACGGAGAAAAGCATTTTTAAGGAACAGCCTGAAAATATTCAGTTAACTGATATAAGACTGCTATGTATTTTATCAGTAGTAATAATTAATTTTCAAGAGATAGTATGCAGGGATTTGATTTATTTCATGTCTAACCACGGATTGATTAATTCAGCTAGAGAACCATCCAAAATCAGTAAGGAATACTGAAAAGCTGTTTCGTCCTAGTTTGAAACTCATCGTCAATACTCACCCACCCGGATTAGATCCTAGGACCTTCCAGTTACAAGGAAAGCTCGGAAACCATTCAGACAGACACTGGGATCCGATTCAATGGCCAACCCATGAATTCCAACTTCTACCAATTCCTGATTTTATCACGACCATCAGCCAATGTCAATGGCGAGTATTTGTCCTCACTCCCGACCTGATTTAATTGCTCAATTAAATCAATCAGCTCAGAGAACACAAGTAATTCAAGCTAACTCTTGAGAATCAATCTAATGCTTTTCTGGAGTTTTATTGAGATGTCGCCATCAGTGGAGTCCACCAGCAGGTCGGCAGTAAGGACATGTATGACATTGACTGATATGATAGAGAAGATTTGTAGCTCAGGTGGATGATTTTGGTGTGGTTGTATTCTCTGAGCTAGATGCCATACTAGACAACAAACATCTTCAACGCATACTTCAATTTGAATTGAAGTGAGCTTTCAGAATTCTCCATGAATTTATTAGTCATCTCTCCTGGTGGAAACCTTGAACTTGACTCCTTGGTTTTTTTTGTGTGTTTTCACACCCTTGAGGCTACTTGTATTGGTACTGGTACTGATTGTTTCCTTGACTTGAACTTTGACCCTTTGTGTGTGAGATTTCCTTCTTATCGGTTGGTGAATTTTGTTTATTCCGATGTGTCTATTAACTGAAGATTCACTGGAATACCAGACTGGCTTCTGAAAATCCTCTAACATTCTTGGTGTTTCCTCTGTCTAATATTTGAACGTTGGTTGTCCCAGCCGAATTGATGTCCGTGGATGTCATGTCTTTTGATGGCTAGCTTATGTTCGTGGATACGAAGACGAAGAGGAAGTCCACTTTGGTCAATGTAGTGTTTTTCGCAGTTGTTAAAGTTTGTTTGTAGAACCGACACCATCTACAATAAAAACCAAGAATGCTAGAGAATTTTTAGAAGCCAGCCTGGTATTCCAGTGAACCATCAGTCAATAGACTCATCGAGATTGACAAAATTTATCAACCGATAAGTGAGAAAGAAACCTCACACACACAAAGGGTGAAAGTTCAAGTCAAGGAAACAATCAGCACCAGTACCAATACAAGTATAAAAACACACACACAAACAACCTATCACGTCCAAGGTCACTTGGAGAGATGATTAATAAACTCCTAGAGAATTGAAGTATGCGCTGAAGATGTCATTTAGTAGTAGGGTGATGAAAGCTTCGCAAATAAACCACCATTCAGCTCAGAGAACACAACCACACCAAAAAAAAAAACATTGACTGGTGCCAGTCAAGCTAAAATCATGAATTGGTAAAATTTAGAACTGATAATCTTGCAACAGAATCGCGCCCCAGTGTCTGAATAGTCTGCACGTTTTCCTTGTAACGAAAAAGTCCTGGGTTTTAAGAACCACTGGTTTTCGAAAAATGATATTAATCCGCAATCAAATTTGAAATAACTAATTCATCTATGTAAAACGGTCGAAATTTTCATATGTGTAACTTTATGACAAGCATAGAATGTCTTCATAATTCCTCTTGTGATTATTCACTCAACTGCCTAAATATATTTCATATTCATTTTAAGACAAATTTACACATAATATGATGAAATGTTCAATTGGCCTAGAAGAGATACACAAGAAAATTTTACATTCTATTAAACACAGGGTGAATAAATCATGTCATCAGAATATGTACGTATCTATGATTCAAAAAAGCATCTCATTATTAATTGCATTAGCAGCGATGATAGATGTATTCCTCAAGTCAGTCAAGTAGGTAAAGAGTTAAATATATAGATAGGATGAGAGAAATATTGACAAATCATTCAAGTAATATTCTCCGGATATATATCTTTCTCCCAACATCGAGATATATATATATGTCTTGTTTCGCGTGTCAGTTAATTAAATATATATATAAGATTTATTATTATTATAATACATTTTCAATATGGTTGATAATACTACTGCCTACCTACCTAATTTATGTGACGGTAATAATAGTATTGTGCATTACCAAGATGTCATTTACGTGAACAGAGTTTTGATGCACAGAAACACACGTACACGCACACGCTCAAGGTGTGGATGAACCTTTTGCTGTACATAACGTTCGTTGTCAACTGATGTAAACACATATACACGTCTTCAAGTGTCTTTGAAAAGGTGTTCAGACAAAGCAGAACAAGAATACTGAACACCTTTCTTTTTACGCATGTCCAGTGATCCCAAGCTGTAACAATATCACTTACAGCTAGAATCCTATTACCTAGTAAGAGTTGTTATTAAAATAACAACGATCAACCTACACCAGAGTAGGATAAATTTACAAATTTGATGAGGATAAAATGTGTAGAAACTAGGAGAGGCAATCTCAGTTGGTGGTCCAACTTTCTCCGCTTCCTTCTTGTGATGTGAATCACTTGAAACCGAAGTAAGTGTACTTAGTCTATCTATCTATCTACCTACCTACCTAACTATCTCTCTACCTATGCTAAAGTAACAAAAAAGAAAAACATAGAAGGGTAAACACACAGGGAGAGTGTTCTAACCTTAACATATTGTTCTTAATATTTTTTATATAACTTAAATACAAAAACTTCTCATTTCTACACCTTCTGTCCTACGAGTTAATTTTTTCGTTTTTTCTCTCAATTATTAAAAGTAACAAATGTGAAATGCATCACTTCATCAAAATATCAACACTTACAATACACACGTTTCTGTGTTCTGTGTTGTGTTTTTAAACAAAAAGGCATATTAATAAACATTATTTCCCTTTTTAATGTTTACTTTTGAAACAAACAATTTCAATGTCTATACAACAAATGGATATTACACATTTTGTAAATGATAATAATAGTAATAGTAATAATAATAATAATAGTGATAATAGCAGTTTCCTTAACTAGTGTTAAACTGTTCCATATGTACACGTACGTTTATTTGTACGTCTGTATGCATGTCTGTTTGGTTGGATGTGTGTGTGAGTGTGTGAATGTTCGGGGTCTGTGCTTTTTAAGGTGTGGTGGTAGTAGTATAACAAATGTAAGGTAAGTGAATTAAACAGACCACCATAGTATACAGAATTTATGTTGGGGATAAATCTCCTTCTAAAAAGGCATAAATTATCTTCTTTTACTCCTGATATATGCTTATATGTATATATGGTATAGATACGCCTAATTTATTGATTTGCAATGTTTTCTGGACGAATCAAGATAGTGTGAACGCATGACATGGTTGTGTATGTACTTCCTCCTACTCTTTACACACGGACGGACAGTATTCAACAAATCTTGTGAACTAAAATGCCTACATATAACACAGAGTATTTATTTATTTCCAAAAAGATTGACTAAGACATCAATAGTACAACTTTATTTTGTCGGGTTCTGTGCAATGCTCAACTGCTACGCAAACAATCTCCTCCATGTCACCCTCGGTCCCATATCTGACTTTATTCAAGTGATGGCCTGCACTGCATGTGATGTTAGTCGACGACCTCCTTCTTAACGGATACCCGATCCATCTCCATTTTTTTATGCACCTTTGTTGAGCAGTCGGCTGTCGCCTGTTGGTTTGTTCCCAGCCAAAGTTTCTTGTTGCTAATTCTTTCTAGCTGGTTGGCTGGTTATTTGATCTTCAGTATGGAGCAAGCAAGCGAGCGAACGGGCAGCTGTTGATAAAATTCTTCAGTGGCTTGTTGGAACTCCTTTTCGTGACATACAGTGCAAGTTTCTCAACCTATATAGAAGAACTGACTGACTTCAAATTTGTTTTGAAAATTCGAATCTTGTTCTTTATGCTAGGGCAAAGTGCAGAAGATTTCCAAACTGGTTTCAGGTTGATGAAAGCATATCTCGCCTTTTACGATTTCGGCTGGCTGGCTGGCTTTGACACCTTCATCAGTTCAGCCAGTCTGTGGTTGAAACTAAGCCTCCTGTCTGGATAAGTGAGGGAGGTAACTTCTGTTAAATCTCCCCCGTTGGTGGTGATTGGTGCTGGTTATTGTTGCTGTTGGCAGCTGTTGGTTATCTTTATCACTTCTGTCTTCTCTATGTTAACCTGCAGTCCTGTCTTCCTCACCTGCTTCTTCAGCCAGTTAGTTGGTTTCCGCCTGCAAGTCTTAAAGTTTGTGTGGCATTAAGCATAAATCGTTCATGCGCGAAATCCAGATCTTCTAGAGGCTTCTTGTCGGTGGTTCAGCGTATTCTTGACTCCTCGCCCCCAACAGTCTGACCCATAATCCAGTCCACAACAATTAAGAATATCATTCGTGGTGATAATAGGCATCCAGCTTCAATCACTCCTATATTCACTTCAAACGCCTCTCTGAGTTTTACGTTTTGGATCACCTGATTCATGGCGTCGTCATATAGCCAGCTGTTGAATGAGGTTGATAAAGATTTAAGCACTGCACGCCGTAGTGTTGAAGCACTGTCCAAATTACTTCTCGGTCAACGCAGTCTGTCGAAGGCCTTTTCGAAATCGGTGAAGTTGAGGTAAGGAGAGGTTTGACCGCCATTCTATGCTTTGTTCTGTGATGACGATACGTAGATTTGCAATTTCTTCAACACATGATTTGTCTTTCCTGAATCCAGCCAGCTTGTTTTGAACGGCGCATTCAGTACATGTTTTATTCTCTCCCGGATGAGGCAACTTAGTATTTTACTTGGCTTGGGTAGACAAGAGCATGATTCTACGCCATTTCTTGCTGAGGCCTAAGTCGCTGTTCTTTGGCAGCTTGAAGAGGTAGCCTTTCTTTTAATCTGTGAGCAAATCTTTCGCAGTCTCTGCGTCTGTTTTCAGTGTCTCAGAGAGGAATTTAATCTGGGCCTGTTGCCTTCCTGACTGGCCTTCAGTAGCTTGATCGCATGCAAGAGTTCTGCTCTTATCGGATTGGTGTGGATTGGTGTCTACTGGCAGGCAGTCCTGTGTATGCTGTTGGTGGTATTTCTGGGTGAGTTTCAGGTGATGGTCGACTCAAGAATCCTTTGAAGTGATCAATCCATTGTTTTAGTCATCTCTCCTCCTTTCTCATCATCTGGGTTGGTCTCTTCTCGGATAGAGACTTGGTTATCTGATATAAGAGCAAGAGGTGACCCTCTTCAAATAACCTCCTGTTGATAATCACTATCATTATTATCACTTACAAAGTATAGGAAATATCTAATACCTTAACTGAATTATAGAGTCACATTTGTTTTGCTAAACTTCATTGTCATTATTACCAAACAAACATTAAAAATATTTCCTTTCTTTCTTTAATATTCATTGCTGACATTTTTCTATTATCAAGTATTTAACACATAACTAGATAATTTAATCATATCACCTATGAACATGTTTTAAAATGCCTATTCGCTTCTGCATACACAGGAGACAGATGTACACAGATGTAACCACCCCCACCACCTCCATCTACCTAAAACATTAAAAACATTCAAAGTTTAACAACAAAAAAGGTAACAAACATACACCTCCCCCTCCAAAATGTGTTATATCCACGTAAACATTATCATACCTACCACACACATGCAACATACAGTGAGTTTGTAAACATTACATCCTGATAATTTTAAAGTAGAACAGCTTCTCATGTACATAAAATGTTCCTTTATTCAATTTATGCTAAAAGACGGAGTGTGTTAACGACGAGAACAACATTATCTCAAGTCGTTGTTTTCCTGTTTTTTTTTCTTTCGTTCTGTTCAGTAAACATAATCTTAAGTGTATTCCAAAATAAACATAATCAGTTGATGAGTCTAGCACATATGTTCATTATTTTTTGTAAATTTGTGGTATGTACTACTGTCGAGATTTATCAGT
Organism: Trichobilharzia szidati; assembly: GCA_944472155.2. Lineage (NCBI taxonomy): Eukaryota > Metazoa > Platyhelminthes > Trematoda > Strigeidida > Schistosomatidae > Trichobilharzia > Trichobilharzia szidati. The sequence goes on along the minus strand of OX235273.1, from coordinate 131,441,230 downwards.
AGTATATAAAGAGACGTTCATTGGAGATAGATTTGATGTCGAAGAGAGGAAATGATGAACTAGTATTATGGCGAAATATGGGAGACACGAAAAAAAAGACAAAAAAGTAAAACATGAAGGGCAGACGATTTTCTTATAAGGTGGACATAATTTCTCTATTTAGAGATATTAAATTCAGAAATAAGGATTCCATTATCAAGTCTCTGTTAGGCAAAACATCGTTTATTGAGAAAATCAACAGAGATTTATAGATTTTCATGTACATTATTATTCGTTATTATTAGCAGAGAAACAGCGTCTTCTGATTGGTTGTTTTTTTGCTGCAGGTAATTTTGTTATCTCTTTGTGCCCGTTTCTCAGAAAGTTAAGCTATATAACCGCGAATCGTATCCGCCCACGTTAAGTCTGCTGTGATTGGTTGTTGAGTTCCTCAGGGTTAGGCTTTGTTCTTGTTTTATCTCATGACCCTGATTTGGGACATAAGCATTGACGTAAATTACTGTCTACCAATTTCGGCTAGCAGACAGCTCTCACCACAAAAGTGTCATATCCAAAGTCAAGATCTTTCAAAAGTTGACTTTCAAGAGCCGATCAAACTATGAAATATCATTCCAAATCAAATCATGCCAGCCTATATGGACTTGAAGAGGTTAGATATATTATTCTCTTTATTAACTAGGTACTTTATCTGCAAATCTATACTTTTGGGTGGGGTTATGGCCTATAAGATTAAGCTTAGGTTTAGAGTTAAAGTTAGGATTATGTTTAGAGTTAGGAGTAGGTTGGAGAATAGTGCCAGAAATATCAATGGATCTCAAAGTACCGTGACTTGCAGTCATCTGGATAAACGGGTATATATATCGTGCATGGCATGAATTCCCTACAGACCCCCTGTGGAGTGACTGGGAGACATTATCACAACATATAAGATACAACTATACAGTGCAGTAGCATGTTTCCAATATTTTCTAATGTATTTTTCAATGATTATGTGACTCTTTTGCTTCTGAATCCTGATCGGTCGTTCAAAGTCACTGTGGTTTTGACTATGCTAGTTTGACTTCGCCCTCTATTCTTCTATCGTTACAGAGAGATCAGTGTTGGCTTGTTACAAATGTGAGCTGTCCTTCCATTTTTTCTGTTTTTTTCCTTCTTCCGTGACTTGCTACACTCTGGTGAAATGAAGTTTGCTAGGTATGTGGGCGATCTAACTGTTTCAATGCCTGTTAACTCCCAGCTGGACTGTACTAAGATGAACAGCTTTCTATCAGGAGTCGGCAAACGGTCTTCGTCTAATGGTATTAAACTAGATCCTTCCAAATGTCAGTGTATTAATTTCAGTTTCCGATGTAAATGAAAGTTAAATGAAGCCGTTGATTCCTATGACAGCTGTATAATTGATGATAGTGATATAGAAATCAATTTTGACGATAATTATCTTAGATTTATTCTTTCTTCTGATCTATCCTGGTCTTCTCATGTCTTAGCGATTTCTAAAGGAATATTCCGTCTGACATTTTACATTAAGAAGTGAAGACACTCGGGGATAACACAACCCCTCATCCTCTTACAGTTTGTCAACTCTTGCATCTTACCTATTCTTCGTTACTGTTCACTCTTATTTTTTCCTGGATTGCTTAAAAAAAGACTATGTCATACTTCGTAGAACTCTGAAAACCGTCAGTGCAGCGAGTGGTATCCCATTTGGCCATATCGTTGACTTTGTTATTAATGATAGGAATTTGATTTCATGCAAAAATTTGTTCAAGGAATTTTCTCAGATTGTGAGCATCTCGGGTAGAACATGAAGTCATTTCAAAAGACTTTATGCGCACACCTCTAAGTGTAGGAATTCCACTATATAATATTTGGCAGGTATTTTATGTGATGAAAATAGTGTCGGGCGAGAACTAAATAAGTTTTCTTTGCATTGGTAAATAAACCATTTTCTCCATCCTTATTCAACCAAGCTTTATCACTATTATTCTTCTTATATTTATAATTCCCTCACTTTATGTGGGTTCATTTTCTCGTAAGTGTAAACATCATTTAAACTCTGTAATAATTGCCATTTTTGTTTCTCCTTTTACGATGCTATATCAAGAAGACATTAGATTCAATACTGTATAACATGCTAAAATTTTCATACTGTATCGACAATATTGTTTGACGAGTTGATCACGGACTGATATCAGTTAGAGAACCATTGAAAACCAGGGAGTACTGAAAAATATTGTTTGAAACAAACTCATTGTTATTGTTACTATTGCAGTTATTATTCTCATTTTGTCCTCTGCACGTTTTTGACCACTGTAAATGTGGACAAATTCCTGTGGTCAATTTTATTTGCATTTTGAGTAAATTAAGTGCAATACTGTGACAAATGCTGAGAATTCCATTCTGTATTATAAGTACTGTGGTTTTGGAATAAAGTAGATTATTATTATTTACTTTTATCGCCTGTGTGCTTTATTTCATGAATCCAAAATAAAAAAAGGAAATGGAATAGAACTATCAACCGTTTCTAATCTTTCACTACTGTGGTCTATGTCATCTAGAAATAAATCAGGTATGTTTGTATGTTGCTTTTTAATAGGATTATAATAAATGATCAATGAATATAAAAATGATTCGGTACAGATCATGTTTCAGTCAGTAAGTTGTCTGCTAAATTTTAGGCGTCGAATGTCGGTAATCGTATTTTATGTTTCATAAGAAACAAAAAACGATCAACTTCTGTGTCTTGCTTGTTTCGTTTTTCTAGAGTTAAACAAATCGAAATTAATATACGTGAAGTATTTATGAAATGTATATTTTTCAAGATGAAAGTTTAGCGTAGTTTTGCTTTGAAACCGCATTATTAGATTTGATGAAGGTAATGAATGGGTCTAAGGTGGAGATTAAGTAGGCGAGAAACCTGAGATTGATCAAACTTCATTCATAAGGGAAGTTACTGCTCACCAACAATACTGACTAATTATGAAACAAGGTTGCCATTCCACTCATCAAGTTAGTTTCTAGAATGATAAGTCACCCAACTGTCTGCACAAGGAAGTTAAGACAATCTGTCATCACTCAGTCTATCTGTACTTTCTAAGTTTGCTAATTCTTGTATTCTAACTATCCTTATTTATTGCTCACTGTTAATCTTTCCTACACTGCGAAGGGCAACAAAAGGCAAAGTTAGGGCGATTATTCCCAGACTCCAAGCATCTTCTGTATACAAAAATACCTCCTTGAATCTAATTGGGTAGAACTAGAAACAACTATGTAAGACTTCTGACTGGACATTAACTGGCATCTTGTGTCTAGTCCTTTGTTTACTGCAAAGTGAACTCTATCAGTGAAGTTTGCAATGTAGCCACCATGTTACGTGACTTGCTATCACGGTTCATCGTGAATGGTTGTTATTAGATGGTTGGAGGCAGTTGGAAGGAAACCTTAAGCCTGGGTTTAGTGCTTCTTGGTTCTCGTCCGCAGCATTTCTGAATATATAGGGTGATGGCAAGCCATGGTGGCCACATTGCAAACTTGACTTATGGAGTTCAGTTTGCAGTAAACAAAGGAAAGGGAAACGTGACATTAGTTAGTGTCCAATCGAAAGTATCTAATACAATCCTTCAGTAGGTTAATCGTGAGCCTGAATAGCTCAGTGTTAACGTCTCTGACTGCAGCACTCACTGGGTGACGCGAGTTCGAATCTCAGAAGGGACATGCGTTCCTTCAAGGTGGCTGCAGATATGCCTTGTTGACTGTTGAGTGTCAACAAGCTCGCAACTATGTCGAAGTCTTCTTGTGGATTGAGCTCAACGTTTAGAAGGAAGGAGAGGCATCTACTGATTGGAATAAAGACTATCATGTCAAACTGCCAAAGAAAGGAGACTTAGGTCTCGGAAAGAACTGGCGTGGAATCATGATTTTCTCCAAGCCAAGTAAATAATAAGTCGTGTCATACTGAGAAGAATAAAAGATGCATTGAATGTAGAACGCCGCCGCCCCCTTTTGGAATAAGCTCGATTCGGCTGAAACGAATCATATTTAGATCAAATTGCGGCCCTGCGCATCATTATCAAAGAGAACATGGGATGTCAGTCAAGTCTCTACTTCAACTCTACTGCTTCAACATTATGGAGGGTTTCAAAGCTTTATCAATCTCATTCAACAGCCATATGACAATGCCATATGTCAAGTGATTCACTTCATAAAACTCAGAGAAGCCTTTGAAGTGAAGACAAGAAGGCGTAATGCAAGGCTGTCAGCCTATTATCACCACAGATGATATTACTAATTATGGTAGACTGGATTACGCGGGATATCGCGAGTGGCGAGGCAGAAGAGAGGAATACATTAGACACATAAGAAGACTCTAGAAGATCTGGACTTCGAAGACGATTTATGTCCGATGTCACACAAACTCGAACACTTACAAGCGAAAACCAACAAGTTTTCAGAAGGGGCAGGCAGCAGAGACAGGACTCCAGGTGAACATAATGAAGATGGAGGTGATGAAGATAATTAAACAGCCAACAGGGACAACAACAAGCACCAGTCACTATCCATGGAATAAATTTGAAAGAGGTCACTTCGTTTACTTGTCTAGGAGGCATCGTTTCAACTAGATACAGCCGGTGTGATGAGGATTTCGAATCGGGAATCGCAAAGGCAAGACAGACCTTCATCAATGTGAAGCCACTTTGGAAATCCACCCTTCACACTAAGAAGAAAGAAATTCGTCTTTTCAGCAACAATGTATGGTCAGTTAGTTCTTCTCTCAGAAACTTGGCATTCACGTCACGAAAATCACTTCCAACAGTCAGCTGCAGACTTTTATCAATAGCTCCCTTCTTTGACTCTATGCTGAAGATCAGATGGTCGGCCAGAAAAGATTGGCAACAGGAAACTGAGGGAAGGAAACAACTGAGAACTTATTGCTCAAGAACTATTCCGAAGAAAATGGAGATGATTTGGACACAAACTGAGGAGATTGTTGGGTGACATCGCGGTACAGGATGTGGCTCATGTAGAACTCGAATTAGAAATGAAAAGATGAGCGTGGGGGTGACGCTTACATCGGAGAGATTGTATTAGGTGGAGGATAGAGCCAGTTGACAATGGTGTAGCCTGATGAAGAGGACTCGAAAGAACAGGGCAAAATGGAAATGTATTTTTAAAGCCCTATATTCCACTCAGAACCCAAGGGAATAATACTACTAATATTATGAAGTGGTGAAACTTCAAAAAAATAAAAAAACCCATAATTAGCAGTCAAAGGGTTTGTGATGCATGAGTTATATTCAGCTGAGAATTTAATCAAAGAAGTCTGTGGTCTGATTGTTGTCCCTGATTAGGGGGAATTTAAAGAGTTTCTGTAACGGTTGTGTGACTTCGTGAGATCAAGGAAAGATTGAAATTATTAGGAAAGCGAAGATAATTTCATTACTTGAGGCTCATTTAGAATGGAAATTCTAGTGAATAAGAATGTTATGATATTTTCAAGTGCTGCTTCACAGGAATTTCACCGGTTTCAAATTAAATTTTATTACGAGTTGAAATTGCCTGGAGAACCATTGAAAACCAGAGAGTATTGGTCTTACCCCCAGTGCCCCCACCAGGAACTGTGCCCAGGATCCATGTGGGTTACATGGCAGTGATGTTACTGAATAGCCAATAGAATGGGATATAATGTCTAGTGAATTTTAACCCACGTATTCTGTGTGTATTATTTCCCTATAAATGCCGATATCTAACCACCCACCACCTTGTTCTCGCTTTATCCTAGAGTCTAACATGGCGCCGTTCGTTTTCTAACTCAGAAATGAATTGGATTCTGTCTACTGTTGAGTTTATAAGTGCAAAACGCTGAGGGATATGTTCATAACATTGGATCAGGATTGAATGTTCTAAGAGCTTCATATTCCCAAATGTTCATTAATATGTCTGGTATTACGGCTTTCATATTTCACAACTAATTTCGTCTAAGAGCCATTTAATATGTGATGCCTTAATTAAACTACTTTTTCGTACATAGATGTATAAGTTTACTGAGAATAAAGTTTGTTTTCAGCCCAGATTTTGCTCAGTCTATGATGGATGGATGACATGGACATTCATGTAATGAGAAGCTTATTTGTTACAATTGGAGTTTTCTTATTTTGCAACAGACATCAATCTTAAAATCAGCACTTATGATTCATGATTTCTATGAGAATTTGACAAACACAAAGAATAGTGACAATAGAATGCAAGCGCACCGATCACTTTGAACGCATAGTATTCGTTAGATGACGGAGCCTGCTGTGTATCTCACATCAAAAAGCCGTTTATTTAAGAGATAAAAATTAACGTAACAAGAATGGAACACATTAAAACCGATATTTCACCCCACAGTATCTGAAAAATAATTCCTGGCTACACTGAAAAGTATCGGTTTCCAAGTTTTATAGGCATTAAAACGGTTTCATTTATATGAAAAATAAAACACTCTCCTCGCACTTAGTTATTTACAAGAATAATACCTTTACCCTAATATTTACCTTAACCCTAACTAAAATCCCAACCCTGACGTTACCAACCCATTATCCACAGAGTACTTAAAAGCAACGTCAGAATGGAATTCGCACATCCATTGTCTTTCATACTGGCACTGTAATAATGGCAGTTTGTGTAATCTAGTGAATCGTACGTCTTCAAGATGATTGGTGCTTTCACATTCTATGGTCGCTATTCTTTAGGTATTCCCATAAGTTCGATTATTTTTCAGTGTCTTCAGTATTAACACTTGGAATTTTGTAAAAGAAATAAAACCTCTGGCGCAAATAACAAGTTACCAAGACCTGATGTAGAAGAACCGATCAGGTGGACAGGCTTAATTATAGATAATTTGTGACAAGCATCTCAATGGGTTAAAATCGACAAAATAACCTTCACCGGTGAAGTATTCTAAATTTAGAATCAATACACTATTTTTTCCTAAATTACTGTAATTGATCTTGATAAACAAAAAATTCCAAAACGTTAATGGCAAAAGCTTTTCATGAAAGAGTGATGAAATTCACTTTTGACAATGGTGTTTTCTTTCTTTTTTCCTTGACGTTCCCAGTGGAACATAGGGTGCCTTCAAGCTAGAAGCTTGAAGTTTCTGTAGCAGTGGTGATTATTTTTACAGGATGGAGTTGCTAGCCTCATGCCCAGCCCAACCTTCTCTCTTTACCAGTCTTATTACTGGCTTAGCGAGGTGAAAGAGTGCGTCGGTGGCCGGGGCTCGAAGCCCAGACCCCTTGCGTGGTCAGCAAACACTCTACGGCTGTGCCATCGACTCACATGACAGTTATCTTCTCTGAATATAACTATATGAAAATTTTAAGGAAAAGCAAAATATTACCAATTTAGTATCATTCTAAATCACATAATTTTAACACCGAGTATTTTATTTATTTAGAGCAATGATTTCAAGGTTTTCGACAAAAGTTAAAACATTTATACTCTTAAATACATGAATGCCAACATTTGAGGAAAATCAGTCCCATTCTGGTTGAAGTTTAAAATCGGACTCATAATTAAGTAAATATAAAAAAGTCAAAGAAGAAAAGATGCTGACACCATATTCTGCTGATTGATTGACATGAGTAGTTGAGCACTACTCACACTAGCCACCACAATACTGCTTGCTAACCAGATTGAAAGGATCTAAACACCAGTATTTAAATTACTTCGCCAAAGTAGCTAGCCAGAATTCTGATGGTTTGAACAGATTTACCTCTCCAAGTGGATTCGAGTCTGGTACGGCACTGATGAGCTCAACACTGAAAGAGCGAAGTAGCTGTCTTAACGGTATTTCGATCACTTTTATCGTGCTAGCAAGGATTACTTTACTGGTCGATGTAAGTGGCATCCAACTACTCATGTCAATCTATAAGTAGTATAAAGTTTTATGCAAATATGCTTGCTCTCTTGACTATGGTTATTACGAGGCACTTTCAACTTTTACTTTAGATTCAACAATGAAGTCTACGGGAAGATCAAAGGTGTGGAAATGAATTCTTCTCTCAGACTCCTGTTGGTTGACTGTATTATGCCTAGCCTCGAAAACAATTCCTTGTCACAGACTATGAAAGAACTCCATCTTTGCAAGAGATACACTGATTGTAATTTCATTATTTGTGATGAGTATATGGATCTCGTAAACCAACTGAAAATCTTCAGTAATGTCTACCGAACAAACAGAATTCACTCTAGAAGTTGAATCAGACGCAATGTTGCATTTCCTAGATGTTCAACTGCAAAGAAATGCTGCTAAATCTCTGAGAAGATCCATATACTGGAAGCCTACATAGAACAAAAAGTTAGTGAATTTTCAAAGTTGTTCCTTTGGACAGAGAGAGAAACCTTAGGTATTCCCCCTCTTCAAGAATCCGGAAAATATGTATTGAGGAGTCTGTTGACGAAGAATTGTAAAATCTCCGAAAAACCTTGATAGGAAATTGTTTGTCGCCCAGACTTATGGACAAAAAACGAAACTGAAGAAAACGTCTGAATTAGTGCTGCAGAAATGATATGCCTAATCTTCCACTTGACAGTGATACTGAAGCAGGAATTCGCCGCAAATGGCTTTTGAAATCTCTTAATAAAACATGCATCACAACCAGCCTATGAGCGACATTTTCTTGCAAGAAACTATTCAACCAACACTTGAAAGGCAAGCTGTCGCGTTGGGCCATTTCAATATGCGTATACCAGTTCACTTGCTCTTGCGGAGCTGGATACCTTGGCCATACGATGAATCCGCTTGCAAAGCTCGGATAGCCAGCTTGGCCAGCACAAGGAGAACGCAGGTATAAATATAGTTTGATAACAGAACATCTGGTGAACGCAGTACATTCAGCTCCATTTGAGAAGTCCTTCAAAGTCATAAAAAAGTGATCCCATCGAACCTCTCAAAGGGAGTTAGAAAAATATTCTTGGCATAGCTGAGCCACTGAGGACTCAAACGTTGCAGCCAAAGCTATGTATTCAGAAGAATAGTGATTATTATATCACCTTTCTTATGAAATCTTCCTGTATATTTCAGTTATTTTTAAGTTCTTTAATCCCTAATCAGAAAGAAAGGCAATTTTCTCAGTAATTACTATCTAACTCTGCTGGGGGTTACTTCCTTCACTTATCTAGACACGAAAAACGGTTTCAACCACTGGCAGTCGGAACGGATAAAGATGTCAAAGCCAACCAGCCAGAATCGGAAAAGCAAGATGCACTTTCGTAAACCTGAAACCAGCTTTGAAATCTTCTGCTGTCACTACGCTTCAGCATAAAGAATAAGATTCGGAGTTTCAACACAAATATGAAGCGAGTAAATCAGTCAGTTCTTGTGTACGGGTCAGAAACTTGTACTGCATGTCACGAAAAGGATTTCCAACAAGTTACAAGCTGTCATCAATAGCTGCCACCTTCACTGGCTCCACACTGAAGATTAAATAAAGAATTAACAAGAAGAAACTCTGGCTGAGAACAAACCAATAGGCGACTGACGACTGCTCAACAAATGTGCAGGAGAAAATGGAAATGGATTGAGCATCTGTGGAGGAGGCTTTCGATTGTCATCGCGTGCCTACTAGGACATGGGTGGAGTGAAATTCCAATGGGAAGCGACGAGTATGTGGTCGGTGCGGAGGAGATCATGTGGTGAGGAGGAGAAGATGAGAGATTATGGGCAATCGTAAAGACAACCAGCTGAAGAAGAGGGCAGCAAACAGAACACAGTGAAGATATGTTGTTGAAGCTCTATGTTCCGTTTGGAACCCAAGGGAATAATAATAATGGTTTTTATCCAATTTTCCTATTTATTACACTTTGCTATATTATTGATTTGACCTTTGACCAGAAATGTTTCCGGAACTTTCTCACTTATTTACAATCGGAAACACGAATGTACAGCCTTCCAGTTGATGCGTTCATGGAAAAGTAAATTTTCGTCCCTTCAACCGCCTTTTTTTTAATGTTTTCTATGATTTAATATGGTATCAAGCAGATGACGTGCATCGTGCTTTGAACACTTTCCATTTCCAGAAGAAACTATGATGAAATTTCACAACTGTCGAACTGTGTAAACTGCCAATTGCGAATCTACTTGAAGATTGGGCATTTAATGAATAGAGGGATATTAATTCTTGAGTTAGACCACACACTGTTATCAGTTAGAGAACCACTGAATACCAGAAAGGAGTACTGGATAGCTGTACCATCCTAGTTTGGGGACATTGGTTGGTGGTCATGCTAAAAATCACCAGTTGGTAGATGGTAGAATTCATGGGCTGGTCATGGAATCGAGTCCCACTGGTTGAATGGTATACGGGCTAGCTTTCATTGTAAGTGGGAAGGTCCTTGAGATCAAACCCTAGTGGTGGGTGCATACTGTCCATGAGTCCCAAACAAGGCTGACGAAACAGCTATCCAGTACTCCTTGGTTTTCAATGGTTCTCCAACTGATAACAATCCATGGTATAACTCGAAGAAGAAATTAATTCCTTACAAATCAACACTTGGTTATTATTTCGTTAAATTTTGTTTTTGGGACCAATTATCATTTCAGTCTTACTGCTGTTACAATTTATAGGATTGTAATAATAATAATAGCTGAATAATGTTCAATAAGACACCAGCACACACGCACACTCACATGGATCCCTTACACATATACACATAGAAAGAAGCACCACATCCACAATAACCGTAAACTAGGAATTAGTAATAAACTGTATGTGGTAATTTCAACTGAGGTGGAGGTGGAGGGGGGGGGAAGACAAGGATGAGGACGAAGGATACCTGCCTCTTTCCATATTGAATCACACCATAGGAACTGCTGTTTTGTTGTTCTCGTTCCTGTTTCCCCTTTATTTTCCTTTTCATTGCTTATCTGTAATAATTACTGCACCAATTTTGTTTTTCAAGTTAAATCCTATTTAGTAATTCATTGAAACAGCAAAATTCATGTTTGAACGTGTAATTATTTTAAAAATAAATCGCCAATTGTTTTATTTACTACTTCTATTATTATTATTATGATTGTTATTATCACTGTACATTAAAATTAGTTTGTAAAGCAAATGAAATTTGGCATAACAAAGATCGGTGTGAGTGTGTGTGTGTGTGAAAAAATCGTTCGGGGGTAAAAGATAAACTGCCTAATTTCGCCTCTTCCATGTGTATCTACCAGTTTATCTGCTTCTGTGGAGCCAGTCGGTTATATAGGCCGTACAATTAGGTGTGTTTCTCGTCGGATTTCCGAACATCACCCTGCGTGGTTGGTTAAGTAAAGGATAAACAAAATCTATTCGTAGCGCTATTCTATCTCACTCATCTTTTGGATACAGAATAGAAGATTGATGTTAGCCAGACTTTCAGAGTCATTTACCGCATACCAACTAATCCTAACTTCGCCTTAAGAGTTCGATTACTAAATATTGCTGAGGCTGTTGGGATCCACAATAAGAAGCCTAATTCGTGCATCCATAAGAAGTTAGTTCAGACATTATAATTACCTTGGCCATCTAGGTTTGAATGATCCTGAATTTTTGTACGAATTTCCTTAATTTTAGTTGATATTCTATTTATATTGGACGTTGTAAGCGTAATCTCCGAAAACGTGTAGCTGAACACTATCCAGTCTGGTTAATGAAAGGCGAACGTAGAACTGCGAAGTCGTCTATCTGTGATCACCTGTTAGAGTCAGGTCATTTAGCCCCACGTGATTCATCTTTCAAAGTTATCTACATGGCAAAATCGAATCGATCCAAAAGTTTACGTTTTCTTCACTTATGCATAGCCGAAGCTTTAGCTATACATGAACAGAAACCTAAATTATGTGTTCAAAAACGTTTTGTCAAACCCCTTTCTTTACCTTGGTCATAGTAATGTTCTTTCTAGTTTACTTTATTTTATTTTACCACTTGAATTCTTTCCACTTCACTTCACATCTTCATTCTTATCGTAATCGTACTCTTATTTTATAAAATTTTTAGACAACACTTGACATTTTTAAAACATCTTTGATTTCAATTCACTTATAAAACAATCTTTAATAATTTTGTATTTCATCCACTTCAACTCTACCCCTTATAACATTTTAATAATCGTTATTCTTATCACATATATGTATATTGACTGAGCAATTATTTAGTGCCACTTAATGACCTTTTCTGTAATATAAATACGACTGTACAGCTTGAAAATGAAGTCGTTGAAAAGAAATTTCTTCGCTGAACAAAAACTATGTTTTTACTTATGAATAAATGGGTATTTTTCGTGATATTCTATTTGTTACTATATCTTTATTATTATTATTATTATTATTATTATAATTTAAGCAACTTTAATGAACTGTAATTCCATTGTGATCTTACTTAACAAATTGATATTATTTAAAATACACCAATATTTTTATTGACTATTATTCTAGAATATTCTATGCATATAAACATATATATATAATTTTAGAGCCAGAAAAGGAAATTAACTCAAAGGAAATTTTTTGCTCAATTATTTTGTGTTTTATAGATGTCTGAATGAATATTTTCGCTATATTGAAAATAAAATAATCAAGTATTGGTATTTTTGTAGAGATTTTATTTGATTAGTTGGGGGATTTTGATCATGAGCTGACCTCAGTTAGAAAACCTCTGGAAAACCGGCCACAGGGAGTACTGGACAGCTGTTCTATCAGCCTAGTTTGGGACTCTTCAGCAGTACGCATCCACCTAAAAGGTTTTAACCCAGGACCTCCTGGTTACAAGGTGAACTAGCTCGTAAACTATTAAGCCACTGTGTGTATGAATTATAACTTCAGCCAACTTACGATATAGCTTGAAACAAAAACTTTCCTTGGGTCCTAAGTGGAACATAGAGCTTCAACAGCAAATCTCTATTTCCCTCTCTCCTCTGCAGTTCTGTTTATCTGGTTCAGCGATGACTTATAGACTTTCGTCTCCTTCTCATATGATCTCCTCCATATCACCCTCAGACCAATGTTCATCTCGTCGTTTTCACTGGGAGTACCACTTAGTGTGTGTCCAATTCACCTTTATTTTTTGCAGCATATTTGTTAAATGATAGGTTATTGGTTGGTCTATTGTATTGCCAAGGCTGCTTTCGCTAATCGTTTTTCGCTAAGTCATCTGTTCTTCACTGTGAAGGCAGTTGTTGCGAATAGTCTGCAGTGGCTATTTGAAGATGCCTTTCATGACGCGTGAGCGGTAAATCTCTGAACCACAGGTTTCCTGCAAATATATTGAACAACTCGTTTAAAGACGGTATACACTCACTAGAAACCTATTGCCTTTTGATAGCCAAGCATTTAAGACATAACTAGAGACATAAACTACTTGGAAGGTTTATTTCTAGCTTTAAATTTGTGTTTGAATGCCTAGGAAGGGACTGACTGCGCTTTTATTTATGAATGAGTAGTGAGTTCCTTAATTGGACCCCAACTGGTGTCATGAGTTTTGTCGTTTTTTGGCTGTGGACTGAATTCTCTCAGTCGAGTTTGCAATTTGGCCACCATGCTAGGTGACACGCCATCATGGTGGACCAAGGATTGTTGTCATAAGGTGGTTGGAGGCAGTCAGCAGTAGGCCTTGGACCTAGGTTTCGCGCTTGTTGGCGCTATCTATAGGAACTCATATCTCCTCTTAGATTCAAACCCGCCTCATCCATTGCCGCAGTCAAAGACCTTACTACTGAGCTATTAGGGCTAGTCATCGAACTTCTGTAGGACTGTATTCGATGTTTCAATTTGTTACTTAATTGTATGGTTCTGAATGGTCGCACTTTAACTGTACAACGTAAAGAATGGAGTTATCGAATACGAAGGTAAGAAATAGAAGAAAACTGTCTCTGAAGGTTGGTATCGTGAGAGAATATAATTGATTCACTGCGCACAACTGTCAGTCATGGTCAGTTTTTCAATTCAAGTCTACACAGTAACTTTCACTAATATAGTCCGAAAGTAGTCACGATATCAGGCAATGAGAATAGGTAATCCAGCAAAAGCAACAATAGCAAGCACCAATCACTACCAAAGGGAGAAATTCCGAAGTTGTCGCTTCCTTCCTTCGTTTCAACTACAGGTGACATGGAGGAAGATGCCGAAACCGGAGTCAAAAAGACGAGACTGACATTCACCCCACTGAAATCAGTTTGGAAATCTTCTGTACTCGGTAGTATAAACAATAAAATTCACATTTTCAGCACCAATATCGAGTCAGTCAGTTCTTCAATATGGGTCAGAAACTTGGTGAAGGCGTTGCAAAAGGTATTTCCAACAAGCCACAGCAGATTTTTATCAGCAGCTATGCTCTTCACAAGCCGCATACTGAATATCACAAGAAACCCTGTGAACGAACCAATAGAGGTACTGAAGATGATGGACTGCAAACACAGTAAGGTGATCGTTGGACGATATCTCACCCAAGGACACCGGTGGAGTAGAACTCGAATGGGAGATGATGAGCCAGACGTGTATCCGGAGATAACATAGAGGAGATGGTGTGAGGAGAGGATGAAAGTTTACAGACAGTCATGGGGCAAAGAAGGGCGACTTAGGACTCTGCAAGAACTGGCGAGGAATCATGCTCCTGTCGACGCCAAGTAAATTTCCGAGTCGCATCATTCTGTAGAGAATAAACGACGCACTGGATACAGAACTCCGACCAGAACAAGCTGGATTCAGGAAAGGCAAATCATGTTCTGACCAAATTGCAACTCTACGCATCATCATCGAACAAAGTATGGAATGGCAATCAAACCTCTACCTCAACTTCCTTCACAGACTTTGAGAAGGCCTTCGACAGCGTTGACCTCGAAGTAATTTGGAAACTACTCGAGTACTACGGCGTACCCCAAATATTCATCAACCTTATTCAACAGCTGTATGACAACGGCACATGTCAAGTGATCAACAACGGAAAACTCAACGAGGCGTTTGGAGTAAACACAGGAGTCAGACAAAAGTGTTTATTATCACCAATGATATTCCTAATTGTGGTGGACTGGATTATGCTTCAGACAGTAGGAAACGAGAAGACAGGGATATCCTGGACCGACGTGAAGAATCTAGAAGACCTGGATTTCGCGCGTGGATGATTTATGTTTGATGTCACACAAAATCGAAGACTTACAAGCGAAAACCAACAAACTGGTCGAAGAAGCAGCAAAGACAGGACTCCGGGTGAACATAGACAAGACGGAGGTTATGAAAATAACCAACCAACAACAACAACAGCAGCAGCAACATGCAGCGCCAATCACTATCAACGGGAGGGATTTGAAAGAGGTTACTTCATTCACCAATCTAGGGAGCATTGTCTCAACTACAGGAGGAACAGACGAGGATGTCAAATCGAGGATCGGGAAGGCGAGAAACACATTCATCAACCTGAAACCAATCTGGAAATCTTCATCACTCAACTCAACATCAACAACAAAATTCGGATTTTCAATACAAACGTCAAGTTAGTCAGTTCTTCTTTACGGATCAGAAACTTGGAGGGTCACAAAGAATATTTCCGACAGCCTGTTGCAGACATTTATCAACAACTGTCTTCGCTGGCTCTATATTGAAGATCAGATGGCCGGAAAGAATCACCAACAAGAAACTATGGGAACAAACGAAACAGGAACCAATCGCCCAACAAATATGCAGGAGAGAGTGGAGATGGATTGGACACTTGCTGAGGAGGAGGCCGCTGGGTGACATCGCGCGTCACGCCCTGGAGTGGAACCTGAAAGAGAAGCGGCGAGTGGAGCATGGAGGAGATCATGTGAAGACGAGTCGAAACAGTATGGACTAACATGGATGCAGGTGAAAAGTACAGCAGAAGACAGAAGAGCAAGTGGAGACGTGTAGTTGAAGCCCTATGTTCCACTAGGAACCTAAGGGCACAATAATAATAAATACATGGGGCAAGATAAAGAGGACGGAATGAAATGGAGATATCCTAGAAAATCCTTGTGTTCCACTCGTTTATGTATGTCTTAATTATTTTACAATTATTTAAAATTGTGAGCATTTAGAAGTCGTCTGTTTCACTGATATACCTTTTGAATAAAATGAAAAGTAATTTGAGTCGACCGCCGACAGATAGTCGTCTAAATGAAAAGTTAAAACTGAAATACGTAAAAATATGTTTTCGGCGGCTATAAGAATACATATATATATGCGCAAATTGCCATTTTTTTATCAATTCACTGAAAGTGTAACATTCTAGAATTTTGATTTAGAAATTGATACCCCATTTAGACTTGCCGACATCATTTCACTTTCACATTTCTTTTATATATGCATAAATATATATATTTACTTCCCTCTTTCAAAATGTACATAAATGGAAACATTATGATGTGTGATATGTTCTTTTCCAGCATTAATTGAATACGTTTGTGCAGTTTGTGAACAAAAAGAAAAGAGACCAACTAAGATACAAACTAAAATCTCGCATTACATGACTTCACATTCTCCATTGTGTTTAATGTATATATATATATATTCAAATAGTTCGCGGTTTGTTGGAAATGTAACATTAAAACAACGACTAGTAGAAACAAGTCGAAATGAAATAGTTTAATCACACAAAAAGAAGAAAAAATGAAAGCAGAAATGAGGAGAAGTGAAGAAAAAAATGAAGAGAAAGAAAGAAGAAAGAATGAATGAAAGGAGAATTAAAGTCGAGAGAGAGAAAACACATAACCTAAAAAAAGGCCTACCGCAAATCCGGCGCACCAATCTGTGTGGGCTTCGCGTGATTTTAACTGGAGGTAGAATGTATGCCTATCGGTGTAGTTGTGTGTGCAGATTTTTATTCCTCCTTTAAGCATTTTTTTCCGTTTTGTTTTGAAGTTGTTAGAATCTACATTATTATTCCGTTATACATATGCTATTCGATAGCGCGGAACATATGGTGTTTTGGCATTGTAGACAATATATACATAAAGAAGAAATACATTTATAAATTTTATATTCTTTGTTGAAAGAATAATGTCAAAATATTTATTTTTACGAGTTGATCACGGACTGATATCAGTTAAAGAACCATTGAAAAACAGGGAGTACTGGACAGCTACATGTTTCATCAGCCTAGTTTGGGAATCATTGGCATTATGCACCCACCTCAGAGGAGTTTGAATCCAGGACCTTCTTGTTACAAGGCAAGGTAGCTCGTATACCATTCAGCCACTGGGATCCAATTCAATGGCCAACGCATGAATTCTAACTTCTACCAATTCGTGAATAAGTGCGACCCCAAACAATGTCATCAGTGGGACATCCATCCTTACACGTGACATCTGGATGGACCTCACTGGTCACGACTTCCCACTAGAACTCCAGGAAAATCCGTCTCGCAGCCAACCAGTCACTAGCGAGCATCAGATTAATTTTCTACAGTATGGTCTTTAAGGTTTAGTTTTGTTCTTACGAGTTGATCACGGATTGATATCAGTTAGAGAACCATTGAAAGCCACCTGTCCAGTACTTCCTGGTTTTCAATGGTTCTCTAACTGGTATCAATCCGTGATTAACTCGTAAAAACAAAACTAACCCTTACAAACCAACTAAAGACAAAATATTTCTGTTTTACATAGAGTAGATGCTTTAATATCCTACATGCTGAATGTTTAACGCAGACGGATTTAAACTAAATTGTATCGCTAACATGAGTTCAGGTATCTGTCGAATAGAATAGTAGTAACAAGCTGACTCAGTGGCACATTATTGCCTCTGAGTACAAAATTTATTACCCCTCTAATATCACACAGTCCTTTCGGAGTAGCCCAAGAAAGACTAAGGTGGGGGGAGATGGGAGTGAAGTAATAAAGATTAATAGGTAAGATGCAAGAGTTAACAAATTGTAAAAGTAGGAGTTGAGTAATACCTGCCTAATTGTCTTAATTTTATAATGTAGAAGTTTATAGAGAACATTTTCTTAGAAATCGACAAGATATGGGATGATTGACCAAGACGAGTGAGAGGGTGGAGACAAAGCAGATGCAAATCACAATGGAATGGTTTATGCTTCAGTTCAGAGACCATTAGGTCACAGGATATACTGTCAATTAATATTTTACTTGAAGATACTGTACGAAGGGAAAATAGCATGCAATCAACTCCTCTGAATTTTCCACAAAATTTTATAAATACTGTGCAGAATAAAGGTGTCGTTATTACTAATATTATTAAAAAAAAAGAACAACGTTTAAAC
The DNA here is from genome assembly GCA_944472155.2 of Trichobilharzia szidati. NCBI lineage: Eukaryota > Metazoa > Platyhelminthes > Trematoda > Strigeidida > Schistosomatidae > Trichobilharzia > Trichobilharzia szidati. Next base: position 131,422,985 of record OX235273.1, on the reverse strand, counting down.
AAACCTCATTTTGATTCATTTTATAAAAAAACTTCACACCTGTACTAAGCAAACTTTGTAGTCAAGTGTGTTAGTGTTTACAAGAATAGAAAATATTTTTGACTAATTTAGATATTGGAGGATCTTTTCTAGATTTTCGTTATGTGGGTTATAGTGATAACTTACAGTTGGCAGTATTTTTAGTTGCAATTAAACGGTAACAATAAAATAATTCTTGTCACGGTTCAAGGGTTAATGACAAGGGTGAAATAAACATCTTTATTTTTCAATATATTCTTAGTAGATTCTTCCAAGATCAGTTTGAAAAATGATCAATATAATGCTAATATTGTTTACATTAAGTGTCTGTAGATATGGGCTTTTTAATTTAAAATTAAAAGAAAACATATAGGTGAAGGATACTGTATCCAGTTAGATCTTCTGCAACCTTTGGTCTAAGGTGCGTTATTTTATAAATACAAATTTATAACCAATGACCATGGATTTGTGGATCAAATATAAGTGTTGAGTGTTGTAGATAAGTTAGTGATAACAACGATTATTATATTAAGAGCAGCAGTTGACTCAGATAGCGATGATAATAGTGAAGACAATACGATTGAATAAGTTTGCAATCTTACAAAATTAGAAGTTGCACAAGAATATAGGTGAAGTGGATAGATAGATAACCAGTTTTAATAAATATGATAAAAGTAAAGAAGGTCTAGCGTGAGGACAAATACTCGCCGAAGACATTGGCTAGTGGCCGCGCTGTGTCATCAATTGGCAGAGGTTGTCATTTATAGGCCACTGGATAGGATCTCAGCGCCTTAATAGTCTATGAGCTCGCCCTGTATCAAGAAGGTTCTGTGTTAACATATGTGTAAGACTTGGGCACACTGGTATTAAGTAATTCCATATTAGTTTATTAGATGTATCACAGTGAAGAAACAGTATTATTTACTGGATGACGTTTCGAACAAAATTTATTTGTTGTTCGTAATCATACCAATTATAATCACACAACTTCGAAACTTGAGTTTTATAGTTTTCTTTGTTCTTTCCTAATTGTCATTACTGGGGTAGTAGAATTTTCCAGATATCCGACTGGACAGGTGTTGAATCATTCCCATTACACGTGTTTGCAGCTGATTCGATAAACAAAGCTTCAGTTATCAATCTTTCCTTCCAACCCGTGACATTAGATTTTAAAACTGTCATCTTATCCCATCCTATTGTATGGTGTGTGTGTGTCGGTGTAACTATTCTCTAGATTTCTCATCTTATTCAGGTCAACTATTCGAGATTTCCCTAGGTTTTCATGCCCCACTAGTCTCACTGGCTGCCCCTGTTGTACTACTTTGACCTATGTATTTGACCTGATAATCATTGCAGGCAGGGTATTAGATAAACTAAATTGTTTTGTTGTAAAGGCTCCACAGGATTGATCCTATAACCGATAAAGCTAGTTTCTAATTCAGTTTGTGGATGGTTTGAATCCCAGCCACTTTTATTCCTGCTTGTATTGTTAGGAATTCTGCATAAGGTGGTTTTCGAGGTTCCTTCCTTGTATGGAAGTACTACTGATGATTTAGATTCCTTGTTGTTGGTGTTGTCATTATCCTGCGCATGTCGTCATTAATAATACTATTATTATTATCATAATTAATATTACTATCAATATCACTACTATTCCATATTAGTTTGTTTATTAGGTATATCACACAGTGAAACAGTATTATTTACTGGATGACGTTTCGAACAAAATTTATTGTTCATAATCATATCATATCATAATTGATATGATTATGAACAATAAATTTTGTTCGAAACGTCATCCAGTAAATAATACTGTTTCACTGTGTGATATACCTAATAAACAAACTAATATGGAATTACTTACTACCACAGTGGCCAAGTTTTACACATATATTAATATCACTACTATTATTTTTTATTTTATTTTAACATTTCCCTACATACTTTCTGACTCATTTATCAGGGTAATTATTAAGTTTCAAAGCTTCTCTTATATGTATCTTTTCCTGTCTTAGATTTTCTTTGTTTCTACTTAGTTTTCGTGCTCTGTCACTTAAACATTTCACCAATCCTATTCTAACTAATGTCAGCTCATGATGAAAATCCTGTAACCAATCAAATCCCTACAAACCAACACTTGAATCCTATTCTCACTGACATCGGATGGGATGATCGGAGGTTCAAATATCTGGTTATTCTGTCACAGTTTCGGTGTTAAAAAGTTCAAATTTTTTATTTTCCCCACACTTTTCTCAACAACACCATACAGTATTACTTATGACATAAGAACATAGGCCAGAGATGCCTACACTCTATATATATATATATATATCAAAAATAAGATCCGGATTTTCAACTCCAATGTGAAGTCAGTGCTACTCACTATACGGATCAGAGACTTGACGCGTCATAAACAGCATCTCAAACAAACTACAGACCTTCATTAACAGTTGTCTTCGCTCAATACTCAAGATCAGATGGCCTGTCAGAAAAGATCAGCAACAAAGATCTCTGGGAGCGAACCAACCAGGAATCAATTGTGAAACAAATAGGCAGGAAGAAATAAAGGGATGGATTGGTCATTCTCTAAGGGAACCATCAAGTGACATCACTAGACAAGCCATTGCTCGAGTGGAACCCGAAAAGGAAGCAGCGAGTTGGTCGTCCAAGGGTGACTTGGAGGAGGTCATGTGAAAAGGAGACGAAAACGTTTGGGCAGACTTGGAGCCAGGTGAAGACTCTAGCAGAGAACCGAACGCAATGGAGACGCACGACTGAAGCCCTATGTTCCTCTAGGAATTAAAGGAAACAATAATAATAATGTATATATATATATATATGTATGACCTTGTCTATTCACGTATCCATGCATAATTACCCTCTACTCTGACATCTTAACTGCAAAATAGTCACATCCTTACATATATATCTATCTATCTTTTTCTTCCACTTTACTTCCCCATTGACTTTATTCATTCAAATTTGTCATATTTAAATAAATCTGCTGTTTGGTACAACAATCTTCAGTATATATACATACCATGAGAATGAAATGATTTATGAGGGGCATAATTTTTCCCTATCTGTCAATTTACTTGATGTTCTGATATGTTGAAGCCATGGGAGAGTAATTCTGTGAGGCTTTATTATTATTATTATTACTAATACAATGTTCGTCATCAGAACAATCTTCGTGGAAAAAAAAACCCTAGAATGTACTTCTTTATAATATTTCCGTCTATAGTATTCCATACTCTAAAATGTTTATTTCTCTTGAATAACTTTTAAGTAAGTTAAAATATCACCGATGGTGTGCGTCTTACTGTCAGTTAACTCATGGGAACATTTTCCCGTGTACTTCAAGGTACTTCTATTATTATTTTTTTACTTTTTGTTGTTGTTGTTGGTGTTTTTTTCTCTGTTTAAAAAGTGTGATGTACATTTTGACGGATAAACAATGATTAATGACTTCAAATGTTATTTGATTTGATTACCAGCATAGAGCAGCTAATGTTTCCTTTAGGCAATTCTATCTTAGCCATAACATTAACGATGATGATAGTAAGAATATTTTTAAGGCACTGAGCAACAGAACGTATGCTAATTTTGATATGATGAAATGAGCGCTTAGATTATGAATACACTCGTTGGAGTTAGTTTATTAGATAGAATGAAGAACAAGAAGTTCAGCAGTGAAGATAACTGGTTTTTTCGATGATTTCATTTTCAAAAGTTTATTATTTATTATTGTTATTATTTCCTTTAATTCCTAGAGGAATGTAAGGCTTCAGCCACACGTGTTCATTGTGTTCGGTTCTCTGCCAACGTTTTCACCTGGCTCCACATCCGCTCATATGCTTCCATCTCCTCTTCACATGACCACTTCCATGTCAGCCTCCCACTGACGACAAACTCACCGCTTCCCATTTGGGTTGCACTCGAGCGATGGCCTGGCGTGTGATGTTACTTGGTGGTTTGTTTTCTCAGAGTATGGGCAGTCCACCTGCATTTCTTCCTTCATATTTTCTTCACAATCGGTTTCTGCTGGGTTGTTCCACGGATCACTGTTGTTGATCTCTTCTGACCTGCTATCTGATGTTGAGTAGTTTTGAGAGAAGACAGCTCTTGATAAAAGTCTGTAGTCTGTTTGAAGTACCCTTCGTGACACTCAGAGCAAGTCCTTGATCCGTAAAGTAGCATTGACTTCACATTGGAGTTGAAAATCCCGGATCTTATTTTTCATGCTGAGTGCTGTTGACCTCCACACAGACTTGAGAGTAATGAAAGCTTGCGTTACTTTCCCGATTTTCGCTTGAATATCCTCATCAGTTCCGTCCACCTGTAGTTTATGCGATGTTTCCCAAGGACGTACAAGAGGTTGCTTCTTTGACATTCCTCCCATTTATGCTGATTAATGTCTGTCGTTGTCGCTGTTGCTGTTGGCCAGGAATCTTCATCATCTCTGTTTTCTCTATGTTCACCTAAAGTCCTATCTTCTCTGAATGCTTCTTCTGTATATCTTCCAGTTTGTGGGAAATCAGACATATATCATCATGGGCGAAGTCCATATCTTCCATATCTTTTGTGTAGGTCCATTTGATGCCTGTCTCCTCGCTGCCCACTGTCTGTCGCATTATCCAGTTTACTGCAATCAGGAAAATCATTGGAGATAGTAGGCAGCTAGCCAGCCAGCCTTGTCTTAATCCCATCTTCATTACGACGGATTCCGTGAGTTTCCCGTTGTGGATTAGTTGGTGTGCAGCATAAGTTTACATCGACACAGTTATTACATATTTAATTCAACATTACAACGACGAAGGAGAATAAAAGCAGTAATAGGTTTCAACTTGATATGAAAGTTCGACCATCTGAATAGAGATTAAAATGGGCTTGGTAGAAAAACTACACGATTAGAAGATACTTTTTTCTAACGAAGACAGGTGTAAACTGGATGAGCATGGAAACAAACTGAGACGATAGTTTTTATAACTGAAGATGAAAACTACTTAGGGTAATGAAAAACAGAAAAAAAGCGAAAGCTTTGGAGTCAAACCAAACTAGATCCATGGTAAACGTAGAAGTTGGACTAGTGTCTTTTGAACACGCAGTTCCGGCTTTTTGACGCATGTGGCAAGGGCTTCTGAAATAGTACAAAGAAGTTGGAAACACATTGTCTTTGGCAGACATTTGTTAACTTTGTAAATGACCCTGAATAATGAGTTAGTTGAGATGCTGTGACAGGTGTTGACTAGGTGTTTAAATGTGGCACTTCCGAGTGAACCAGTGCCTCCTATTTGCAACTTTGCTGAGTAATGTTTTCTAACACATTTTGTAAAGGCTCTCACAAGACAACCCTGCGTTCTTTAAATAAACGTATTATCTATATTCACTCCTGCCATGGAACTTTCATCTCAAGGTGAACATCCTTGACAAGTTTAATGATGCACATTCAGCAATAAACTTTACCATAAAGAAAGAAACTAATGACAGTATCTCATTCAAAGGCGTCTTCATGGCATGCAAAGAAGATGGCACACTAAGAAGGAGTGTGTACAGGAAACCTACAAAAACAGGTCAGTACACTCATTTTTTGAGTTTTGTGCCTTTGAAATCAAAACGTAACCTGGTAAAGTGTCTGGTTCATAGAGCTAAGTCAATGTGTTCAGACGACTGTTTCAATGAGGAGCTTAAGATTATTAGAAAATAACTTAGAAAAAATGGTTATCCAAATAAGTTCATTGAGAAAAATATGAATTCAGCACCTAGGAGAGCCAGTATGGCAACAGTTCCGAAAGAAACCACTGCTCGTAACAACTGCAGTTCCTCGGTGACAATATCAGCGAAATAATAACACAGTGCCTGAAGAATGCAGTTAAAACAGCTTATTATACTGTAGAGGTATGTTGTCTCTTCACAACCACCCCTATTCTACGTTCGAGAAATCAAGATAAACTACCCAAATTCGCCTCCTCTATGTGTGTCTAGCAGTTTAACTGCAGCTACGGAGCCAGCTACATCGGGCGTACAATAAGACAGGTGCATCATCGTATTTCCGAACATAATCCAGCATGGTTAAGCAAGGGACAAACAAAATCTATTCGTTGCTCTACTTTAGCACACCTTGTGGATAGTGAGCATAAGCTTGACGTTATTACTGCATTTAAAATTATTTATCGCATTCCTGCTAATCTTAATTTTGCTTTACGAGTTCGTCTTCTACTAACAGCTGAAGCAATAGGAATCCACCTGAAGAAGCTAAACGTATGTGTTCAGAAGAAATCTGTACAGCCACTTTCCCTACCTTGGCCATCATGACATGAATGTATAAACCGGACTGTTTCGTCCCTCTCCCCCTAAACCTTTAAAAATTATAAAAATTATAAGTGTCAAAATTTTTTTTCTGACTACCTCATATTTAATTACATGTTATCGTTGTAAAATTATTTTATTTTTATGACACCCTACGTTAATTATGTGATTGCGTCTATGTAAACTTTTGTAATATAAATGTGATTATGCAGCTGATTTTGAAAATGGAATCGCCAAAAGTAAGACAGTTATCTTTGCTACTGAACTTCATGTCATTTTCTCTCCGATATCCTAATGGGTAGTTTCCACAATTTGAAATTAGTTTATTCAATGCATTTTCTTGTGGTGGTGGGGGGTGGTCTTAGTAATACAATGAGAATTAGCATATTATACATTCATTCTACATGTTTCAATAAATTCGTTAGGTTGTTAGTAGGCAGTTGTTTGAACCCCTCAACAGTAAACAAGCTTCTTCGTATCCTGTAAAATGCTACTAGCAGAGACAGAATGCACGAAGGAAAAATTTGCAAAAAAATTTAATGCTTTGCATTAATACTACTTAAAAACAGGTGTAACCTTCGTGTCATATACGCTTGCTATTCAAGTGAAAAGAATTTTTAAAAGGTGGTACATTTTTAAACACAGCAAATTAATTTCATTAATTTTTTTTTCAGTATGTAAACTAACTGTTATGGACTGGATTATGCGGACCGCTGTGAGTGGGGAAGCGAGGAGACAGGAATACTTTGGTAAAGTTAGAAGGCTCCAGAAGATCTGGTTTTCGGGGATGATTTATTTCGAATGTCACACAAAATTGGAGAATTACAGGTGAAAGCAACAAGTTGTCAAACGAGGTAGGTAGCGCTGACAGGACTTCAAGTGAACACAGAGAAGACGAAGATGATGAAGCATCGCTACAACTACAGATAGCTCCGATGACAATGCCTAAAAAGAGCCATGATCAGAAAGGCAAGACAGGCAGTCACCACTCTGAAACCAGTTTGGTAATCTGCTCCTGAAAACAGGACTTTCAACACCAATATGAAGTCAGTTAGTTCTTCTATATGGGTCAGAAACCTGCCTGGCGCGTCTCGTAACACATTTCCAATAGCCAGCTGCAGGCTTTCATCAACAGGCACGCCTTTTGCTGCATACGGGAGATCAAATGGCTAGCTAGAAAGAATTTTAAACAGGGTAATCTAAGAATCAACTAACCGAGAACCTATTTAACAGCAAATACGTAGAAGTAGATGGAGATGCGTAAGACATACGGTGAAGAGACCATCGGATAACATCACTAGCCAGGTCGTCGCTTGAGTTAAATCCAAATGTGAACTGGGTCATCAAATGTGAGTCTTAGTGTGATCTGGAGCTGATCATATGTAGGGGAAATGAGAGCTTATGTGCAATTGCAGAGGCAGATGCAGAGCATCGCAGAGAACAGAACGAAATAGAGATATTCTGTTGAAGTTCTCTTTTCCATTCAGATCCCGGGTGGGGGTGGTGCAGCGATAGCAATAATTGACAACGAAATAACACTATCACTTTCAAACTCCTGTCATTTATCCAAAATACATCACCAATCTTCTTTTTCATGAAACTGTTGATTTCATTTGCAATTACATCACAAGCAATGGGATAAACTTGCCTATTCATGTCACTTACATCAGGGACATCATCTTAATATGTACAGATAATATCAGATTCACCTTCCAAGAAAAGGCGTACAAACAAATCGATGGTGTTGAGATGGTGAGCCCTCTTGCGCCCCGGTTAGCAGATATATTCATGTCGAAATTGGAGGAACAAATGCAAGGTGTGCTTAGAGAATTTATGTTGCAAAAACGTTATGTAGAGGATACACTCATTATTGGTAATAATAGTAAATCTATCGAAAACTTTATTACTCTATTTAATCATATTCATCCAAATATCCGAGTGACTTCCGAACGCGAATCGAATAACAAACTCGGTTTCCTCGATGTTACAATGACCAGGAGAGATGATGGTACGATTCAGAGATCTATCTTTCGTAAACAGACATGGAGTGGACAATATCTTCATTTCACCAGTTTTGTTCCTATCCAGTATAAACACTCCCTAGTGAAATGTGGGTTTTCAAGGGCACGCAAAATATGCACGAGTGACACAGTGATGGACGAGCTTCAACATACACATTAAGTTTTATTAGCTAATGGCTATCCAGAAAACTTGCTTTATAAGTTGTCACAGTAAGGATAGACCACATCTTGAAAAGACAGCTTCTGTATCAAACAAAGCTATCTATCTTTATCAACCTGCCATTCAAGGGTGACCAGATTATGCGGTTGATAGCTCAAAGACTTCCGTCAGCCATCAAACGTACATTCTACGCCGCATCTCTTTCCCTCACATACGGATTCTTCTTCAAAATGAATCTTCAAGTTCACCTACAGTTGCAGTGACACACACATATATAGGTAGGAACAACAGAATGTTCCATTTTGGTCGTCGAAAAAGAACATGTTTCAAAATGGTTATTAAAACACATAGAAAATCCCAATGTAATCAGTCTGAATAGAAATCCAGCATGATCCATTGTAAAGCACTTGTTAATGTCAGGTCACAAAATCAATATTATTGCCTGTTTCACAATTATTTCACATAACTCTAGTTCAAGGATGGTTATTGAATATGATGGAAGCACTTTGGAGGATTAATCAGATACAGCCTAAAATATGTGTACAAAAAAAATAGACTTCAATCTTCGCCTACCATGGACAACTTGACCTTTATAAATATGATTGGTCAATAACATAGTATGTGCTTTTGTTTTTTATACAACTGAGTAATTGTCAAGCATTTTATCTATTATTATTATTATTCTGAATCATGTTAGTTGTAAAGTGGTTGTAAAGAAACTATGAAATGAAGATATCATCTCAAGAAATTTGTCTTCTAAATGCCTTATTCAAATACATTTCTACATTAGATAATACTACAGACAACTGAATCGAAGCCATTTAGAATAAAAAAGCCGGATTCTTATAAATGCAGTTCCTTGTGGATAACATCAGCGAGATACTAACACAGCGCCTTCGAATTGCGGTAAAAAGAGCACTCTCTGCTGCCGCTGAATTACTCTGTGTCTTCAAAACCACTCCTCTTTTGTGTTCGGGAGTAAAAGACAAACTGTCTTATTTCTCCTCAGCCTTGTGTATCTACCAATTTACTGGTCCTGTGGAGCCAGTTACATAGGCCGTACAATTAGGCGTGTTTCTCGTCGGATTTCCGAACATCACCCGGCGTGATCGGTTAAATAAAGGACAAACAAAATCTACTCGTAGCGCTATTCTATCTCATCTTGCGGATACAGAACACAAGATTGATGTTAACCAGGTCTTCAGGGTCATTTACCGCATACCAACAAATCTCAATTTCGCGTTAAGACTTCGATTACTAAATACTGCTGAGGCTGTTGGGATCCACAATAAGAAGCCTTATTTGTGCATCCAAAAGAAGCTAGTTCAGACATTATCGTTACCTTAGCCATCTAGGTTTGAATGATCCTTGATTCTTGTGGAATTTTCCTAATTTTAGTTGATATTCTATTTGTTACTATATGTTTATTATTATTATTATAATTTAAGCATCTTTAATGAACTGTAATTCCATTGTGATCTTACTTAACAAATTGATATTATTTAGAATACACCAATATTTTTATTGACTACTATTCTAGAATATTCTATGTATATAAACATATATTTAACTGTAAAGCCAGAAGAGGAAATTATCGAAGAGGATATTCTTTGCTTAATTATTTCGTGTTTTATAGATAAGTGAATGAATATTTTCGCTATATTTATGAATTATTCTTGTAAACTGACTATATAACTTATTTCTGGATATATTCTGTTATGTATATATATATATATATATATATATATATATATATAGAACACAAAGGTGCATTCATGATATTATATTTAGCCTTACTTACAACACACATGTTTCCCCGCATCCCGACACACATAACCACACTTTAGCCTCTTAGATGTAAATGTCGATACAGCGTAAAGTTTAGACATTTTTGATGGCAGTCATTTATCAAAAGGAATGTGTAATACAAATGACAAATTATTCATTAGTTGCATTGCATTCTCTACCATTCAACTTCTTCTTCAACATTTGAATGCTTTTCACTACATTAACATGTATATTGTATATTATACAATATGCATACAGAAATGACTGGAGTCAAAATGCCTGCAGAAATGACATATATTGTTATTGTCTTACAAGTATTGTTACAATGACATGATATATATATATAGCCCCTGTACTTCACATTTGATTAATTATTATCTGAGATGAGAATATCATCTCATGTAGCGCATTATTTCATTTATCATTAGGCATAAATAGAAACATTTACAATTTAGGCATGACATGACGTGATGGGGATTAGTTTTTCTTTTGAAATTTTTGTGTTATTTTAATAACTCGTAGAATAATGATAAATAATTTTTTCTGCAAAAACAATGCTGTTTCAATTTGGGCAAAATGGAATTAAGCGACTCGAAGATATGTAAACTTATCAAAATGTCCTCTGAAAATATGGTTAAGATATATGTACATGATACCTTTGTAGTGCTGAAACGGGATTTACATAGTTCATTCCTGGAGAAAATAAACTGTGTATCTCCTAGAATCCAGTTTACTTCGGAAGTAGAATCAGGCCTTAGTGATTTACCATTTCTAGACTGCCTGGCTAGTTAAAAGGAGGGAAGCAAACCCACTCCAACAACAAATATTTAGATTTCGGATCATCACACGCCATCAGTGCAAAGGCACCAGTTGTTTCAAGTCTTCTGAGACAAGCACACTCTTTGATGTTAACGGATGAGAATGAAAACGAAGAAGAAATATCAAACATTACTGAGACTCACAGGTAAAATAACTACCTAAAGAACTTCATCAACAAAATCAACACTGACGTTAAATGTGGTCGAAAACGTATTCTGAAAACATGAATCTCAACAGTTGTCATTTCATATAGATGGATCAGAAACGTCAGACGATCGACATCAGGAGAGTACTCAATAAGCTGGACATCAGAGTCTTCTTCAAAACATCAGAACACACTGCGAAACAACCTTGTCCATATAAAAGACCAAATACCTAAGGATTCTCCGTCTAATTGTGTCTATAAAATAAAATGAAATGCTTGGAATGTGATGCGATATATATCGGACAAACATTGCCAGAGAGAAATCAAAATCCGAAGAAATGAACACTGTAGAGCATTTGTTCTATCATCGAGAAATCCGGTTGAACTAGAAAAGCTTGAAAAGTCATCAGCCATAGGTCCACACGCTATAGGATTACATCATAAATATCCAGAAAAAGCATTTCAGAAATCACAATGAACGTCTAATATCATCACAGGCACTTCATATCAAGTGGAATCCAAATTGTCTGAATAGGAATGAATTGTGGACTAAGACAGAATCTGAACTGGCTACAACACTTCCTCCCCCATGAAGTGACAAAATCAACACGAATGTGATAAGCAATTTCATTATGAAATTACACGCCGTTTTTATAATTTTACACACTTATCAAATCCAACAATCTACACCCGGTTTTGTTATCTTTACCGATTGGCCACTTTGATAATGTAAAATTGACTCCATACTGAGGAACGATGATTAAGTTGTTATTGTATATAAGCTGAGGTTTTGTAAATTCTGGTTTAATAATACTACTCTGATAGAGCTATTAGCATTGAATAGCGAAACGTCAGTAAAAGCGACAATATCGTTTTGTTTTCAGTTCATTGGGATTAGTTCTTCTTCAAATCCATGTTATTTTATTTATTTTATCAGTTATTTATTTATTTTCCATAATGGAGTTACACTCTACCACAGTACCTAAGTTTTATACTTATATTTTATAACTGGTAGAATGATAAATAAATAAATACGAGAAGTCTTTTGCAAACAGTGCTGTTTCATTTTGGGCAAAATGTAATTAAACAACTCAAAGATATGTAAACTTATCAAAATGCCCTCTGAAAAGACTAGAATATTGAATTTATGATGTGATTTTGTAGGCGCAGATAAAAGATTTCTTTAGACAAAGTAATAAGGAGACGCAATTTGTCTAAATTGTATATTGTGTGTATTTGTGCAACACATTTCGAACAATCTGATGCAGCACACACGGACTTGTTATAGGAATGTATATATATAAAATTAATAAAGAGTTAAGAGGTGCGAAAATAGACTTAGGTCAAGTTAAAAGGATTTATTCAAGGTCAAAATAACAATGAAGATCACTAAGCCAAATAACAGAGGTAATAGTACATCTACCCTGCTATGGTATCAAAACAAATTTTTCAAGAGTTTGGTTTGTATGGATTAGATTTGTTTATACGAGTTTGACCACGGGTTGAGAATAGTTAGAGAACCATTGAAAACCAGGGAGTACTGGACAGCAGCTGTTTCATCCTAGTTTGGGACTCATCGGTAGTACGCACCAACTGCCAGGGTTCGAACCCAAAGATAATCCTTAGAAACTGAACTCCTGAAAATTAATCCGATGTTCGCTAGGGACTTGCTACAGGACAGAGTTTCCTGGAGTTCTAGTGAGAAATTGTGACCAGTGGTCTCCATCCAGTTAAGTGTAAAGATGGAGTTCCCACTGGTGACGTCGGTTGGTAGTCGCGTAAAATCACGAATTGGTAGAAGTGAAAATTCATGGACTGGCCATTGAATCGGGTCCCAGTGGCTGAATGGTATACGAGCTTGCCTTTGAACTGTCAGGTTCTGGGTTCGAATCCTGGCAATGGGTGCTTACTGCTGATGATTCCCAAACTAGGATGAAACAGCTGGCTGTCCAGTACTCCCCCAATGCTGGTTTTCAATGCTCCTCTAACTGATTGATATCAATCCGTGGTCTAATTCGTAAAAACAAATTCAATCCTTACAAACCAACTCTTGGAATAATAGTAATAAAATAGGTAGTGCGATGGCTACAGGCTTGTCGTCAGAGAATTACACATGATGGTGTATGATTGATCTATTAGACCGACTAAGATTAATTTTTATCACAGGTGTGATAGTAAGTGGCAAATAAGACTACTACTAATAGTAATACTAGGAAAATATAAATGAACCCCACCACCTTGGGGGAGAGGGAGGGATGACAAATAACTGTCACAGACGGAGAGGGCGGTGTGTGATAAGTCAACTATTATCAATTTGATATCATCATCATCATCTTGTCTAGCCTTCTCCCTAATAAGTATGATTAGAGTTCAGTTGAGACAAGCGAGGTTAAATATGAAAAGCAACAGTGAAATAAACTTATAAACCAAATAGAGGGTGGGGTGGAGGGGGTTAATTTAGTGTAGTGTAGTGTAATGAAGCCAACCCTTACTTGCAGAAATAGATATATTGCTTAGTCGATGGCTCGATGGACCAACAAAACGATCTATACAAAGAAAACCTACCTCGACAGGACAGTATCTTAATTATCACAGTTTCTGCCCCGTTCGGTACAAAAAACCTTAGTAAGGTGCCTCTTCAGTAATATCCAGCGAATATGCACTGAAGACACACTTGATGAGCAAGAAAGAAAGTTGACACAAACTCTGGTTGATAATAATTATCCAGGCAAGTTCATCAGGAATTCCATATTAGTTTGTTTATTAGGTATATCACACAGTGAAACAGTATTATTTATTATCCAGTAAATAATACTGTTTCACTGTGTGATATACCTAATAAACAAACTAATATGGAATTACTTACTACCACAGTGCCCAAGTTTTACACATATATTAAGTTCATCAGGAGATATAAAGTAGTTAGAACACCAAAACCGACTCTCCAACTCGCAGCCAAGAAAGACGTATACATCAAGTTACCCTAAATGGGTAGTCAATTTCCTCACCTCTTAACTCTTTATTAATTTCATATATATACATTCCTATAACAAGTCCGTGTGTGCTGGATCAGATTGTTCGAAATGTGTTGCGCAAATACACACAATACACGATTTAGACAAATTGCGTCTCCTTATTGCTTTGTCTAAATTCATAAAGACAACTAATAGTTTAAAAACAATTTCTTGCTCAATGGACCTGAAACCAGTACAACCATCCATCCTTGGCTTACATTCCAATATCATTAAGGAGAGTGAACATGAAATATTCAGTGAACAATGTATCATCAGAATAAGCCTAGAATCAGAAGATACTTTATTATCATTATTATTAAATTTTTAACATAATGGATGAAAGCAGAGAAGGCCAATAACTTTTCTTTCAAGTGTAAAGCTCTAGTTTCTCTATTTCGATGGGATTAGCATTAACAGTGCATATGTAGGAAAGGGGAAACACATTGAATTCGGTAGGTTATTTGCAGTTGTGGCATAGCAGTTGTGGGGGGGGGTTGCCGACCATGTACATGGTCCGGGGTTCGATCCCCGGCCACAGGCGCACTCCTTTACCTCGCTAAGCCAGAACTAAAAGCTAGTAAAGCGGGAAGGTTGGGCATGAGGCTAACAATCCCATCCTGTAAAAATAAACACTGCTACAGAAACTTCAGGCCTCTAGCCTGAAGCCCTATGTTCCACTGGGAACGTAAAGGAATAAAAGAAAAATTTGCAGTTTTTTAGATAAGAAATGCGGCAGCCTGATTAAATCATTTGGTCAGTCAAGTTTTCTATCTGTCAAAATGCATCATTTTGAAATGCGTTTCAAATTTTTTCGACCTTCTTATTACCACAAAGATAATAATAATCACTTTATTCCAAACAATAATTATTATACGGAATGGAATTTTTATCGTTTTTATACAACAACAACAATTTAGCTCCTTTTATAAATATGCCCTTACATAAAATTTAAAATAGTAATAACAATAATAATATTAATAATGAAACCACTATGAACAGAATGTTGATGGAAACATATCGAAGTACAAGTAGATAGTATCATAGATAATACATGTATTAATAGTGTTCGCTTATCCTCTACAGTTCAGTTACTGATTTAAAAAAATTATCAGTCCTTTTCTGACATCTGACTGTTCACACAAAGCCCGTGCAAAATATGCTATGGTAGAATTTTCATGTTTAGTAACTGTACGAGCGTAAATTCTTATGAAGTTTCTTCTGGATTTACTCGAAGACATACAAGGCAAAAGTTGAGAATATAGAGAAGGTGGTGTTGACACTAGTTACTAGTGTCAAATCAAAATATCCACTACAGTCCTACAGGAGGTCAATCGCGAGCCCGAATAGCTCACTGGTAACGTATCTGACTGCAGCACTGGGTGACGCGGGTTCGAATCTCAGAAGGGACATGAGTTCCTTCAAGGTTGCAGATACGCCTTGCTGACTGGTGAGTGCCAACTAGCACCAAAACCTAGGTCCAAGGCTTCCTGGCGATTGCCTCCGACCACCTAATATCATCACAAACAATGTACACCGTGATGGCGAGCTACCTAGAATGTGGCCACATTACAACCTGACTGATAGAATTCAGTCTGCACCAAAGAGAGGACTAGGCGCATCACACTAGTTACTAGTGTCAAATCAAAAGAATGGAATTGCCTGTTGACAATACTGTCGGTTAGCTGAGTCAAAGGTAGCACACCACTAACTCTACTTACAGTCTTCAGTGTTCTGCGTAATATGACACAGTCTTTTTGGAGAAGTGCAGGGAACAGTAATGGTGAACAATGCAGAAGAATAGGTAGAATACATGAATTAACAAATTGTAAGAAAAGTGGCTGAGTTATGATGCAAGAAAGTCTCAAATTATTTACGTAATAAGGCAAACGGAAACTGTTCTTAGAAATCAACAGGACGTGAGACAACTAACAGAGATTAGAAGAGAAACTGATGCCGAGATGAGAGACATTCAATTTACCTATCACAATGCCATCAATATTACAGGAATCATGCGATGTCCACCTCATGACCCGTGTCGAGGAGATGCCTGGTGATGGCACTGTTTAAAGCATTTGTTCCCTTTAGACGTAAGCTTTTAGGTACATGTTTAGAAAATCGTAGATATGCCCTTCTTTCTGTCCTTCCAATGTAACTGCTCCCTCAGATGCCTGTAAATTTGTACGTTAAAATTGTTTTTGTAGATATATTTAATGATGTCTTTGCCCTGTAAGCAGCTGACAAGAAGGCAATGAAATAAAAGATGGTACCACTTTATTCTGCTAAACTGTGGTTCTGGCTTTGCTCAAAATCAACAGATTGTATGACATTTAGATGGATTCAGTTTAAGACCATTTAAGTGAGACCATTTGTTAACTTCAGACAAGAATCTATTCATCACATAAGAACAATGCAAAGCAGAAACTATTAGGACAAAAAGCCGCAATCTATGCTCGTGTACAATTTCGCATAAGTTTCTACCTACCTTGAGGAGTTTTTCAAAAGGGAGTGGAGAAGGAACCTTGTGGAGTAGCATTAGAGCACAGTTCGAATTGGATAATATTTCTTTAGATCATATATTATCGATTAATATATTATTTGAAGATTCTGCACATGGAGTAAATGACTTGCAATGAAACGCACTGAAAGTTGTGTATTGTGTATAGATGCATTTTTTAGAACAAAACTATTATTATCAGGTAGTGCATTGGTGGCTCAGCGGTAGGATTTTTGCCAGCCAAGCAAGTGGTCCGGGTTTCAGTCGGTGGACAGCACAAAACTTCACCCCTATTGACCGGTTATAAGAGGGATGCATAAACCACTGCTACTGGAAATTAAAAGCTCAAGCTTGCAGCCCTATGGTCGGGAAGCAAAGGAATATTATATATATATATATATATAATATCTGGCAAGCAGTCGAGAAAGAAGGCATGTGTACTGCACAGCAGCAGATCTCTCTGTCCTCCTTTATGCTTGCAACCAAAATATGGCCACTGAAAGTGGAAGATACGAAAAGGCTGGCTATCTTTGATCACAGGTGCCTGCATTCTATCTTCCGTATGTGTTAGTTGGTAGTATAATAGGGTGAGTAATAATTCGGAGGTGAGGCGACGAGTGCTAGCTAAGGAGGGGAAATCAGTCGACGAGGTTGTGAAGTTAAATCTGTTGAGATGTTAAGGATATGTGTTGCGTATGCCGAGCCATCGACTTCTTCGATAGGCAATGTTAGCAGTTGACATAAGATGGATCAGATTGAAAAAGAGCTAGTGGTGGTCAAACCAAAACGCGGCATCAATCAATGATGTCCATAACAGTTAGTTTGAGCGGGCCATGTTGGGAGGGGTAAACTACCTGACTGGTGTGGTTCCTCGTGACAGCAAAACCAGTGACTGGAGACAATTAGTGGTATGGCTCAAAATCGTTATCAGTGGCCGGTGTAGATTCATTCACTCCTTGTGATTTACAGTACTCAATAAAATTCTACTGTTCTTCCATATCGCTACCATTCTTTTCCCTCACTTACACTTGTCTTTATCATTCCTCTCTAATCTCTTTTCCTGCTTTGTGTGCTACATGGGGGAGTGCGGAAACTCAAAATGGTGCAAATCTGTGCAAAGTTCTGTGCTGAAAACAGTCAGTCATTCAGTCATTAAACATTTTATTCAGAATAAAACTGTTATTATTCTTAAAGCACCTGTACTGATGCAAAGTGTTTTCAAAGAAATCTCTTATTATCAAAATATGAAAGTTTTTATACGATAAACGAACAGAACTGAGCTCTCTACCTCAATTGATTGAAACAGGGGAATATATGTACTTAAGAGCGGGTAAAACGCGAAGGTTGCTAATCTCTTCTCGTGAACTTGGCCAACGTAAACATGTGTCAGGGTGAATCGTTTGCTTCTTATCTGTGTAGCCTGGTGATTTTTGATTTCAAATGATTACAAATACATTTGCCCGTGAAATATAATCAACGGAATAAACATAATAAAGAGTGAAAATGTCTACATTGAAGCTCTTTTTTTAATCAAATGTCTGGCTGCCTTCTATACTATATGACACATACGACGTAATCACTGAATTAGAAAAGATTATGGCAGAACGTGAGATTTATAAACGAAAGATGCAGATAAAACAGACAAGTTGTATTGTATTCCGCCTCTATCAATTGATATTTGGTTAAGCTATTTTTCTAAAAAAATAAAGGCAGGGATTTATTTAAACCGACTAAGAAAGTGATTATTTCAGTGGTTACCTTTTTGAATTATTGCTGCTTTAAGAAGTGAGGCATTTTATGGACCTACTATATTTGCTGATGCTTTCCAGTGACTGGCTCTACAAGTGCTTTGACCGGGGTTCTAGGGAGGTCAACTCCGTCTGGAGTGAGGCCAAACATACTGACTGGTGTTTGCGCTAAGGTCACAAATTTGTAGAAGTTAGAATTCATGGACTGTCCATTGAGTCGAGTCCCAGTGACTAAATGGTCTACGAGCTTTCCTTGTAAATTGGAGGTCCTGGGTTCGAACCCCATGTGATGGGTAGCTACTGACGTTGAGTCCCAAACTGGGAGAAAATAACTCTCAAGCACTCCCTGAAAGTTTTCAATAGTTATCTGACTGATATCAAGTCCCCACACACACTACCTCTTGAAAATATTTTTATCATGCTGAACCAGTCAGTCTAGATGGTCTGATAGGATGATGGTAAAGGAGAGGTAGCTAATCCTTCACCCATACTCACAGTAACTACAGTGAAATGGTGACGTAGTTAGTAGTAGCTAGTTCTAGTAACTCATCTGGCAGGACACTAGATTAGTAATTTACAGACTTCTGATTCAAGTCCCTTACGGATGTAGATCTTCATTTCATGGCCAGTTACCATCTCCTTCGTATATTTACCTCAGTGTCATTAAAAGCAAATCGAATTTCTTGCTTCAACAGAAGAGGACAAATGTATGCTGTTTATTAATCATTACTGACCATGCTGTCATAGTCGGGAGCCTATTTGACTATAATCGTTCATTTCTGCAAGATGTTATTGCTTCCCTAGGTATCATTATTGTGGTCGCCTACTCGCTTCGTATACAGATATTATTTGGACTTTTAGAATTTAAGTGTCACGAAAGAAAGCCTCTGGTGCTTGCTCACTTAGATTTATTATTTTACTCCTCTGCATTGAATATGAAATGGTAGGGAAGAGTTAAAACAATTTTAGTTTCTTACTATCACGTTTAATGATATTTGTCATCAGTTTTGTGACCAAAACTGACTCGCTGTGGTCTAAACGCAGGGAACTGATCTCTGTGTTAGACTGTATAGCTGTCTTAAACTTTCATGAGACACATACAGTCAGGAAACGATACAAAGATGGCGAAAACACGATTATTCTTGGTTGCATTCAAGAATAATACCACCGAAGACTGAAGATTACTTCAACAGTGTTGGCAGGTTTAATTGAATTTGAGATTTTTCCGTCGATTAAATTAAATGCCCAGACATCATCGAAGCATGATCGACATGGTAACCTGAGACCGAGCACTTCGGTTCAATCAATCGACGATAAAATCTGAAATTAAATTAAATTAATATGACCCGTTGCGCAAGAGGTGGCTCTCGTGGCCAAAGTGGTCTAGTGGATAACGCTTTGTCGTTTGAAACTTTAGTCAATGGGTTCGAGCCTCAGAAGGAACATCATCACTCACTGAGAAATGCAGGCACATCCAGTAACGAGTCCTAAATAGGACGAAATGTGCGTTATTCTGGATTCCACTGCTAGTCACCATCCATCAATTAAGTGTTGACAGGTGGCTATACAGACAAGTTAAAAAATACTGTAGAACAAAATTAGTTAACAAAAATTCAGCTGTAAGATGTACCCAATAATAAAGTAGAATATTTCGAACAAAGTGGGATCAGAACTCTGTCCAACACAAGAATCACACAACAACGCTTCACGCTACAGACAGTCCAATGTCAGAGTCGTCTTGATTCACTCAAACAAGATCACGTCGTAAAACAACACATCACAAATGTATTTACAATCGCGAGCAAATTATCCTGCGAAGCTGTACGACAGCCAACATTAGACTTAGGCATAACTGGTGAACGTCAACTGATGACAGCAGTTACCTACAAGTAAATCTGGCAATCTAAGACCGCGAAACTAATCAAAGGCAGGAGGTTTGTTTTCATACCTTTCAGAAGAAAGTTGTCGATTAAAAATTGTTCAGAGTGAAAATAGTAGTAAGAACCATCATAATAAGGAGAGGATATATAAATTGAATAAACGAAGTGAATAATGAATAGGGCCAAAAGAGGAATGGGGATTATAACAGTTCAGCTTAGATGGCCAGACAAAACCACGAGTGGAGTTCAAATGACGCGTGGGTGGTAGGTGCGAAGGTGACATGGAGGAGATCGTGTGTAAAGGAGGAGATGAGAAATTATGGGGCAATCGTGGACTCGGCTGGAGAGGACAAAAGAAGACAGGAAAAAGTGGAGATGTGTTGTTGAAGCTCTATGTTCCACTCGGAACCCAAGGGAATAATATAATTAATGACGTACATTATTTTATTCAACTAGGCTTGCTTTATGTAGACTTATTATTATTATTGTTCCCTTGGGTTCCTAGTGGAACATAGGGCTTCAACTGCACGACTCCATTTGCTTCCGTCTTCTGCTGTACGTTTCACTTGCATCTATGTAAGTCCATACTGTTTCAACTCTTCTTCACACGATCTCCTCCATGTCACCCTTGCACGTCCCACTCGCCACTTCCCTTTCGGGTTCCACTCGAGCGATGGCCTGACGCGCGATGTCACCTGGCGGCCTCCTACTGAGCGAGTGTCCAATCCATCTCCACTTTCTCCTGCATATTTGTTGGGCGATTGGTTCTTGTTTTGTTTGTTCCAATAGATTCTTGTTGGTGATTCTTTCCAGCCATCTGATCTTCAGTATAGAACGAAGACAGCTGTTGATAAAGGTCTGCAACAGGCTGTTGGAAATATTCTTTGTGACCCGCCAAGTTTCTGATCCGTATAGAAGAACTGACTTGACGTTTGTATTGAAAATCCGAATTTTGTTGTTGATGGTGAGTGACGAAGACTTTATGTAGACTTACTGGTCTCATTAATTGATCATAATGTTTAAAACCTAAAATATATGCATCTATAGTAACTTATTCAGGATATTCATGGCTCAGTCCAAAACGTAAGTCAGCATGGTAATCATTTTCGATTGAAGTGTCGATAAATGATGACAATCACTTTTGAAGTATACATCTTTAGTCAGAAACAAAAAAGAGGATATCTACAACGTGTATATTTCCAGAAGGATGTTTTGTCGTGAACCAGTTACGATTTGGAAAAAGCTAGAGACTTCGTGTAACTAATATTAATTTTATGTTCCCCTTGTTCCGAGTTGCAGATGGGACTTCCGTGGCTCATTTGCATTTCTCTTTTTTGTATGCAGTCATTTTTAGCTGGCTCCACAACTGCCCATAAACCTCCATCCCTACTCAAGTGATTTCATCTGTTTTGCAGTCGGACGCCCAACTTGTCTTTCCGCAGTCAAGCTTAATTCGAGAGCCTGGAGTGTGATATCCTCTTGCTATTTCTAATCCACCTCCACTTCACTCATCGGTCTGGTGTATACACTTCTTATGACTGCCAATTCTCTGCTTCTGGGTCCAGTCCAAAACGGATAGAATGGACATCGTTAATTAAGTCTTTGAAGGAAAGATTAGAAAACGATATACCGTATCTTGATTCGTTGAAGAAACACTAAGGTTTAAACAATTTCATTTTACGTGGAATTAAACAAATTCTGTAAATATATCCACAGTACTTTTCATTTTCCAATCAAACGGTAAAAACAAGACGTTAACAATAAAAACGACAATAACAACGGGATAACTAACAGTCATTTTAGCATTTTCAATAATTTACACACTAAGTGGTATATATCTTCCAAACGCTGAGCTTTTAAAGTACACGTGAACAGACAAACATTTATATAACCCATTTATTTTGTAATACAACATTGTAAAAAACAATCAGTGCTTTAACGTTTACAGAGCGTACCTTGTTCTTTTTATTCTTGTTAAACGGTACAAAAAAGGGTGTAAACATGTTTTAAAAATACCAATCAGTATGATTTATTTTTCATGTTTCTTTCACGGATGAAAGAGGGTTGAATAATAATGATAATAAGGCTTGATAGAATGTGGAGAAAAGTATGACAGACGAGGTAGTGCAGATCAAAAGGTTTTCGGGGTATTAAGAAGCAACAAATACTGTCCAACACACTCGGGAGTTTTTCTGTCGTGGATAAAAGTCTTGTTAGTGAATTTTTAAAGTACACAATACTGTAGTACTGTAATTCACTCTGTCTGAATACCAATATATACATGTGTATAAATGTCTGTGCGTGACACTACATTAACGATGACGTAATAGAGTACTTCGGTTTATACAGTCAGTCTCACAGTGTACTATTTTACTTTCTATGGTGAAAAAATGTTTCCATCCGGATTAAAGAAAATAATATGAATTAGGCTGAGACATAAAAGTACGAAGAGAGTTTGCACACATAAATAGCACGTAAATGAAATTACGTGCAGTATTAAATCTAATATTGGGCGGATAATGCTTAAAATTCTGGTTTATATTACATATCAATGATTATCTAACTAGTAGGAAGTCACGGTTATAAGTATAAGGCTTGAGCACTGTGCTGGTAGAGTTAAACGCCATTATAGATGAGATTTTATTTTGATAAATCACTCAGTGTTGTTGTACAGTAATATTCACTGATGACCACGTTTTGAGTGCAATCTATCACTACTCATAATCATATCAAGTCACTCACTCACACAACTTTCTTGCTTCATTTATATACATGAGTGAAATTGGTGATTAGACATTTGAATAAAAATAAATATAAGATAATGTACATTCAGAAATAATAATATGAGTGTTACTGATCAAATACAATCAGATGGGAAATTAGACGAGTGTTTTTATAGTCAAAATAAATATGTAACTTGTTAGAATGTTATGATGTACGTGAATTGAAATGAAAGAATTTTGAGATTATTTATTATCCTCCTCTGATTTGATCGGTGGTGAATCACTGTGGGGTCAACTACATAGGTCAAACTAGTAGGTCGCGGGTAGTGAAATTGTCGGAACGTAAGAATTTCGTTGAGGTAAGGATGGTTGACCCCACCTGGGAAGATAAGTAATTTAGAAAAAAATTCAGCGATTGCACTACATACATTAACAAACAACCACATAATAGCTTGGTGGGAGAAGGTTAAAATTCTATGAATTGATATAGGTAGATGGAGAGAGAGAGACTGATTACTGAATCCTGTCTGGTTCATTGAGTCTACACACCCAACACATGCAGCAGAAATGACTCAATGCAAATACCAGAGATATGGAAGATATTACTACCACAAGCCAGTCAAATCAGAGGAGGATAATAAATAATCTCCAAATTCTATTTCAATTCAAGCATATCACAACATCTTAACAAGCTAGTTATTTGACTATAAAAACACTCGTCTTATTTCCCTCCTGATTGTATTTGATCAGTAACACTCATATTATTATTGTTTCTGAATGTACATTATAGTGATTTTTATTCAAATGTCTAATCATCAATTTCACTCACGTATGTAAATGAAGCGTGAACGTTGTATGACTGAGTGACTTTATATGATTATGAGCAGTGATAGATTGTGCTGGAAACGTGGTCATCAGTTAATATTACTGTACAACAACACTGAGTGATTTATCAAAATAAAATCTCATCTATTATGGAGGAAGTGGTTGTCTTTGTGTTAAGTGATAGTAATATTACTAGAAATTTCTCTCGATGATAATGTCCTTCAAAATCATTCAAAACTATGAACATTCACTTTGCCATAGTGCTTTGAAATTTCTATAGGGATGGGATTGGTTTTCTAAGATAATGCCTCCCCTCCACATCAAACCTTCCCTCCTTTATAGGTTTCTGACCACCTACTAAACTAGTGAACTAAGGTGCCGCAGACGCAAAATGCCACCCAAAACAGGCTAGATTAAGCAAAAGCAAATCCATAGGAGGACCAAATCACAAGACCGTGTACTGCCACGGAACAAAGCATAGAATAAAATTCAACTCTCAGTCCCAAATTCATTAACTTTCAAAAGGATTTCAATACCGCCGAAAATGAATCAGCCGGGAGACTACTTTTATCACCACCAAGTACACTTCCGCAAAACTTTATAAAGCTTACTCACCATTCATATGGCAATGCCATATGCCAAGGAATTTCACAACGGAAAACTCAGTGAAGACTTTTGAAGCGAACAAAATAGCAAACCAAGGCTGTATACTATCCTCGATGATATTCTTGACTGTGATGGGTTGCATCATGTGACAGACTATAGGGAGAGGGAAAGCGGCTATATGTTGAACTAACAAAAGCATTTGGTAAATGTGGAATTTGTGAACAATTTATGTCCAACGTCTCAGAAAGCCGAAGATCCACAGGTGAGAAGCAAAAAGTCAGCAGAAGAAGCAGCAAAGACAGGACTTCCAGTGTCTGTATAGAAAACAGAAGTGATGATGACGGCAGATGTCTAAAGGAATTCATCTTTTCTGATTATTTAGGCAGCATCGCTACAACTGTAGGAGACACGGATGAGGCTTCTATGTCATGGAAAGCATTTCCAACAGGTCGTAGACTTTTGTCAGCAGGTGTTTGTCTTGATACTGAAGCTGATGTCTGGCCAAAATAAATAAATGTTTCAAAGTTACATATTTAATGACTATTTACTGTTTATAAATTAAGAAGTATCGTATAGTTAATATAGGTTCAAAGGGATAGGGATCGGCTTGTGGGTACACTACACTGAACTCGAGTCTGAAAAAGTCGAAAAGTTCAAAATTCCTAAAACGCTTCCAAATGACAGAGGAAAGCATAAAAATGTTTTTGGTACTTTTGATCATGGGGTTTTGAGCTTGTCTAGGCTTAATAGCGCCCAGCTAGACTGTGTTGCTTATTACACATAAATCCTATAGTAAACAGAGAATAAGCTACATAAACGATATGGGCATCAGTTAAACCATTCTCATGGCTCGCTTATATGACTGTGTATGGTTTTCAGTAGTCTTGGCAGACGTATAGAACCTATTTGTATGCTAAATTGGTTGGCAAGGATAACGATTTCATTTAATTTGGTGACTGCTGGCTTCGTTTACAAGGGCCTATGGTCACTGTAGCGTGGCTAGGCGTGCTACGTTTGCATATAATAATACGTTTGGCTGGTCTTGTATGCTAGATGAATTCCATCGGGCTTGTCTATGCAGTGCATAGTTGATTGACGCGATCAATGATTGGCGTAACAATGCTTACCTATGCATTATTATGTATACTAACGGTGCAAATGGTCTACTGAGGGAGAGGGTTCTGGAGTGGTTGCGCCACAGGATGATACTGCATGCCGGTCTCGTCTCTCAAGAGGCAGGGGTGTGTGTGTTCGGTTCTCCTGAAAACCAATACCCAGTCAATGGGTGTATCATTATGTAAATAAAGTGGTTGATACTGCCAGCAATCATATGCCTTTCTCAGAGATTAAACCCTGAATGTCTAAGTACATACCTCTAGAACTAATACGTGCAATTATGCCCTGACCGGCAAGGGAACGGGTGCATTTATTAGAACAGAACCAACCGGGGGCAGTTTTGGCTGTCTCTGTTGAACTTTGTGATGACTGTGGATAACTTTAATGATCGCAGTCGGCCTTGTATCGGCGACGGATCCTTCAAATTTCTACCCTATCAATTTATTGGCATGTAATTTGCCTACCTTGATAATAACCGGTTAGTAAGAATTTGTAAGTCTAATCATAATATTGTTATAAGTTTACGTCTACTCTCATAGTGAATGCTCGTAGTGTTTCACAAGTAATTACAACTGTACAGCTATCTGATTTCTGTCTAATCATTTTATTATCCAAAAACCACCGACACTCGTTACAATCACAGATACGTTAAAAGACGTGCAATTATAGATGTATTTTTTTACTTTAATTCACAGTCGTGTACTGAATGTGCTGGCTTTTTAGATAGTCAGGTAAGTAATTATCCTTACCTTACTGGCCATCTAGGTTTGAATGATCCTCAATTTTTGTGGATCTTCCTAATTTCAGTTGATATTCTATTTGCTACTATATCTTTATTACTAGTGTAATTTAAGCATCTTTAATGAACTGTAATTCCATTGTGATCTTCCTTTACAAATCGATATTATTTAAAAATACTAATATTGTTATCGACTATTATTCTAGAATATTCTATATATATATATATATATGTATATATATATGTATAATTGTAGAGCCAGAAGAGGAAGTTATCGTAAAGTATATTCTTTGCTCAATTATTTTGTGTTTTATAAAAGTCAGGAAATTGTATACCATTCTACTACGAGATAAGTCAAAAGGTGAGGCAAATGATTTTCATCTTTCTAAATTACAAAACGATCGCTTGGACAAGGTTACCTTTACAATTGTAGGTTGTCTCAGTTTATAAAGTCTGTTTGACTGTTGCGTGTAAAACAGACTGGAAGTGCATATAAAAATGGTGAAATATTGAAGAGGTGATTCAGGAAAAATCAATCTGAGAACCCTAATTAACAGATAACGTTTAAATCTAGAAACGTGACGAAATGTAAAATGAAGGCCACTACCGAAATGAAAAATTTAGAGAAAAGCTTTGTTGTAGCTTTCGATGTCGAAAACCTAAGAGACTGGAGAAAAATTACAGCAGTTTCACAGGTAATCCTTTTGCTCCTACGAATAGATATGCGAAAAGTTTAGACCATATGTACTAGCTGTAACCATTGTGTAATTTTGTTTGGTATACTTGTACACAACTCATTGTTTCCGTAACACTATTTAGTAAATAATTTGCTTGCGTTTACGGAAAATTTGTTGGGAAAGTCCCTCTCCAATGATCTAATCTCATTACTTATACTCCATTATGGATAAGATTTTATTTTGATAAATCACACAGTGTTGTTATACAGTAATATTAACTGATAGCAACGTTTCGAGCACAATCTATCATTGCTCATAATCATATCAAGTCACTAACCCAACTTGTGAGCAATAATTTGTGCTCAAAACGTAGTAATCAATTAATATTACTGCACAACACCATGGGATTTATCAAAATAAAATCTTATCTATAATGTAGTTATACTCTACCAGCACAGTTCCCAAGTTTTATACTTATATCAATAAATCATTATTTATGCTTATTTCGATGTTTCGGCTAACTATGTAATTAGTTGGAGGATTTTATCATGAGCTGACATCAGTTAAAAAACCACTGGAAAACCCGCCACAGGGAGTACTGGACAGTTGTGTCGCCAACCTAGCTTGGGACTCTTCACCAGCACGCACCCACCACTATGGTTTGAACCCAGTACCTTCTGGTTACAAGGTGAGCTCGTAGACCACGAGGCCACTGGGTATATATGTACTGTGAAGAGTCCGAAACCAGGACGAAACATCTGTTCAGTACTTTCAGATTTTCCAGTGGTTCTCTAAATGATGTCAGCTCGTGACGAAATCCTCCAACTAATCAAATTAAATCCCTATGAAAATCAATACTTGACTTTGTAATTATTATTATTCGTTTTTCTTCTAAACCTTGTATCAATGCTCTGACATTTGCGCATTATATGTTGATTTCATCCTTATTACTATTTGACTTTGTCCTTGTCTAATCTCTAATTATGACGCTTCTCATTGTGGTTGGGCGATACAATGATGATGATGTGCTGTTTCACGATTTCAATTGTGTCTGATGAAGTCAAGATCATTCTGACCTTTGACTGTCTAGAGGAACTTCTGGCGTGTGATTCTTGTGATGGACAGAGTTTTTGACCTTTTATGTATTTCGACTGGACTGCATAACTGCCTAACTAGTCTATTAAGTTGAGTTTTTCATGTTGTTATTGCTTGAGAGGAACTGTAATTTATTGAAAAAATAACTATGTTTTTTTACAGCCTTTGAAGCATTTTGTGACTGCATGTGTCTCAAGGAAGTTATGTCAGCTACAGAGTAGGACTCAGAGATCCATTTCCTGTTTCCAGACCACAATGAGTCGATTCTGGTCGTTATACTTACAGTATGCAGCATATTCAGTAAACAAACTAACGTGCAACTAAAATACTTTCTTTTCTATAGTTGTTTAGTAAAGGTTAGTTTTGTTTTTTAAGAGTTGATGACGGATTGATATCAGTTAGATAACCATTGAATACTAGGTAGGAGTACTGAACAGCCGTTTTTTTTGAGCCTAGTCTTGGAATCCTCGGCAGTACGCACCCACTGGGGTCTCAGTGGCTGAATGGTATACGAGTCGGCTTGCCTTGTAACAGGAAGGTCCTGGTTTCGAACCCCACCAGTGGTAGTGGGTGCGTACTGCCGATGATTCCCAAATTAGCTTGATGAAAAAGCTCTCTGGTAGTACTCCTTGTGGCTGGTTTTCAATGGTTCTCTATCTGATATCAATCCATTGATCAACTCGTCAAATACTTTTATTTTATCTTATACTAACATTCTAAGTCAGTACTGATCTTTTTTCACTGAAGACTGAAATGATTGCTGAAAATATCAGTTTCTAGAAAAAAAAGTGGCATCAGCTTCAAAATGTTATTCCTGACCGCTTGCTTTCACCACCTAGTGGGCTTGGGAGAATAAAACAAAAAATAGAATCCCCATTTAGCATAGTCCTATGCAGCAAATAAAACGATGTAATATAAACCTTTTATTATATCATAAATGATACTAAAGGTAAGCGCGGTGATCTCATCCTAAACCATGTTACTTTTGTTGTGCTTTGTTGTGTTTTCAGTGCCTTTATCAGATGAATCCTTGTAATGCACGGATGTCCTTAATAACATCAGAGAAATGAAATATACACACACCAGTTTCTGTGAATCTTTTTCGCCTATTTATTTATCACCATGATTGTATATTTTCATGTCAGTTAGAAGTAATAAAAGAGATGTGTTAAATAAACGGTTACAAGATGAATACCGACCATCATATGGGTGATTGTGCGTGTGCGTGATATCTATATCAGATCTCTTTCTCAGTCGTTGCTGCTTCTTCACCCCCCCCTGTGTGTCTGAATTATTTTCTGTTCGTGTGTGAATTTCATCGGCAATCTGTCATTCAATGCCTATTTGGATTCCATCAATTCCTTCCATATTATTATTTTTTTTCCCTTCTTTTACCTCTGTTTTCTACATTATAAACGAAAGCCTTTGAATAAACAAATCTAACGAGATCATCATCAACGTCATCGCGTGTGTGTGTACTGTAATGCCTATAGTGTTTTGTTTCGTATTCTATCCTTCTTATCACTTCTATATTGCTGTGAATGAACATGGTGTCAATTATTCGTTGCCTACAGCCATATATAAGTATACTATTATTACTATTATTATTATTGTTATTATTATTATTACAATAACGCAGATACATGTGTATTGCCTAAATGTACGTACATTCAGGTTATCAGTATCATTTCTTTTGTTATTATTATTATTATTACAATTTAAAAGTAAACCAGACTGAAGAATAAAGCTTCAGGGTAAGAATGAATCGACTCTACACTATCGTTTCATTTTCAATTTGAAATCAACACATTTATAACTAACTACCTTTAAGCCCTTGTTTATATGTAAATACATATATGGATAAAATGAAGGGAACGAGGGCGATAAGGAATCATGATACCCAGTAATTGTTATATAATAATAATAATACTAGTAATAATAATGTCAACATAATCTATCTCTCAGAATCCATTTTATTTCAGAAGCAGAATCAGATTGCCTAGTTAAGAGGAGAGAATTATGGACAGTTTAGTATATATCTATATTCAGGAACAAAACCCACTCGCAACAACATATATTTAGACTTCGGATCATCACACCGCATCAGCACAATGGCATCAGTTGTTTCAAGTCTTCTGAGACAAGCACACTCTTTGATAATGGCTGAGAAAGAAAAAGAAAAAGAAAATTCAAACATTACTGAGACCCACAGGTAAAAATAACTACCCAAGGAACTTCATCAACAAAATCGACCCTGACGTTAAATATGGTTGAAAATGTATTCCGAAAACATGGACCTCAACAGTTGTCATTCCATATAGATGGATCAGAAACGTCAGATCATATTAGAAGAGTACTCAATAAGCTGGACATCAGAGTTTTCTTCAAAACAACAGATACACTGCGAAACAAGCTTGTCCATATAAAAGACCAAATCCCTAAAGATTTTCTATCTAATTGTATCTATAAAATAAAATGTGATGTGATATATATCGGACAAACTTTGCCAGAGAGAAATCACAATAATAAGAAATGTACACTGTAGGGCATTTGTTCGACCATCGAGAATTCCGGTTGAACTGGAAAAGCTTGAAAAATCATCAGCCATAGATCTACAAAGTTGATTTTTACAATATTGAGATAATCCAGAAGAACTTCAAAAATCACAAGGAACGTCTAAAATCATCAGAGGCACTTCATATCAAGTGGAATCCAAATTTTTTGAATAAGAATGATGAACTGAAACAGAATTTGACATGGTTACAACATCCTTCTCTCCTATGAAGTGACAAAATCAACACGAATGTGATATGCAATTTTATTATGTAAACACACGCTGTTTTTGTAATTGTATACAGTTATCAAATCCAACAATCTACACCTGGTTTCGTTACCTATAGCAAATGGCCAATTTGACAACGGACAAATGACCCCATACTGAGGAACGATGATTGAGTTGTTATATATAAGCTGAGGTTTTGTAAATTCCGGTTTAATAACACTTTGATAAAGCTATTAGCATTAAATAGTTTAACGACTGTGGAAACAATATCGTTTTGTTTTTCATTCACTGAGAAATACAAGAAATCCTTTATTGTAATGAATATCATATACCCAATGTCCAAATTTTTTCAAACTGTTAAAAGTGGTTAGGACATATATAACACAATCTACGTATGTTTACATCCTAATGCTTGAGACTGCTTAAATGGAAGATATAAGTCAGCAAAGAGACATCTTTTTTTGTACCATAGAGTGCTTCAATTACAGACGTTACCAGTTTTCTATTCTGTTTCATCAATGACTTTCTACGACATTGTCAGTTTTTAAACAGGTGTATCAATATATATGGCTATAGAGGTAGTCAGAAACGAACTCATTTCTGACCAAGAACTCAAACTTAGAACGAAAGTGCTAATTGAGGACATTATACTGGGAGTGCAGCTACGCCTGACTTCCATAGTACCTTAATTCCAAGGGAAAATATATATACAAACAAACTGAGGTAGTTGCCATGGGGTCACCAATAACCCCGGCTGTGTCAGATATATTTATATTCATGGATAAGTGGCAAAACATAGCGATTGAAACGTTCGCTTCCACTCCAAAAAGATGTTGGTGGTATGTAGATGACACATTCACTGTACTTAGAACACAGGACATAAAGAGAATTTTCGAACACATCAACTCAAAGGTGGAGGCAATTCAATTCACCTGAGAATTGGAAAGACAGGAAGGAGAACTGCCAATGTTAGATTGTAGCGTAAAGAGGAAAGAAGATGGGAAGTGTTTACAGGAAACCTACACATTCAAACAGATATTTGGATTACCGATCATCCCATCCTATGTCAGTGAAAATAGGATTGGTGAAATGTTTAAATAATAGAGCACGAAAACTAAGTAGTACCAATAAAAATCTAAGGGAGGATGTGAAACATATAAGAGAAGCTTTGAAACTTATTAATTACCCTGATAAATTAGTCAGAAAGTATGTAGGGAAATGTAAAAATAAAATAAATAATGATAGTAGTGATAGTGATAATGATAATAATAATAATGATAATAATAATAATATTAATGACGACATGCATGTCAAACATGTGCAAGATAATGACAACACCAACAATAAGGAATCTAAATCATCAGTAGTAATTCCATACAAGGAAGGAACCTCGGAAACCTTACGCAGAATTCTTAACAGTGCTGGCAGGAATAAAAGTGGCTGGTATTCAAACTACCCACAAACTCAATTAGAAACAAGCTTTGTCGGTTAAAGGACCCTGTAGAGCCAATTAAACAAAACAATTTAGTTTATCTAATACCCTGCTGGAATGATTGTCAGGTCAAATACATAGGAAAAGTTAGCAGAACGGGAGCAGTCAGACTAGCTGAACATAAAAAATTAGCAAAATCTAGATTGGTTGACCTGAACAAGTCTAGAGAATAGTTCAGCTATAGCACTCACTATATTCAATTACACAAAACCATACAATAGGATGGGATAAGATGACAGTTTTAAAATCTAATGTAACAGCAGAGTGGAGGAAGAGATTGTTGACGAAAGACTTCTTTATCGAATCGACTGCAAACACATGTAATAGGAATGATTCAGCACCTGTCCAGTAGGATATCTGGAAAATTCTACTACCCCAACGACAAATTGGAGAGAACAAAAAAAACCATAAAACTCAATTTTCGAAGTTGTGTGATTATAATTGATACTGTGATTATAAACAAAAAATTTTGTTCGAAACCTTATCATTCAGTAAATATTACTGTTTCTTCACTGTGCGATACATCTAATAAACAAACTAATATGGAATTACTGACTACCACACTGCTTAAGTTATACACATATATATCAACACCGATTTTAGATTTCATCAAGAGATTACAGATATGAATTAAGTATGGCATGATAATGTATTTAGAAATAAAGAAGGTATGACCATAGCTGAAGGATGACTTTGTGACGGTTAACATGACACAAAAGGCTTTAAGAAATGATCAACACCCATATTGAATGTTTTCTCCTGATCATTTATTTCACTTCACCGGTCAAACTACAAGATGTACATGAAAATTGACATGATGATAAATTTTACTGCTTGCAAGTGGCGTTTTCTTCTTTTGCCAAAGATATCAATCTTGAAAAAAATTATTTTTAACACATAATTTTAGGGAAGCCAACATTTCTTATTTGTGAAAAAATAGAGCTGTCACTTCAAATGACCTATTATCAAATACCAATATCTGATTCAGAAGAACTGATAGGATTAATAGGCTTAATTGTATTGAATTTATGACAAGCATCTTAGTAGATTAGAGTCAACGAGACGACTTCCATAGATGAAGAATAAAGGAGGAGATTTGTAGCTCAGGCGGATAATTTGATGTTGTTGTGTCCTCTGAGCTGGACTGTTTAGTTGCGAAGTATCCATTATCTTACTAGGCAAAATCAGCGCATTATATAAAGAAAGCGTTTGTTCAAGAACTCCTTCTTTCATGATATTAGTCCAACCGTCTATGCTAAACTGTTATAATCCTTAATCCTATTTTGACCTTCTTCATTTTTTGTTTTGTATATTCAGTTTATGCATATCTTCTCTATATTATGACGACTGTTACTACTATTTTCAGTGTAAGCAATTTTATCAGAGTTACGAGTAGATAATTGCTCTCATCAGTTGACGTTCACCAATTATGACTAAGTCTCATCTTGGCTGTCTTACAGCTTTGCAGAAGAATTTTCTCTTGGGAGATGGTGCTAATGCTTCACTTTCAAACTATATGTCAGCATTACAAGAACTAAGAATGCATGAGTCAGAAAAGAGATACCATTTTGTAATTTCACTTCAAAACTCTACAGTTATTTAAGGAGTATATATGTTTTCAAGAATTAGTTTGTAGGAATTCTCTTTGTTTCAGGTTAGACTACGGATTTATATCAGCTAGAGAACCATTGAAAACCAGGAAATACTGGGCAGCTGTTTCATCCTAGTTTGGGAATCATTGGCAGTACGCACCCATCACTCGTGTTCGAACACAGGACCTTCCGGAGGCAAGGCAAGCTAGTCCATTTAGCCACTGGGACCCGATTCATTGGCCTACCCATGAATTCTAACTTCTACCACTTCATGCTTTAATGCGACCAGACTCATACTTGACTGGATGGAGCTCACTGGTCACGACTTTGCACTAAAACTCTAGGAAACTCTGTCCTGTAGCAAGTCAATAGCGGGCATCAGATTAATTTTAAAGAGTTGGTTTGTGAGGATTAAATTTGTTTTTACGAGTTGATCACGAACTGTCATCAGTTAGAGAACCACTGAAAACCAGGTAGGAGTAGTGAACAGCCGTTTCTCCCTAGTCTGAAACTCATGAGCAGTACGAACACAGTACTGCCGATGATTCCCAAACTAGGTGGAAACAGCTGTTCAGGATTCCTTGGCTCACAGTGGTTCTCTGAATGATACCAATCTGTAGTGTATATATGCAATGTAGATTAACAACAGAGGCAAGTGGTTATTGTCAATTACTAACAAATTAAAGTGCGTGAGCAATAACCATGTCTGAAAAATTAAGAAGAGTCTTACGTAATCAAGAGAGTTGACAACTCGTCAGATGAGTGATGAATAAACATTTGGTAATACTTGATAAGAGACAAGAGAGCAAAAGACTGAAATTGAGTTGCAAGGACATAAGGTGGACTATATAGAGCTTAATATATAATTATTCAAGAAAGACAGAGAAGGGGGAAAATGAAAAGGAAAGATGTTGTTAATGTCATGGTTGTAAATGATTCTGGATTAAATGTTTCTGAATACAAAGTTAAGATTTCGCGTTAACCATTGTTAAGGTTTCAGCCGCATAAAGAAAATGTAGGCGTAATCCATTCGAACGACTTGGTCTCACCTTATACATGACTTTGAAAGAAATCGGTGCTGATGCTTCATGACCAGGAGTAATAATATCCTCCAGAATTAACCTGTTGACTGTTCTACGTTCTCTTTTTCACAGCATTGCTAATAAGTGTTCACGGGCACATCTGGACTTTGTTCTATTGGTATGGCCTATTTACACAGCTCCACAGGAGCAGTGGAATTGGCAAATACACATTGAGGCTGTCAACAGGGGAATCTCATCTTTGAATTTTTCGGTGAACAAGTGTAAGTTTGGGGAAGGTGAGGTGTGGAGGTGCAGCGAATTGCTGCATTTCAAAGTGCTTTCGACAGACAGCTTATGAGAACACCAGTGACTGCGCCTCCCTAGAATTCCAGATTTAAAACCAGTTGTATCTTCGGTACTTCGAGGTTTCCAGGAGTACTGGTCAGTTTTGAATCCGACTGACGAATAGGCGTTACAAGATTTTCTATAGGACGGTATTTTCAGTATTTTGCTTTGTTGCCGGTTGACCTCTGTTGTCAACCAAAATTGGATTTATTAGTATCATTCCCTTGGGTTCCAAATGGAACATAGAGTTTCGACAGCACATCTCTGCTTCGTTCCATTTTTGATCTCCTCTTCATCTGGGTTCAAGATTGCCCATAATTTCTCCTCTCCTTCATATCACCCTCGTACCATCAACCCACTCGTTGTCGCTTGCTATTGGGATCCCACTCGAGAAATGACAGGCATTGAGAACCATGTCATTCGATGGCCTTCTCAACGTATGGCTAAGCCATCTTTATCTACACCTACATATTTGTTGGACGATCAGCTCTCGCCTATTGGTTTGTTCCCAGACAGAGTTTCTTGTTGCTTATTCTTTCTAGCCGGCCAGCTGGCAATTCAATCTTCACTATGGAGTCAGCTAATCGGCCAGCTCGCTGTTGATAAAAGTTTGCAGCTGACTGTTGGAAATGCTTTTCGTGACATACAGTGCACGTTTCTGATCCGTATAGAAGAACTGAATGACTCACCCCACATTTGTGTTGAAAATCCGAATCTTGTTGTTTATGCTGGGTGAGACAGTGCGAAATATTTCCAAACTGGTTTCTGTTTGGTAGAGGCATATCTTGCCTTTCCGAATTTGACTGGCTGGCTGGTTTTGAAATCTTCGTCCGTCCAGCCGGTCTTTATTTGAAGCTCTGCTTCCTGGATGGATAAGTGAAGGAGGTGACTTCTGTTAAATTTCTCCCATTGATGATGACCTTTGCTGGTTGTTGTTGCTGTTGGTGTTGGTAGTGGTTGGTTATCTTCCTCACCTCCGTCTTCTCTTTGTTAGTCTGCAGTCTTGTCTTCTCCACCTGCTTCTTCGGCGAATTAGTTGTTTTTCTCCTACAAGTCTTCAAGTTTGTGTGAGTGACATTAAACATAAAACATCCAACTCAGAATGCATATCTTCTAGAGTCTTCTTATTGATGATCCGACGTATTCCTGTCTTCTCACTCCCCACTCACAGTCTCCTGCACACTCCGGTCCACCACAACTAATGATATCGTCGAATGTGATAATAAGCAGCCAGCTTGTCTTACTCTTATATTCATTTCGAACACCACACTGAGTTTTCCGTTGTGGATCACCTGACATATTGCATATATAAACTCCTTGAATAACTGTACAACTTTAAAGTGAATTTACGAAAAAAGATTTCTTGGCTGACTTGTGTATTGTAGATTACATGAAATGGGGATTTTCTAATGCCTGCATAGTGTTTCATCTTCGTTTATTTTCCTTAATAAGTGGAAAAGTCATCTATACCATGTCGATAAGTACACAGTGATGTTATTTGAATTTAATGAGATTTCTGTTTCAAAATGATATTATAAATGAATGTAAATATGTTTATTTCAGTTGGACATTGATCGGTGTCAGTACTGTAATAATGATAATAGTGTCGAAATTAAATTTCCCTCTAAATTTCATGAACATATTTTACAACTGATATAAGTTTATTGAATGAAAGAGAAATTTAGAAAATTCAAACAGGTGTTTCAACACGGAAACTTTTCAGCGAATTCACTTTCATGCTGTACGTCCTAGAAGGGGGATGTAGAATTAATAAGATTAACAGACAATTAAGGCATTATGTAATAGGATAAGAAACTATGCTTAGGCAACACTGCAAATAATTTATATTCAATTAAATAAATAAAGGCGATAAATAAAAGAATATCGAGATTCTAGTAAGACATCGTGACCTATGGGATCCACCCGGTCAGGAATGAGCAGAAATACTCTGTGATGATATTAGCTGGTACTCGCTTTGGAATTTAGAATTCGAAGGCTGACCACTAGGTTGAGTCCCACTGGTTGATCATAATACAAGTGGAAATTGCCGTGGGCTTGTTTCACACAGTATTATCGATGCGGTATACAAATCCTTGCATAATTAAAAATATTGAATATAATGTTCTCTTTACATGATATGGTGAGGGAAAAAACAAAGAGATAAGTTGGTGTTTGCAGTTATGAAAGTGAAAACAAAGAATCAACAGGACCATAAATATAATAGAAATAATAAAAGTAAAACTTGAAGGTATATAAGGATGGATGGATGGAGGAGATTGTTTATTTACTAGATGAAAAAAGGTTAGTCAATTCTTGCCTGACACTATTTTCATCACATAAAATACGTACCAAGTATGGTATCATAGAATTTTTATACTTAGACGTGTGAGCATACAGTTTTATGAAGTTACTTCTTTTTCTACCTGAGGAGATGCAAGGTGAAAGCTAAGGGTAAAAATGGGTGCTCCAAGTCAGACAAAATCCCTCTAGCAAATTTATTGCACGAAGTCCAGTGCCTATCTACAAAGACGTTAACTATATAGTCCACTGGGACACTACTCACCCTACTGACAGTCTTCAGCATTCTACGAATTGTGACATAGTCCTTTTTAAGCAAACCAGGAAAGAATAAGGCTGAACGATAAAGAAGAATAGATAGGATGCAAAAGTCATATTAATATATGTGTAAAACTTGGGCACTGTGGTAGTAAGTAATTCCATATTAGTTTGTTTATTAGATATATCACACAGTGAAACAGTATTATTTACTGGATGACGTTTCGAACAAAATTTATTGTTCATAATCATATCAATTGTAATCACACGACTTTGACACTTGAGTTTTATAGTTTAGTTATAGTAGGATGCAAGAGTTTATGAACTGTAAGAGGAGGGGTTAAGTTATACCCGAGAGTCTTAGCTTCTTAATGTAAAATGTCAGGCGGAATATTTTACTGGAGATCGCTAAGACATGGGAAGACCAGAAGAGATCAGAAGAGAGAATATGTTCAAGATACTTAATTTCTGATTTAATTCCTATATCACTGTCGTCAATCTTACAACTGTCATGAGAATCGATGGCTTCTTTTAACTGTCTTTTACATCTTAAGCTGAAATTAACAGTTTGACATTTGCAAGGATTCAGCTTAAGACTATTAGACTCAGACCATTTACTGAATCGCGACAGAAAGCTTTTTATTTTTATTTAGCTGGAATTGGGGATTCTAATAGTTAATAACATAGATGGACGGACTAATGCCATGAGAGATGGAGTAATTGAACAAGCCCTTTTTGTATGAAAAGCAATGACTTCTCTGTTTCAATGATGTACAGACAATTTTTCGCTTTATAGAAAACTTTAAAGGAAGAGGCTGAAGAAATGTGGTGACCAGTATCGATCAGAATTTCGATTTTCGAGATTTTTCTAGTCCCACCTTCGCCTGTTTGCAACCGCCAAGGACAGTGTTCCTGCATCATCCCTTTGCAGTAAACCCGCATCGAAAGACCAGCATGCTGAGATCTTCATGAGTAGGTGAGATGGTTGATAAACATTTAATTGGTCAACTGTGGGGTTTTTTTGTCAAGTGCTTGGCCTCAAGTTGAGCTGTTAGCATTCTCCACTTGCCACCGCGGCCTGCATTCAAACAGGTTATATTGGTTTCAAATGTGGTGTGCGTTGGCTTCCCGAGTCATTCTTTAGCATTGTTCAACGTCCTTAGATAGAGGAGTTGTAAAGTCAATCAGGAGTTCCATATTGATACAGATTGTGGATATGGAGCAGAAGATCGATAATAATTTCAGCCAATACAATTCTATGCCAGGCGCCACCTAGATTCCATAAGTCTGTAGGCTTTCAATTGCTAACCATAGCTTAGGCAGTTGCAATAAAAAATTTCCAGTCGAAATAAGTGCACAAGAGGTGGTAGCTATCGTGGCTCAAGTGGTCTGGCGTATAATGCTTTGGTATTTGGTAGTGGATTCGAGCCCCAGTGGGAACAGCATCACTTGCTGGGAATGCAGGTATATCCAGCTGACGAGCCCTAAATAGGATGAGGCATGAACCCCAGATTCTATTGCTAGTCTCCATCTAATATAAATATACTTTCATATATTTAATGATGAGGCATAATACCTATCTGTTCATTTCGCTATATCAATAACATATTTTCAAGCAATAGGAATATTAAACTGAATGTGTAAAGGTTGACTAACCCTTCAAACAGTAATCAGTTTTTTAACTACCACAAAAATTTCTTTCATAATTTTTACAGAAATCTCATCGAAAGAAAATTTCATGCATTTGGTTCCCTTGATTAATTTCGATAAAGAAAGAAAGACCAGATTTGGAGTATAAAATTTGATATCATCATTCTATTTCACAGGTTCTCATCAGCTAACTGCAAACTGCCTGAAATTGCAATGCTTATAAATAATAACATTTTATACTTTAATGTTTGAAAGGCAATAGAGAAAACTTTATAAGATGAACGCTTCCGGAATATTGTGAGCATTACAATTATTTTTCGTTTAAGTTACCATCAATTTATATACTATCAAACTATGAAAGTACAGAAATAAGGGCTTCTCTCTGGTCTCCAAAGCATATTCCAAGGAATGTATGCTTGCAGGAGCTATATATTTACAAAATGCAATTACCACACACCCATTATGTGGATACGGGTCACTTTGTTGAGATTAACAAATCCTTCAAGTATTAAGCATTCAAAGGACAGTGAATCTACTACGATTTACTGCTGAAGCAGTTGCAATCAATTGTCTCAGACCAAACTTATGCACACAGAAAGAGAGTGTAGTCAATCTCTCACTCCCTTGGTAACCGTATTACTTTCATTACACTGATTAGTCATACACACTAGTGTGCTCAGCTAAGCTCACTAAACAAGTTTTCAATTTGATGAACTTTAACCTTCTTGAGTTGGCTTGTTGACGTACAAGCTAACACTGTCTATTAGATTTTTCTGTTTTCCATCTTATCTCACTTCCTCTTTCTTCCCATAGTTTGATAGTATATAAATTGATGATAATCTAGAAATTGTAATACATGTATATTCCAGAAACGTTCATCGTATATTGTTTTATCAATTACCTTTCAAACAATGAAGTATGAAATGTTATTAGTTATATAACCATTGTAATTTCATGTAGTTTACAGTGAGCTGATGAGAACCTGTGAAATAGAATGATGATATCACATTTTATACTGCACATGTGGTCTTTCTTTCTCTATCGAAAAAACAAAATTGTATCTTATGTCTCTTGATTAATTTCTTCAATGTGTAGTTTTTATACTTGACAATTGTATTATTCTTTAGCCATATCCTCTTACTTCAGATTGCAAGCACTGTACATTAATTTTTAACCGTTTTCCTTGACTAACCAGAACCACTCTCCAAGTCGCCCCTAAGAAAGACTTGTACATCAAACTATCTACCCTACATGGGGCATCATATCATCTCAACAACTAGACAAATATTGAACACTGCTGTTAAAAAGACTTTTTATGCAGCCTATATCATAATAAATGAGAATGTGAAGCCAGTATATCCATCCAACTAAGCTTTCTACAAATGCGAAAAATGATGTCGCATCCCACGTTATTTACCGATTTGAATGTACGTGTGGACACACATACATAGGGAGGACTCAGAGCATATTCCTAAATGACTCCAGAAGCGAATAGAACCTTCAGAACCTATTAATGTTGAGAACATGAGACCTAGCTCCTCTATCGCCAAACATATCACAGAGGAGACAGGACATAAAATTGACGTTAACACATCTTTTAAACCTATTTATAAAAAGTGTTTGCGGCGTATCCTATGGTTTGTGGGGCCCTAGCTGGCAATCAGGAAGTTCAAACCAACTTTATGCCTTCAAAGCAACAATTCGTCATCACACTAAACAACCACCTTACTTAGTAAACTTTGTTTTGATACCAGCCAGGGTGGATATACTATTACCTCTGTTATTTGGTTTAGTGATCTTCATTGTTATTTTCACCTTCAGTATGTTCTGTTAACTTGACCTGAGTCTATTTCCTCAACTCTTAAGTCTTTATTAATTTCATATATACATATTCCTATGACAGTGTGTGTGTGTACTGGATTATTATTATTATTCTATTATTATTATTGTTCCCTTGGGTTCCTAGTGGAACATAGGGCTTCAACTGCACGTCTCCACTTGTTTCTGTCTTCTGCTGTACTTTACCCCTGAATCCATCTTAGTCCATTCTGTTTCAACTCTTCTTCATACGATCTCCTCCATGTCACCCTTGCACGTCCCACTTGCCGCTTCCCTTTCGGGTTCCACTCGAGTGTTGGCCTGACGCGCGATGTCACCCAGTGGCCTCCTCAGTGAGTGTCCAATCCATCTCCACTTTCTCCTGCATATTTGTTGGGCGATTGGTTCTTCTTTTGTTTGTTCCCATAGATTCTTGTTGGTGATTCTTTCCGGCCGGCCATCTGATCTTCAGTATAGAGCCAGCGAAGACAGTTGTTGTTGATAAAGGTCTGCAACAGGCTGTTGGAAATATTCTTTGTGACCCGCCAAGTTTCTGATCCGTATAGAAGAACTGACTGACTTGACGTTTGTATTGAAAATCCGAATTTTGTTGTTGATGTTGAGTTGAGTGATGAAGATTTCCAGATTGGTTTCAGGTTGATGAATGTGTTTCTCGCCTTCCCGATTCTCGATTTGACATCCTCGTCCGTTCCTCCTGTAGTTGAGACAATGCTGGATTAGATTGTTCGAAATGTGTTGCGCAAATACACACAATACACGATTCACACAAATTACATTTTCTTATTGCTTTGTCTACCCAGTTATACATTTCTAAATTTACAATCACAAAAAATCAAAAAATAGATTATCAGACGGATATTGTATGCTGTACATCATCAAGTCGACCCTAGAGAGAGAAACTGTTACTTTCTGATAAGATTTCATGGGCTTATCATTATCATTACCAGAATACATATATACAAATATAATGTATATATATACGTTATTAAACGCCCTTTTTCTCCGTTTTTCTTCTCGTATGTTTATCAAAAACTGCTAAAAAAAGTCACATTCCAATTTCATGGGGCGGGTACATGTTATCCACATCAATATAATAATAATAATTTCTAAGGTTTATTTACTAGGGAAAAATAAAAATAAATGAGCCGTATTCAATCTTCATAATGTCATACATGTAAGATAAACAACATTCCACGTACACGTTTCAATATTTGTCAGCAGAAATGTTAACTAACACAAGGTGAATGCACACAAAAAAATGATAATGAAGAATTAGGCATTATTATTTTTCGCGGGGAATAACATTTCCAATAAAAAAAACGATAAATCATTGTGTATTCAACACGAGGCAAAAGAAAAAATACCATATCACCATCACCAACACCACTGACATTATACACTGAAATGTAAAATGATTGATTCAACGTTGTGTAATGGGAAATGTGCAATGCATTACAAAACAATGAATTTTAACTTTTGTCAGTCAGTGATTTGGGAAAAGTTATTAATCATTTATAGGAGAAAAGAAGGATTGATTATTGCCAAAGAATATACACATATATATATACTTGTAACGAAAGTCAACACATGATATTTTTCAAACATTTGATTCCCTTGGTAAATCTCGATGTATAAAAAGAAAGGGAACTAACTCATCAGCTGCAGACTACCTGATATTACAATGATAATAACATACTTTACTGTTAAAGTGGTAGTAGTAGAGGAGAAGGAAATACTATAAGACAGACGCATCCAAAGTGTAAGCATTACAATTTTAAATTTAATTTAAGTTTTCATCATATCAAAGTAGAGTAGAGGCGAGAGGGCGTAAGACAGAATTAAGAAAAAAATAACAAACAGTGTTAACTTGTAGCTTGTTCACACAGTAACTCAAAAAACCAAAAACGGTTACATTGGATGTAGGATTTCATCATGAGCTGACATCAGTTAGAGAACCATTGGAAAACCTGCAGACAGTACTGGACAGCAGTTTCGTTAGCCTAGTTTCAGACTGCTCATCAGCACGCATCCACCTCGAGGCTTCGAACCCAGGACCTTCTGGTTGCAATGGGTCTCGATCCAATGGCTAGTGCATAAATTTCAACTTCTGCCAACTCATGACAGAGCGCGACCACTTCGCAGTATCTCCTTCGATGAGTTACTGCCTCAT
This sequence comes from Trichobilharzia szidati, assembly GCA_944472155.2. Lineage (NCBI taxonomy): Eukaryota > Metazoa > Platyhelminthes > Trematoda > Strigeidida > Schistosomatidae > Trichobilharzia > Trichobilharzia szidati. The sequence goes on along the minus strand of OX235273.1, from coordinate 131,379,360 downwards.
CTTCAACCTGCTGCACCCTACTTGTCACGGTTTCCCACTAGAACCCCACGTCACTGCCTGAATAGGATCAGTCGCTAGTGAGCACTAGATTAATTTTCAAGTATTGGTTTCGTCGGGATTTTGTTTGATTGGATGGAGGATTTCATTATGAGCTGACATCAGTTAGAGGACCACTGGAAAACCTCTAACTGATGTCAGCTCATGATGAAATCCTCCATCCAATCAAACAAAATCCCGACGAAACTAAAAGTTGAAAAAATGGCTACAGTATATAAGATTGAGATTTGCTCAGTGAGTTGAGATCACTGAATTAGATGACTAATTAATGTAATCAAAGTCAAAATTCAATTACCAAGTGACTGAGAGAATAATAACACACTCTTTCTGTACGCATAAGTCTGGTTTGAATCGGTTGTTTGCGTTCGCTTCTGTAAATCGTAGTGAATTTGCTGTCTTTTATCTATTTAATATTTTGAATAACTTAGAAATCTCTACGAGATGACCAATATCAACAAGATGTTTGGAAATTGCACTATGAGAGCATCTTCTTCCTTTCAGGCACAAGTTTATTGAAATATGTTCAGAAAACCAGATAAAAGTCCTTCTTTACATCCTTCCAGTTTACTGTTCCCACTAGTGCATGTAAATTCATAAACGCAGTTGGAGGTGACATCAGCAGGGTATTTATCCAGTTTTGAGTGGCTTATAGAAGAAGTGGTGCTGTATAATGATATGAGTTTATCTGCAGCGAAGCTTCTTTTTATTGCACCTTTCATTCTGCTGTCAATCTTTCGCGGCACTGCATCTCCTTTGAAAGGGAGACAAATAAACACTTTCTTCTTTTCTACAGTTGAGTGTTTTGTATAAATCTCTGAGGGTATCCATTTTATCTTAGGCGTTTCTCAATGAAACCTAATTCTTCTTCCACCGTGTTGAGTGAACATAGCTTTCTGGCCCGGTCACACAAAGTCCTCACTAATCCACGCTTATAGTTTATGGGATAAAAGCTGATGTAGTGAAGAAATTTCCCAATTGAGGTTTCTTTTCTATAGATAGACGTTTCGATCGTACTCTCGTTAGTTCTTTCTACATTTATATCCAGGAAGTTGAACTCCTTATTATGTTCACATTCCACAGTGGATTTTATCTTTGGATGGGTCTCATTGAGACGACCAGATAATGCCAATGCATTGCAAACAACAAATGTATCATCAACATATCGGCGATGGTAGGTCGTTCCATTGATATTTAATATTACAAAAGCGTTCATCATATATATATTTCTAAGTCATTCCTTAAAAATACTGCATTTCATTTGATAATTCGTGTTATTAGAAAATTTGTTCCTAAAATTTTTTTGGGAAATGAAAATCTGAGAAATTATTAGAAATTATTTAATTTTGATTATAGCTTGATTCCACATCGTATTTTTGGTAGAAGTATGGAATTTTCAGCATGTGACATCGGTGGCCCTAATTTTGCAGGCTGACCAATTGATATCAAATGTACGTCGGCAGGGGATCGAACCCCGAACCATATGCATGGTCGGCGAGAGTCCTAACCGCTGTGCCACCGACAGTTTTTTAAAGTGTACATATGGTCAGTCAATGATTTCTTCCTCAGATATCCCCCAATGATGCAGTATTAGTAACTGGATAACGCTTCGAGCAGAATTTATTACTGATAATCATATCAATTATAGTCACAAAGGTTTTAGAATTCGTCTTATATATATTTTATCTTTCTCTGTCTATCCACCTTCTCTTTTTTGTTTGTTGTCACTTTCCATATCTCCAGCATAGGCGTTGCATCATTCCGATTGCACGTGTTGTGAGGTGTTGAATCGATAAAAGAAAGATTCAGTGATTAATCTTTCTCTATCACCCTACTTAAATATATTACTTTTTAGTACTCTCACTCTGTCTCGCCCAATCTATTTTATGATTACATGTAAGTGAATACAATGCTATGGCTGAGCTTTTTTCCAGGTTATTTAACTTAGCAGGGTCGATCATTCTACATCTAATTAAATGTTTATTTCGCAGTAATCTAATTTACCGTGATCTACTAGTATGACTGACTTATGTAATTGACCCCGCTTGCAGTCAGCACATGGTATTTGGTAAATTATACCACTTTTCTTAATTGGATCCACTATGTCCTTAAGCCAACCAAGTTTTGGCGGTTGGTTTAAATGTCATCTTAATTCCAACCTCATTGAGGATTATATACAACGTCTCTGATATTCCTTCTTTATATGGTGGTACTACAGAGGCCTTGAATTCTAAATTATCTCCGTCATTTCTATTCTAAGTCTTTTATTTTTCCTACAGGTCCTCATACATTTCTGCGTAAATTCTGGTTAGTTAGTTAGTTAGATATTCACTGGTAATATTTTATCTATTTGTTTGATTGTGACTATTTATATCGTCTGGCTGACTAGTGAAGCCCCTGGTCTGATTATATGGGCATTTAACTAAACCTATCTTCCCCTATTTTTGACCCAGAATCTGTCATCTAGTCGTTAGTACTGCATCAGTGTGTGATATTTGGAATATACTTATCTCATATGCAATAACATTCTAGTACCGTGCCCAACTTCCACATTTGTATGTGGTACTTTTCTTTTATTTAACTGAGTAATTGTCATGAGCTTTATTTTATTATTGTTAACCATGTTAGTTGTAAAGCGGTTGTAAAGAAACTACGAAATGAAGATATCATGTCGCGAAATTTGTCTTCTTAATGCCTTATTCAAATTTATCAAAGGGACTAATTGTTTTGATCTATACACTTGTATGAATGATTTCTGTCTATTCTAGTCAAGTTTTGACTTGATCACGCCAAACATTTACTGAAGGTGTTGCAATCCAATAACTGTTGACATAAAACAAATTTTACAGAATTAAAATTCATCATTTGAAATTTGTATGTCTACCAAATAAATATAAGAAAACTCTAACCAATGTCAGCTCATGATGAAATCCTGTTGCCAGTCAATCAAATCCCTACAAACTAATACTTGATTAAATATCGATGAGATGCTCACTAGCGACTTGCTCCATTCAGGCAGGTGGTTACCTGGGGTTCTAGTGGGAAGTCGTGACCAGTAGGGTGCGGCAGGTCGGGTGTGAGGACAAATACTCGCCGAAGACATTGGCTGGCGGTTGCGCTATGTCGTGAATTGGCAGAAGTTAGAATTCATGGACTGGCCATTGGATCGGTTCTCAGTGGTTTAGTGGTCTACGAGCTAGCTAGCTGGCCTTTTAACCAGAAGGTCCTGGGTCAGAACCCTCGTGATGGATGCGTACTGCTGAAGGGTCTCAAACTAGGCTGACGAAATAGCTGTGCAGTACTCCAAGGTTTTCCAATGGTTCTCTAACTGATGTCGGTTCATAATGAAATACTGTTACCAAATATAAGAACAAACATTTCAGCGAAGAGTCTGTGTTTGTTCCCATATTCATGTCTAGATGGATATTTCTCGTGAATCCAAATAAATTTTGAAAAAAAATGTAACAGTAATCGATAGCAATTAGCCTAAAATACATTATCTCGTTTTACGAGTTGATCACGGACTGATATCAGTTAGAGAACCATTGAAAACCAGGGAGTACTGGACAGCTGCTGTTTCATCCCAGTTTGGGAATCATCGACAGTACGCACCCACTGGGATGCGAACCCAGGACCTTCCGGTTACAAGGCAAGCTCGTATACCATTCAGCCACTGGGACCCGATTCAATGGCTTATGAATTATGACTTCTACTACATTATCTCGTTCCTAAAAAGGACACTAGTGTCCAAAGTTGCAATATAAAAGATGTGCTAAGTTAATATATATGTCATGATACAGTGTATTCTTTGATATCCGGTCACAGACGCTGAGACGGTTAAGTTCATAAAGAATGAACCTGATAATACCAACTAAAATTTCATACACAAATTTCCCATTTCTACTTGGACAGAGTTAGAATAAACATCGGTGCAGAATGATACGGATCCATTTTATCCTGTCAACGTTGACTACCACCCGTCATATGTTACCTCCAGTAGTATATATTGATTCACGTGTAATTATGGAAGCAATAACATTGGGAGAACAGAGAAAGGTCTATCTGAGACTTTTTGAACATCTACCAAAATGGTTTCGATTAAAGGGAAAGAATAGTTTAAACTCGTCAACTACGAAACACCTGGTAGACAGAGGACACTGCGTAGACACAGTGGGAGCATTCAGAAGAATTGACAGACAAAACAGTCCAAGCCTTCTTAGGTTTTCTGAGGCTATGGCAATAAAATGGCCAAAATCTGACTTGTGTGTTCAGAAGGAATCGATTGTGGAACTTCAGTTACCCTGGTGACTCTCTTCTTAGTAAGCCTTCGTCTCCACAACACTATACAGCATCATCTTTTCATCTGACTTAGGAAATACTAAATTTTAATTTTCCACTCTAAGTTCTAATCAATGTATTTTATTATTTGTGATTATACGATTATCACTAAATCGCTATCATCCTAACAACAAACTATTCACTTATTGCAAGAAGCTGTAGTTAAAACCATGCTTTCTGCCTGGATAAGTGAAGGCAGTCACTTCGGTCAAATCTCGCCCACTGATTATGATTGGTGCTGGTTGATATTGTTTCTGCTGCTGGTGCGTGGTTGTCTTCATCACTTCTTTCTTCTCTGTGTCTACCTGCTATCTGTCCTGTCTTCGCCGTATGCTTCTTCAGCCAACCTCGCTCTTAGAATATATATTTATATATATATATATGTATATATATATACTCTAATAATTTAAGATAATCTTATCATCATTACGTTTCCTTTCACTCTGACACACTTACAACTATTCACTCATTATGATAAACAAAATGGCTTTTAAAACTATGTTATAACTTGCTTTATTAAGTGTCATAGATTGCAAGCAGCTGATGGCAACCAACGAAGTAAAATGTATCCATAGTATTCTGTACCAAAGGTTTGTTCGTTCTCTATTCATTAAAAATTGTTGAAAGCTGAGCATTCAGATACTTGGATTCTTGTTCCATACTTGAGTGCCTGAGAAACACTACATATCAAATATGATTTACCAATATTGAGGATCAAGTGAAGAAACCAGTAAATAAATCGTTTTCGACAGTCTAACGGCAATTTGACTTGCACTCATTCAACCTGTACTACATCAAGATATTCGACCTTGTTTTCTGGGTACATCTAAAACTTCAGGAAGCACAATTTATTGTTGAACTGAGAACTTGCTTATGCACATTAAGTAAGTGTCTTCAGATTGAGATACCTATTTTGATATGGTTGTGTTCTCTGAGATGGATAGTTAATTTCCGAAGCCTTCATCGCCCTACTAGACAACAAACATCTTCAGGAAATACTTCAATTTGAATTGAAGTGAACTTTTAGATTTCTCCTCGAGTTTATTAGTCATCTGTTCTGGTGGAAACCATGAGCGTGACTCCTTGGTTGTGTTTGTGTGTTTTCACACCCTCTAGGCTACCTGTATTGGTACTGGTGCTAATTGTTTCCTTGACTTGAACTTTGACTCTTTGTGTGTGCGGTTTCCTTCTTATCGGTTGGTAAATTTTGTCCATCTCAATGTGTCTATTGATTGATGATTCACTGGAATACCAGCCTGGCTTCTAAAAAGTCTCTAGCATTCTCGGTGTTCCCTCTGTCTAATATTTGAACGTTGGTTGTTCCAGTCTAATTGATGTCCTTGGTTATCTGTGTGTTATCATATGAGGGAGTAGATGTTATGTCTTTTTTGTTATGTCTTTTGACGTCTTATGACATCCACTCCGTCATATGATAACACACAGATAACCGAGGACATCAATTAGACTGGAACAACCAACGTTCAAGTATTAGACAGCGGAAACATCAAGAATGTTAGAGAATTTTCAGAAGCCAGACTGGTATTCCAGTGAATCATCAATCAATAGACACATTGAGATTAACAAAATTTACCAATCGATAAGAAGGATATCTCACACACAAAGGGTGAAAGTTCAAGTCAAGGAAACAGTCAACACGAATACCAATACAATTAGCCTAGAGGGCGTGAAAACACACAGAAGCAACCAGAGAGTCGCGTTCAAGGTTCCCACCAGGAGAGATGACTAATAAACTCGTGAAGAAATCTAAAAGCTCACTTCAATCCAAATCGAATTTTCCGCTGAATATGTTTGTTGTCTATTAGGGCAATGAAAGCTTCACAAACAAACCAACATCCAGCTCAGAGAACACAATCACATCGAAATCATTCACCTGAGCTACAAATCTTCTCCATCATATCTCAGATACCTATGCTTATCATTTTTGAATATGATTCCATATAAGATAAGTTTATTTTAATAATCACACAGTGGTGATGCAGTATTAACAACTGGATGATCTGTCGAGAATAAATCTTTGCTCAGAATCATATCAATTTAGTCACACGGTTTCACAATTTACTATGGGATTATATTCCATCATAGTGCCAAAGTTCTACACTTACATTCTTGTATATGAAGAAAATGGACGTGTTGATCAAAGTTCGTTTCATACTGTTTTATAATAATAATAATAATAGTTGATGGAGTGAAAATGAGAAAGACAGCAAATTGTTCATGAATTTCTAATGTTGATATTCCTCAAAAGTAAGGTATAAAAATTACCTAAAATTAATGAGAATCTGCCGATAAGTTCCACAACAACTGCACTACCTATAAATCTTTGAAATATAAATATGAATTTCACAGATATATTAACTTGTCACTAAAGGGTCAGTTGCAAGCAGCTGACAGGAACCAACGAAGTAAAATGTATCCATAGTATTCTGCACCAAAGGTTTGTTCTATCTCTATTCAATCAAAATTGTTTGGATCCGCCTGTTAGAAGCTGAACATTCAGATACTTGGATTCTTGTTCCATACTTGAGTGCCTGAGAAACACCACATTTCAAATATGATTTACTAATATTGAGGATCAAGTGAAAAAACCAGTAAATCGTTTTGAAACAGTGTAACAACATCTGCACTACATTAAGACATTCGACTCTGTTTTCCTGAGTACAGCTGAAACCAAAATATGCACAGCTGATTTTCAAGTTTACAACTTGCTTATGAACATTGGGTAAGTAGTATCTTCATCTTGAGATATCTTTGCTCAACATAATTCCCAGATTAGCACTGAGGAGCAAAATTCATTGAAAAAACTGAAGAATAGGAGAGATATAGTTATTCTACCGGCTGATAAAGGAAGAACAACAGTAACCCTGGACACAGAAGACTACACAAAGAAAGCAGAGGATTTACTCAAAGATAATAATGTAGATCAACAGTTGACAAAAAGCACTATACAAGCATTAGATAGCAAAAAATAAGAACAACGTTAAATAAACTAACGAAATCAGGACAAATTACAGAACAAGATCAATGGCGAATGAAATCTAACGGACCTATTTTACCTCGATTCTATGGTAGACCAAAACTACACAAACAAAACATTCCCTTACGATCAATCGTTTCGCTTTCAGGAACACCAACATATAATCTATCTAAAGAACTTTTCAGGAATTTAAATTACCTAACAGAATCATGCGACCATTCTATCAATTCGTCAATCCAACTTTTAGAGAAAATCAAAAACATTCAAGTAGAAGACAATGAAATAATGGCGTCCTTTGATGTCACAGCATTATATACTTCAATCAGTCCAAAACTAGCAATAGAAACTGTGCAACAATTACTCTATAGTGATGAAAACACAAAATCGCAATTATCAACTTGGATAGAACTCATAAAATTATGCCTTACAACATACTTCCAATTTAATACTCAAATATATGAACAAATAAAAGGAACACCAGTGGGATCACCCATATCAGGATTATTAGCTGAAGCCGTCATGCAAAGATTAGAATTAATAGCTCTACCTGTAATTAAACCGAAAATCTGAGTACGTTACTTTGATAATACATTTGTAATAATTAAGAGAGATGATTTAGAATATACCCATAAATTAATAAACAACATATTTGAAGACATCAAATTCACAAGAGAAGAAGAATTAGATAAGAAAATCCCATTTCTAGATGTCTTAATCAGGAGAACCAACACAGGAGATTTAGAAACACAAGTATATAGGAAATCAACGCATACAGATCAAATACTCAACTATACTAACAATAATCCAATTACTCACAGGAAAAACTGTGTGCAGACATTGTTTAAAAGAGTTCAAACACATTGTAGCACTCCAGCGTTGAAAAATACCTACAAACGGTCTTCAAAAAGAATGGTTATCCACAAAATCTCATCAAAATGTGTTTAAAATCGAATCATAACACCAACAAAGCACCATCACCATGCTACCATACATGAAAAATATCTCTGAAATAACAACTAGAATACTGAAACCGTTTGATATTGATATGGCCCACAAGCTAGTCAAGTCGCTTAATTCGTTATTATGCAAACCGAAAGATCCAACAGAAAAAGGGGATAAAATTAATACCATTTACAAAATAAATTGTATGAATTGCAACAAGCATTACACCGGCCAAAGTGGGCGTCTCCTTCGAATTAGAATCCAAGAACACAAATCAGCCGTGAAAAGACACGATATGTTACAGGATTTTCATCATGAGCTGACATTAGTTAGAGAACCATTGGAAAACCTGAGACACGATATGTATTCTTTAGTATCAATGCATATAGACAATTATGGTCATCAATTTGATTGGGATAATGTCAAAATCTTAGACAAAGGGAAACACCAAAAGTGCAGTCAGGGAATTCCTATAAGCCTGGTACTCAAACGAAAATGCAATTAACAAACACGTTAATGTAGACCAAATCTACCAACTAATAAAAAGTAAACCATGTGACGAGAAAGTTTAACATCCAAGTCAATAGAAAATGGTCAATACATATGTAAAGATGGATACCGGGAGATGCAGTTACATCACTCATGAAGAAATTTAAATCATTTCACTTTATGCTAAATATGGCGCTGAAGATGTTGTCCAGAAGGATAGACGACGAAAGCTCCGCAACTAAACCAACCAGCTCAGAGAACACTTTTAATTGCAAATGCTCAACATTCGTCAGTTTCAGGAAAATGGACGTATTGATCGAAGCTCATACCATACTATTTTATAACAACAATAATAATAGTTTATGAAATGAAAATGAGAAAGATGGCAAACTGTTCATGAATTTCTAATGTTGATATTCCTCAAAATTAAGGCATAACATTACCCAAAAATTAATGATATATGTATGTAACCTGTGAGAATCTTCCAAATATAAATAAATTTTACAGATAATATTAACTTGTCGCTAAAGGGTTAAACCACGGCGTTTATAAAGACGCCAGTCATGGCAACAGTATTAATATAAGCAATAGAGTATTCCATTCAGCCGTTTTTTCTTTGTCTTTTCCGCACACATAGTTGATAAAGTGTTAAACGAAAAATAAAAGAGAAAAGAAAAGAAAAACGAACATGCCAAATGGTGACTTTGTACAACACAAAAACTTCAGACGATATGGGTGGCAATGCGATTAGATTATGTGTTAGAAAAATGTGACAAACAGCGAGAGAGAGAGAGAGGGAGAAATAAATTTCTCTGGCGGTATCAAGGTGATATTTCCGAAAAACACTGTACAATGTAAACATGTGAGAAAAAGGTGATATTTTGAAACATTCCTTTATAATTTTTTAAACATTTTAATGCGTTTATGCTAAACCACTATCGTCACCTTTATAAGATTAAGAATAATCGTCATATATATCACCACAGCGGTAGTAGATATGGGTGTTGGATAAAGTAGTCCGTTATGTATAACAGATAACATTTATAATCTTACCACATAGTCTTTTATAGCATTCTACTAAAGGATTGTTTCATAACAAACAGAGATATGAAACAAAATTTGGCGTCTTTATTATCATTTTTCACAAAAACAGGAGATATTTTAACTAAAAGAAACTGAAAGGAATTAGTTTAATGTACTTTTACACATACTGTGAGGTATATCCTTTACATTCGCATAGAAATAAAGTAAAGGAAATTTTAATTTATTCACTTTTAGGTGTCATATAATGAAGTTGTGTTTTTGTTTGGTATAGATTTTCAATGTTCAATGGTGTGTGTGTTTCGTTTGTTTATTCGTTTGTTGGTGTATGCGTAGGTATATGTCATGTCGGTAGGTAGGTAGGTAGGAGATCATAATACCTGAGAGTGATAAAACGTTATCTTTTCTTTTGCTTGCATTTCGTTATTTTATATGTAAGTTAGTGCCGAAATGCCATTCAAAATATGGCTTAAAAAGTTAAGGTGGTTTTAAGGGGAGGCCAAACAAAAAATGTCACTATTGTAGGCTATCGGAATTTATGCCTTTGGTTTTATTTCTATTAGGTCATTTAATTTTTTGTTTTTCTTCTAAATATCTGGGTTTGTTATATATTTTAGGAATGTGAATAACGGATTCCTTTTTTTTTTCACGCTACAGATTTTGTAGATGGTTGTTAGAATCTATTAACACATTAGAGATGAAGTTTACTTAAAGATTTTGGTGACTAGCTTCAAGATATCTGCTGATATTGTGAAACTCATCTTGGGAATGAAGTTGCAAAGTAGGGAATTTGTTTCGACAAATTTATCTTCACCGGTATCGAAACCTGGAAGCAGACGGTGTACATAGATTTTATTTTTATTTTTTTAAATTTTTTTTTGATTATGGCTTGATTCCACACTGTATTTTTGGGACAAGTCTGGCATATACAGAATGTGACATCAGTGGCCCAAATTTTGCAGGCTGACTAATTGATATCAAATGTGCGTCGGCAGGGGATCGAACCTCGAACCGTGTAAATGGTCGGGGAGAGTCCTAACCGCTGTGCTACCGACGCACATAATCAGTTTTATCCAGTCAACTTAGCTATTTTTGTGTTTTGAAGTTTCTGTAGCTAAAGGATTTAGGGCCGGCTAGAAAACTAGTGAACTAGGAAACTAGGGGAGGTGATCAGAAAGAAATGGAAATAAGAACTAATTAGGAACGAACCATCTAACAATTCATCGCTCAATTAATATGTAGAATAAAATGGAGGTGAACTGGACATTTGCTAAGGAGGCTGTTGAATGACATTGCTTACCGGGCCATTTCTTGAGTGGAGTTCCAATGGGGAGCATCAAGTTGGCCTTGGACTTGAGACTGACATGGAGGGGATTGTCTGTGTAGGAGACCAGAACCTATGGGCAGTCGTGCAGTCGGCTTCAGAGGACTGTAGAGAACATGCTGACAATGAAGATGTGTTGCTGCAGTCCCATATTCCAATCAGAACCCAACAGAATACTAATAATAATAATAAACCTTAGCTACTTCTGTAAAATGGGCCTAATAGATTTCAAAAGTCGTGCGTTTTATTAAGTTGTTTGCAATCTGTTTCAACAAAAGTTACACAAGCTTAGTATGACATTCTAAATGTCGACTTCTAGTTAAAGTTCGATGTTTCTAGTAGTGTTACCTCAAAGTTTATTTCGCACGAGTGTAGTAAGACATCGGTAATTATTTCACAATAGAGGTAAATACAAATACTGTGTTGGTTTACAGGGATTTGACTGGCTGGAAGTCTGATCACGAGTTGACAACTGCCAGAGAACCATCGGAAAACCTCAGAGTACTGAAAAGCCGTTTCGTACTAGCTTGGGACTCTTCTTAGTTGCGCACTATTTACACAACAGTATGTCGCAGAGCACTAAAATCACGTGTCTTAATGTCAGGCATCACACAACAGTAGCTTGGTAGACGATACTACTAAAATGTCTGAGAACCCATTGAAAATACATATTTTGTTTCAATACTGTAGTGAAGACTTTACTGTCCACTTCGGACTTTAGCTGTCCGGATGCACACGTTTCTAAGATTATCCAGTCTATACCTTAGTGAGATGAATATCTATTCTAGATAGAGTAGGAAATGCGACCTCCTCATACTTAAAATCTCTGCATACGTCAGTATTCCATAGATTAAAAAAATGTTTCTGTGTTTTTCAACGTTTCAGCAATGAAACGTTTCTATAGAGACAGAGTAACAGAATAAACGTTTGGTGAATCCATCCTCAGCGATCCAATCACAATATTTATACCGATTTGAACGTTTCAGCTAACTTTATTATTACTATTTGTTTTTCTCCTAGACTCTATATCGTTGTTCTCACATCTGCACATCTTCTAATGACTTAATCCTCACCATTTGTCTTTATCCCTACCTGTTTAAACTATAATTTGAATGCTTCCGTTTTTGCTTGTACGATAAACTGATAATGTGCTGTTATGCTATGTGATTTTTTCTGAATGAATGGAGGTCATTCTGGCATTGGACTGTCTCTGGTGAAAACCAACAAACTGGCTGAAGAAACAACCAGCGAAGACGGGACAGATTGCAGGTGAACATAGCGAAGACTGAGGTGATGAAGATAACCAACCACCACCACCACCAACAGCAACAACAATAACAGAGGTTACTTCCTTCACTTATCCATCTAGGAATCGTGGTTTCAATCACAGGCAACAGCATGGATGAAGATGTCAGAGACAATCAGAATGGAGAACTAGAAACCAGTGTGGAAATCTTCTTCTGCCACTCCACCTCAGCCAACGTAAACAACAAGATTCGAATTTTCAACACAAATGTTAAGTCAGTCAGTCACTTCTTCCATATAGATAGGTGGAGACACGTGCACTGCGTGCCATGAAAAACATTTCCAGCAATCAGCTGTAGACTCTTATCAACAGCTGTCACCTTCGCTGACTCCATACTGAAGGTCAAATGGCCAGCTGGCCAGCCAGAAACAATTAGCAACAAGAAACTCTAGCCAATAACAAACCACCTAAGTGCCGGTCGCTCAATAAATATGTCAGAGAACATGCAGATGGATGGGACATACATTAAGGAGGCTGTCGAATGAAATCAAGCTCAATGCAGGCCATCACTCGAGTGGAATCCCAATGGAAAGTGGTGAAGAATGGGTGGTAGATGTGAATGTGACATGTAGGACATTGTGTGTGGAGGAGGAGGAGATGAGAGATTACGGGCAATCGTGGGGCTAGCCCGTTGAAGAGGAGAGTAGAGAATAGGAGAAGGTGGAGGTGTATTTTTGAAGCTCTATGTTCCACTCGGATCCAAAGGGAATAATAATAAAAATGAGACAAATGCTCACTATTTCATAGGGTTTCCATTGGCTGCATGTAACCGAAATCATGCATCTAACATTTTGCAATCACTGTGATAGTTTTTGACGCACTTTAAATCGATAGACAATTCATTGTAGACAAGTAAAATCAAATATCGAGAAATAAAAGTGGTTCTGGTGAATGTAACAGTGGTGCATTTCTCGAATGAATAATTCAGTGACGTTTGCGAAAGTCTTTCAATGACATTGAAACATGAGAACTAACTTTAACAACAGCATGTAACCTTGTATGTAAGTTAGGCTAAAAGAATAAGTCTTCGAAGACATATGTTCAAGAAACTCTAGGATTTAAAAAAAATAATTTACGCCAAGAAGGTCTCAAGCGACGTCTGAATATGGTTGGCATTTCTCTGGTGAGACGAATTTTCATGCATGTATTCACAGTATCAAGTTGTAGACTTCACAAGACATTGTGTTAATGCAATTGTTTGCGGTCTGTTTTCCCCAAATAAGTTAGACTGAATTGTACAAAAAAATTTAAAAGATATCTAGGAGAGGAGTCAGACATTTAAGGTTATGAGGTATGTAGCAGAAAAGATCATACTGATGATATAGTCCTCCTGGGTGAGGACGCTGACAAGATGCAAAGTCTTCTGAACGCCTTGAGGGGCAGCGATCTTCAAATGTTTGGCATGCAAATTGCTCCTGTCAGATGTGAGATGATGCCACAAGACTGGGCTACATCGACTTCCAGCTCAGGGATTGGGAGTGAAGTAAGCGGTGGAGTGTGATGACCGCTTCACTTACTTGGGAAGTTGCATCAGCCAGTGCCAGTGGGTTGATCTCTGATGAAGTCTCAGCATGGACATAAATGGCTTGTGTGGCACTTGCCAGATCGCATCATATACGGCATAGACGTAGCACCCATCTATTAATCAAGCAACGTGTCTACTGCTCAGCAGTCCGTTCTAACCTCTTTTATGACTGTGAGCGATACATGGTTATTGAAGGGGGAAGAAATGAAAAGGTTAGTTGTCTTTGATCATAGATGTCTGCATTCTGTTTTCTCTGTTAGGAGGTATATTAGTGTGCGTGATACTGAGGGCAGACGTCGAGTGTTAGGTAAGGAAGGAAAATCAGTTGATGAGGTTGTGAAGTTACATCGATTGAGAAGACTGCAGCATGCATTGCTCACACCTAGCGGTCACCTTTCTCAATGAGAAATGTTTGTTGATATGGGATCACGTTGGAAAAGGGGTAGTGGTGGTCAAACGAGAACATGGTAACAGTTCACGAAATCTTCAACAGTTAGTTTAAACCCGACAGGATGGTAGGCATAGATTGACTGGCTGATTGGGGTCTTTAAGATTCTAGGAACCAATGGCTGGAGAAAATTTGTGATATGGCTCAGAATCGTTATTAATAGCTGGCGCAGATGCATTCACTCTTTGTGGTTTGACACACCCAAAAGAACGCTCATGTTTTTTTCACGTTACTATTCTTTCTCCTTCATACTTCTGTCTATTATCTCTCTTTTGAAACACCACTGTTTCCTCTTAATTGTGTGCTACATGGAGTGTGGCAACTCGAACTGATGCACATCTGAGCAGAGTTCAAAGTTTGAACCAGTCAATTAGTTACTGACAATGTCATCTTCATAGACTTTGCAATAACATTTATCTATAAAGTAAAGCATAGTAGTTTGTTATTAAGTGGTAGAGTGACGTCATATAATTGGTCCATTTACTCAGTTATTTCCAAAAGTCTCAGAAATTAACTAATAACGAGCAACATAATGGAAGTAAGGGTTTTAGATTTGACGAGGCTAAAGACATTATCAGATAAAAATGTAAGTGAGTTAAGTGTCCAGTGACTAGGACAAACGTCAGAAAGGGAACTTATCGGTAAAATGTTCAGGAACAACATTTAAGAGTAAAAATCTCCTCACTAAAAAAAGGGGAACAAGTAGGAGGGTGTTTGAGACGGTGGTAGGATCATATAGGGAACGAAAATTTCTTCAAATGGAGTTAGTCATCGAGTTGAAGGATTTATAGTATCTGCACCATAAAAAAGTGTTGGAAACTAGCCTTCCTTGTCAAATTCAGTGTCAACTTTGATCACGGAGTGATATCATTAAAAGAAGCATTAAAAACCAGGGAATACTACAAAGTTAACTCATCCTATTATGTGACACATCGGCGGCACATACCCACCATAGGGGTTGAAACCCACGACCTTCCGGTTACATGGAAAGCTAGTAGATCATTCGACTACTGGGGTCCAATTCAGTAGCGACTCCACGAATTCTAACTTCTGCCGATTCGTTATTTCGGCGCGACTGGCACCAGCCAATAATACTCGTGAATAATTTTCCTCACACTCAGCCTGGTGTAGAAGTTGCAAGGCATGGGTCACTAAGTCAGATCCCAGTGGCTGAATGGTGTGTGAGTTTGCTTTTTAACCAGAAAGTCCTGAGCTCAGACCCCTATGGTGGTGATGAGTCCCTAACTAGGATGACACAGCTGCCCAATAAACCCCAGTATTCTAATGGTTCTCTAACTGATATCAATCCGTAATCAAAGTTAAAACAAATCAAATTTTCTTTATCAACGAAATCATCTTCAGAGGCTGTACAATCGTATTTATACTTACAAAAATATATAGTGGTCTATTATTGAGTAATAGGGGGTGACATAATTGATATAATTACTCAGAAGTGGCTTTAGAAGTGAAAATTAGAAGTTGAAAATTACGTGGTACTCAACGGCAAAAAGATAGAAATTTGATAAGGTTAAAATTGCTATTAAGTGAGAATAAAGGTATTTGAGTGTCAATTTAACAAGTGTGAAGAGGGTGTGAAAATATACAAAAGGAGCATATGAGAGTGATAATAGCGAATTAATTATTGAAGCAAAAGCTAACTAAAAGTGAAAGTAGAATGAAAAGAAAAAATCAAAAAATATTTCATTTACAAGGAACGATTAGTGAAGAGGTTAAGACCAAGGTAGAATAAGAGACTGGACAAACTTTTTCTGTATACAGAGTTCAGGGTTGTATTGATGAATTGCTAGAGCCTCCGCCATACACAAAAGCCGGAACCTGACGCCCTTTGTACCATTTGGCTTCACTTTGTAGATGATCTTGAAAGAGGATTCTGGTGGAGCTACGTGGCCTGAGTTCACCAAATGCTCGAGAATTGAGCTAGTAATTGTCTTACATTGTCCCTTTGCCAACCATGCCGGATAATGCTCAGAGATGCGTTTGGAAAGCGTGCGCTTTGTGCGGCCAATATAACTAGCTCCACACGAGCAAGTGAATTTATAAACACACATTGAGGTGGCCCAAAGCGGCAGTTTATCCTTCACACACCCGTTGATCATTTGTCGGCTATAGAAGTTGATACGTAGCTCAGCCATAAAGAAGGCTTTCCTCAGTGATCTGCATAAGCGATTCTTCAGGATCTCAGCTGCGGTATCACCTTTAAATTCAACACTCATAAACAGTAGTTTCTTCGATACCGTCTGTATTCTTTCAGGTTTTTCCCTTGGCTTCATGTTCTTCTCGATAAATCTCGGAGGATATCCATTCTCTATGAGGACTTGTCTGAGTCGCTCCAGTTCCCCATCGATTGTATCACTGGAACATATCCTCCTTATTCTTGAGGATAAGGAATGGATTAGATTTCTCTTCCTTCTCAAAGGGACCCAGCTATGGAAATTTGTGTACTGACCATTCCATGTTGGTTTCCTGTAGATCGATCTTTGAAGAGAACCATCCGATCTCCTCTTTAGAAAAACATCCAGAAAATGGAATTCCGAGTTGTTCTCTGATTCCGACGTGAACTTGATGGCATGATGGCAGCTGTTGAACTCTTTGGTTATCAATTCGATGTCGGTATTGTCGTCACATATGATGAAAGTATCATCCATATATCTTTGGTACAGATGGAAGCTGTCGATAGTAGGCCGTAAAATATTATTCTCCAAACTGCCCAAGAAGCAGTCTGCAAGTAAAGGTAAAGTAAATCAAATTCCTACAAACAAACGGTTTCGCTTTGGAAACAGTTTTACAGGAGGATTCCAGTACAAACGTGTAGCTTGAACTTGTTAGATTCTTGAGGAGCAAGCTAGTAGTGGGTATACAGTCTCCTTCTGATTCACATACAGGTTATTATTCGTGAGTGCATTTCTTAATGGCGGGCATCCTAATGTCAATATTATTAGTTTCCCAGGAGAAAGTGGTCTTAATTGGTATATTTATCTTAACACATCTACTAATAATCTTCGCCTTAGTACCAAAATTAAATATTTTCTAGTATTTTAAATTATGTGAATTAGTAGAAAAAGGGTCAGATTCATAAACCACAGTCACTGTGATGATATCCTTTACTGGCAGATAGTATGGTGTGAAAATGTTTAATTTTGCGGTTATTCTTTATCAACATGCTTCTCTGTCTGATATCAAACCAGAATACAACTTGACCATCAACAACAGATAATTTTCAGTAAATAAGAATTAAGAGGAAAATCCTCATAACTTTTTATCCGAAATCTCTGACCTCCTTGAATGATGACGTATTTCTCACATCAAAAACAATACAACCGCATTTATAGTTTGTTAAAGGTGAGAAATGAAATTTTGTATTAACCGCTGTATGCTTTATTCAAATTGAAAACAATTATCATCACTGCTTCATCTATTAGGTACGAAAAATGCGGAAAATAAAGATATACGTGGAAAGAAAAGGAAAAGGTTTTCTTCTTCTAAGAGATTCTTACTTCATTTTCTCAAAAAACTAGTTATATGTTACTGTGTGAAAAGACATAACACGTATACAACTTGACAGCGTCTTCAGAATAATTCCCAGCCTATACCGAGAGCTTTCGCATGTTTTCATGTACACTCGCAAAGATAGTTTACAAATGGAATTTGTTAGCTGATAACTTCTGATTATGAGTAATATTAACAACAATAAATAATTGATGATGTTCAGTAAGAAAAATAATAATTAATTTATCAAAATTTGACGTTTTTTATCTTTAACATAAGTTTCCGCTTTCATGGTGGTAGAGGTAATAAACTCTACGTGAATCCTTTAATATGCTGCTGTTATTTTTCAAGAGGTTTGTAAACTTTTATACCCATGAAATTAAGCTGCGCGCGTTAGATTGAACATTGAACAATTCGAAAATATTTAATAATACTGAGTAAATTTAAGTAAAGTTTTAAAAAAATAAATAGGAAATGTGAAAAATCTAACAGATAATAGTTAAATTTCTCTTTTCTATAACAAAATCATCGTTTACTTGTTAACTCATTACAATTTTAATGTTATTTTTACTTCATGCCTGCTAACTGTTATGAAACTGAAATTCCGTCCTCTTGTAAATTGTTTAATATCTGGAAGACAGGTTATTTCATTCCTTTACGTTTCAAGCTAAAGATTAGGAAGATTCGGTAGCAGTGGTTCTGTTTTTTACAAGGTTTGATTGCTAGCCTCACGCCAAACCTCCCCTCTTTACTGGCCTTACTTTAGGCTTAGCGGGGTCTAGGAGTGCACTGACGGGGGATCAAACCTATGACCACGTGAGGCATGACTGGCGATAGTTCTACCACCCAACCAGATATGCACCTGGAAGGCGAAAGCCAGTATAAATCATGATGGCATTGAAATAGAAACCAAGTTGGGAATTAAATATCTTGGCGTCATTCTATCTGCTGATCTTTCCTGGTCGTCTCATATCTTGATGATTTCTAAGAAAATATTCCGTCCTACCTTCTATATCAAGAACTTAGAACATTCTGGTATAACCCAACCCTTACTCCTGCGATTCGTTAACTCTTGCATCCTGCCTATTATTCTCTATATTGTTCACCCTTAGTTTTTCCAGGGCTACTGAAGAAAGACTATAACATCATATTATGCAGGATGTTAAAGGTTGCCAGCAGGGTAAGCAGTGTGCCACTTAACCAGCTTGTTAATATTCTGGCTGACAAGCACTTGGACTCATGTGAAAAATGGGCCAAATCCATTTTATCTAACTCACACCACCCTATTCATTCACAACTCTCCCCTTGTATCTCATCAGGCAGGACCAGAAGCCTATATAGAAAACTATATGCTCGCACTAGCAAGTACAAAAACTCAACCATGCCGTACTTGGCTCGTGTTCTATGCGATAAAGAAATCATTAGGCGTGAAACATAACTTATTAAATAGTCAGTAGAAAAATTGGATCTCGTCTTTCCAACTCATATCATTGATAAATACAACGTTTCATTTTTTGTTAGGTGTTGTTTTGTTTCTCTCTTCCTTACAAACTCTACTTAAAACATTCTTCTTCGTTCTTTCACACTCTGTATATCTCGACCATTTTGTTACCGCTTACACCAGTAAATATGCTAGTATCTACATTTTTAACACTCAAACACCTTCTGTTAACTTTTGGCTTTGCTACCGATATGCTAATATGTTGTTGTCAAAATTAACTGAGACTACCCATAATCTATGTAGAATTTTATTTACTGTTAATTTTCAAACCGGATACAATACTGTAGTGAAATGCTGAGAATTCCATTTTGTATCACAAGTACTGTTTTGGAATAAAGCGAATTATTATTATTATGATTCTATATTATGACAAGTATTCACACTTCACATGATGACACCATTTCCGTTCAGCATTATTATATAGATTCGGTAAGTAGTGCGTGATATTAGTAATCTCATTTACACAAAGTTGCATTCTGTGTACGACCTGCTCCACTATAAACTGTTTCAGTGACAATAGCTACAATATCCTGTATAAAATCAGTGAATTCGAAGCAGTCTGTTTTAATGCGATCAAAAATGAAAATGACACAACATAAAATAGATTATTTTAACCTTGAGTGGAGATATGCAGTTGACATCTGGAACAGCTACATTTCTCTTGAACTCAGAGTTTTCTGTCTCCTAAAAATACTTCCATGTGTTGAATATAGTTAAAGTAAGATTGAGATTGCTTGTATCAAGTTAGTCCAATAAATATTGCTTAGTACTACTTTGTAAACAGTAATGCATAAGATCCCAAGACCTCTTCTCACACTTCTGAGATTTCAGTGACACAGTGATTGGAGGTAGCGTCTAAAAACACAAGGATACAGAACAGCCGACATGGATGTCACCGGACTAACACATCTAAAACCAGAGAGACTTCATCTCCGGTTTGCTCAAGAAGGTAGGTACGTAGTCTGCTAGGCACAGAGTCGCAAAAGGGGGCATATCTCACCTCAGATCATTATATAGTGCAAGAATAATTCAGAGTGAAGTTGCAAGCCTTCAAGACAACTGAAGGTAGACCATGTATCAAGTTATTTAAGGAACAATGTCCGCATTTCACAATTATAAGTAAAAATAACTGCCACCTTGTAAAATTCCGCTGAGCATCAAAAAAGCATTTTCAGCAAGTATCTTTCGTAGATGCCTACGGTAATCTGTGTAAAATACTCGAGGTTTTCAGTTCATCTTCAGTGACGAAAATCAAGAAACAAAAGTCATCTTCCACAAGGATAAAACAGACTCCAACCCTTTGAATTTATACACTTCTAACTTGTCCAGTATGATGTACGGCATCACTGAAGAAAGAGATGTATACATCCAAAATCTGCTTTACAACCTTTTGTATTACAGTAGGATTAATAACGTGCACATGGTCCGGGGTTCGATCCCCGGTCGACGCACTCCTTTACCTCGCTAAGCCAGAAATAATGCTGGTGAAGAGGAAAGGTTGGGTATGAGGCTAGCAACCCCATCCTGTAAAAATAAATACTGCTACAGAAACTTCAAGCCACTAGCTTGAAGCCCTATGTTCCACTGGGGAACGTAAAGGAAAAAAAGGATTAATAACAAAGAAGTCTAGAAATGAATAAACCAAGGACTTATTCCCAAATAAATATCTCAAAGTAAATGGAGATGGGTTGAACACACATCCAGGAAATCACTTAGTGACATCACGCGCCAGGTCCTAGAGTGAAACCTTAATGGTTAAAAACAAGTTGGGCATGGTTCCAGGCATGACATGGAAAGAATTATGTGAGGTGAAGATGAAAGCTGAAAATGACTCTAGAGAACAGAGTAAAAATGGAGATATATCTTTGTAGCCCCATATTCTAGTGGGAAGTCAAAGGAATAGTAAGGAGTGCTAAAGTAAATATTCATCTGTCATTGGGTTTCGCCTTACACGAGGTATTACCTAACTCGTTATATTAGTTACGCCAGAAAAAGCAGATAGTTTCTGTATTCACTAGACAATATAGAGGTCGTTCTGTAAATCACTTTCGAATCCGAATCACGAACTCAGGCACATTTATTACACAATATTTTATACAAACAGGTAGTTAATAAGACTTCACGTGCCGATCAATCCTTCAGTGTTTTAATTCAGGCGGAAAATTCATCCAATTTGGTTCACTTGATACCTATAGACTGTAAAACTAATGATGTGTGTATATAAAAGTAATCAGGAAATTTTTTTATGGGTGATTTGACAAGTCAAAACACACTGAGAATAAATATTAACGATAATAATTACTTCAAAAAGATTTGTAGTAAATAAGCAGCTTGAATTTATTATCATCATATAGAAACATTTATTTATTTATAAACATATTTAAATAGTTTAACACATTCCCGTTTGAAACAAGGCGCCTAAACAACGTTTGATATGAATGGCATTTAAACAAAGCTACAAACTGTATTATAAAAGATGACATTTTAGCCTGCTTTATTGAACACGTTTAAATCGTACAGATTATATATATACTTATAGTAGAGAAGGCTTCCTAGTTATTGCAAAAAGCTTTCTGCAAGATTATTTATGAATTATGTTGAAAAAGATTATTTAATTATATATAGACAGGCAATTTCCTGACACATTCTGGTTTCACTGTGAGGAACGGATCTCTTCGTTCGACTGTATAGCTGTCCGAAACTTTGCTGGGACACGTACAGTTACGAAGCGCTCCAAAGATGGAGAAGTGCTGACCATTTTCGGTTGAATCTAAGTGTGGTTCTATTGAACAACAATACCGCCAAGAACTCAAAATTACTTCAACAGTGTTGGTTGGTGGCTTTACACGAAAGTTAAGTTCCTGAATAGAAAACAAGCACTGTAGAACAAAATTAATTGACCGAAATTCAACTATAAGAGGTACCTGATAAGCAAGTAGAACATTACCAATAAAGTGAGATCGAAAATCCGTCCATCACAAGAATCACACACAGCAATGCTTCACGCCACAGACAGTCCAATGTTCGAAACTCCTTGGTTCTCTCAAACAAACAAAATTACACCATTAAACAACACATCATCAATGTATTCCCCAACTACAGAGAGAAGCATTTCATTTGGAGATTAAACAGGGAGGAACAAGGACAAATATTTATAATAAGGATCAAGTCAGCATACTCAAGATCAGATGGCCATCCAGAGAAGATCAGCAACAGGGATCTCTGTCAATGAGCGAACCAACCCAGCGGGAACCGATTGTAGAACAAATAGGCAGGAAGAAATGGAGATGGATTGGCCATACTCTTAGGAAACCATCAAGTGAGTGACATCACTAGACAAGCCATTGATCGAGTGGAACCTGAAGGGGAAGCGGCGTGTTGGTCGTCAGTGCAAGGGTGACTTGGAGGAGGTCATGTGAAGAGGAGATGAAAACGTGTGGGCAGACTTGGAACCAGGTGAAGACTCTAGCAGAGAGATTCGAACGCAATGGAGACGCATGACTGAAGCCCTATGTTCCTCTAGGAATTAAGGATACAATAATAATAATACAGAATATGTTATAAAAATGTTATAACAATGATGTACAGTCTAGGAGACTAACGGATAATAACAATTAAAAAGTTAGTTGAAACATGGGACTTTCCAAACACTCTTTCCGTAACAATCTATTTTTCGTATATTATCACTACTGCTAGGTTCTTAAATTCAAGAAAAGCATGAACAAAATGAAATTGAGCAATGACCGTATTGATTCTGTACCTAAATACGTGTAGATGTCAGTAACAGGTGAATGTTTCCCACTGTAGGCGACTATACACCAAAGTTTTCAAATATTATGGTGTCAAATGTAAGAGTTCTAAGTGACACAGAGATACTTATAAGTGTACTAAATTTTTTTTTGATAACAGCTTGATTCCACACTGTATTTTTTGGTACAGGTATGGAATTTTCAGTCTGTGATATCGATAGCCCAAATTTTGCAGGCCGACCATAGATATCAGGTGTGCGTCGGCAGCGGAACGAACCCCGGACCATATACATGGTCGGCAAGAGACCTAACCACTGATTAAAGCCTTGGAGTTCTTCTTGATCGTGTATTGGAAAATCAAGAATGTGGAAGGTAAGAAGACAGTAATACGCTGGGCCGATAAGGAGACTTTTGAATATGTGGATTTCGAGGACAATTTATGTCTAATGTCACAAAAAATCTAGAAGACTTACAGGCAAAACCAGTCAATTAGCTGAAGAGATACGTAAGAACGACATGACTTCAAATGAGCACATAGAAGACACGGGTAATGAATGAAAATAATCAACCAACAAAGAGAATATATGTATAAAAATTGGGTACTGTGGTAGAGTATAACTCCATTATAGATAAGATTTTATTTTGATGAATCACACAGATATATTCATGGATAGTTGGGAAGAAATAGCGATTGAAACATTCCGCCCCACCCTAAAAGTATGGCGGGGTTATGTAGATAACACATTCACCGTACTTAGAATACAGGATACAGATAGATTTTTCGAACACATCAAATCAAAGGTGGAGGCAATTCAATTCACTTATAAATTGGTAACTCAGGAAGGGGGATTTCCAATGTTAGATTGTAGCGTTAAACGGAAGGAAGATGGGAAGTTAAACACTAGTCTTTACAGGAAACCCACACATTCAAACAGATATTTAGACTCCTATCATCCGATCCTATGTCAGTGAAAATAGGATTGGTGATATGTTTAAATAATAGAGCACGAAAACTAAGTAGTACCAATAAAAATCTAAGAGAGGATGTGAAACATATAAGAGAAGCTTTGAAACTTATTAATTACCCTGATAAATTAGTCAGAAAGTATGTAGAGAAATGTAAAAATAAAATAAATAATGATAGTAGTGATAGTGATAATGATAATAATAATAATAATATGATGATAATTATAATAATATTAATGACGACATGCATGTCAAACATGCGCAAGATAATGACAACACCAACAATAAGGAATCTAAATCATCAGTAGTAATTCCATACAAGGAAGGAACCTCGGAAACCTTACGCAGAATTCTTAACAATGCTGGCAGGAATAAAAGTGGCTGGCATTCAAACTACCCACAAACTCAATTAGAAACAAGCTTTGTCGGTTAAAGGATCCTGTGGAGCAGCCAATAAAACAAAACAATTTAGTTTATCTAATACCCTGCTGGAATGATTGCCAGGTCAAGTACATAGGTGAAACTAGCAGAACAGGAGCAGTCAGACTAGCCGAGCATAAAAACCCAGCAAAATCTAGATTAGTTGACCCGAATAAGACTAGAAATCTATAGAATAGGTCAGCTATAACACTACATGCAGTTACACACAACTACACAATAGGATGGGATAGGATGACAGTTTTAAAATCTAATGTCACAGGGTGGAGGGAGAGCGAGATTGATAACAGAAGCAAATAGGTGTAATAGGAATGATTCAACACTTATTTACAGATATCTGGAAAATTCTACCACCCCAACAACGACAAATAGGAGAAGACAAAGAAAACTATAAGACTCAGGTTTCGAAGTCATGTGATTATAATTGATGAAATGATTATGAACAATAAATTTTGTTTGAAACATCATCCAGTAAATAATAATTACTGTTTCACTGTGTGATATGTATAATAAACAAACTAATATCGCATTAAATCACACAGTCTTGTACAGTAATATTAACCGATGGCGTTTCGAGCACAAATTATTGCTCATAATCATATTAATTTGTGTGAGTGACTTGAGGAGGAGACATTTGAAAGAGGTCAATACTTTCACTTACCTAGCCAGGCAGCGTCACTTAAACTGTAGGCGAGAGTATGGATGAGGATTTCAAAACCAGAGTCAGTAAGGCAAAAAGAACCTTCATCACTATAAAACCAGTGTGGAACAAGTTCCGGATTTTTGACATTAATCTTAAGCCTGTTCTTCTGCATGCATTACAAATATTCCGCAGCAAAAGGGAAATGGATGGAACACTCATTGAGAAGATCGTTGAGTGAAGTCATTGGCCATGCTAAATCTTTATTAAAACCTTAACGGAAAAGGACAAGTTGGATGTGTGTCCTAGGGTGACAGTGAGGAGATTGTGTGGAGAGGAGATGACAGTCAGACAGATGCCATTAGTTTTCAGATTAAAGCCTCTCAGTTCTTTTAAATAACACATCGGAAAACAAAGAAGGAACAAACCGTACAACTTTTGATGTAGTTGTGTTCTCTGAGGTGTATGTTAGTATATTTGCGAAGCTTTCATTGCCCTACTAGAAAACAAACATATTCAGCGTATACTTAAATTTGAAGTGAGCTTCTGGATTTCTCCATGACTTTATTAGTCATCTCTCCTGGTGGAAACCTTGAACGTGATTGGTTGATTTTGTGTGTTTTCACACCCTCTAGGCTACCTGTATTGGTACTGGTGCTGATTGTTTCCTTGACTTGAACTTTGATCCTTTGTGTGTGAGGTCTCTTTCCTTCTTATCAGTTGGTAAATTTTGTCTATCTCGATGTGTCTATTGATTGACGATTCACTGGAATACCAGGCTGGCTTCTTGGCGTTGCCTCTGTCTAATATTTGAACGCTGGTTGTCGCAGTCGAATTGATGTCCATGGTCTTCTGTATGTAGTGATATGAGGGAGTGGATGTCAAGTCTTTTGATGGCTAGCTTATGCTCTTGAATACGAAGACGAAGGAGATGTCCACTTTGACCAATGTAGTGTTTTTCGCAATTGGATACTCTTGGTCTGTGAAAATCTTATGAAACCTGAATTCGTTATAGTAGTTTTGTTCATTTCTTTCGTTTGAAGTGGAACACAAGGCTGTTTTACATTGAACTCAGTTTGCTGCCAACACATTCAGTCGGCTCCACTTTTGGCTGCATACTACTTACATATCCTACAAGTATGGCTGCCTTCATGTCATCCTCAGACACCGAGTCAGCTGTTCTCATTCGGATTCCACTTGAGAATCTAGCACATCACGTCACTTGAGGCTCTTCTCAGGGATTTTGTAACATTTCCAATTTCTCTTACAAATTTGTTGCTCGGTGAAGTTTTGGCTGGTGTACTGCAGTGCCATAGATTCTCGTTTGTTATCCTTACGGCTGGCCATCCGATTTATCTTCAATACTTAGAGAACATTGGCGCTGATAAAAGTCTGTAGTAGTCCACTAAAAATGGTCTTGGCGACGCGTCTAGTCTCACAGACTTTCTGTTTCACAGATGTCATCAAAGAAGTACCCCAAAATCTCTTAAAAGGACACTTGATACGGAACCACTGAGAACAGTTTCCTCCAAACAAAAATTATTCTCCATTAACATGAATGATAAATCCCACAGTCGACTAAGTTCATTTGTGTGACAATCCACCGACTCCTTGTTAACTAAGTATATCGGTCAGTCGATGAGGGTTTAGACTAAATGAGTGCAAAAACACTGCACTCTTTGACTACGGAGAGGTGAAAGTAGATTTCTAAGAAGTGTAAAAACTGAAGACTTTATTAAACTTCGTCTTTCTTCCTTGACAATCTGTTCGTTTGAAGTTGCTCACATGGCGAAAAACAATTCGCTTAAACTAGTGTCAGCCACATCTATATCGCTGGAGCTTCTGTCATCGAAACAGAAAAGCTAGAGCTGTCTGTGTATACAGAAGAAACCCACTGAACTGCTTCTACTTTAAACGCTTTGCTTTGCTTAGATTGATATATATATATATATTATCTTTAAAAATCTTTCTAGTTATCCTTTTATTATTTTGAGTACCTTCCATAGTTATTGCAAGTCACACTTGCGGCTCTTTCGTCTCAGTACACTTGTATAGGTAGAATGGCGGTAGTCAATTACGAATTGTATTTCCTCGAGTAGTTGATTTTGTAATACGTGCCTAAAAATGATGTATGGCTGTTTCACAGGTGTTCTGTCAGGGGTTTTTTACACACCTGTAATATCTATTCTCGGATTTACTATAGTATTTGCAAAATACTTCGCGATAGCTTTCATCCTCACCCAGCGCATTTACGAAATAATTTCAAAGTTTAAACAACAGATTTATCACTTTATTAAATGGTGAGGAAATGCTTGTTTTTGAAGTGAGAAGCCATCATGACTTCATTTTCACTTTTGTCAGTCAACCTCAACAAATCATTCATTTGACTGTAAGCATATGTTCTCACCAAGGTTTTGGTCATGAAGATCCAATTTCACTCCTGGCGTGAAACTGTTTGCAGTGTTCTCAATCTAAAGACTGCTTAAGATAGGCTATTTCGAGGTAGCCACCTATTTTGTCTCAGTGTTCTAAACAGGGAAAAATATGGATTTACGAAGGGCCATGGGTGAACATATATTTATACATATGCAAGGAAAACTAGTTTTTACTGGATGGAGGATTTCATCATGAGCTGACATCAGTTAGAAAACCATTGAGAAACCTGGGAGTACTGGACAGCTGTTTCGTCAGCCTAGCTTGGCACTCTTCATCAGTATGCACCTACCGCGATGGTTCAAACCCTGGACCTTATGGTTACAAGGCGAGCTAGCTCGTAGATCATTGGGCCACTGGGACCTGATCCAATGTCAAGTGCATGAATTCTAACTTCTGCAAATTCATGACATAGCGCGACTAAATAGTTTTCCAATACTGCCAGCAGGTTTCCCAGTGGTTCTCTAACTGATGTCAGCTCATGATAAAATCCTCCATCCAATCAAACAAAATCCCTACAAAACTCATACTTGAAAACTCAGTGTTAACCTTATTTTAAGTAAGTTTAACTACCAAATAAATTTATTCAGCTTCTTTCTACTGCATGGAAATGCTCTTAACTGTATTCGTCTATTAATGTTTTGCTTATAAATTTAAAGGTAAACCGAACCAAATAGAATTCGTACATAAGATAATTTTATTTGACTGATGTGATTTGGCTATGACCGATAAATTGTGCTTAGAACATTGTCCAGTTAATAATACTGCATTACTTTGTGATATTTGAAGTAAACTTATCTAATATGAGATTATATTCAACGATGGGGTCCAGGCCCTAAACTTGCATTGTTTCTACTAGCCAAATAGAGATTGAACTTATTCCTAAATATCCAAATCTGCAAATATTTTCAGTGATTTTGAAGTTTGTATTCCTCGTGTTTCTTCGTGACTGCTTAAGAAACCTGATTAGTCAGAATATGCCATACTAACAAGTATATCAAGGGTAATAAACTCAAACTTATCACCACTATAAGCTATAAATTTATTGGAATTTGAAACACCGGCTATTTGATTTCAACCAGTTAGCTGGATTTCAGCATATATATTCATCTGAAGACATGCTGAGACGATGCTTCCTATGGCAAAATGTGTCAGGAGTTCTCTGATAGGGAGTCTGACATCCAAAAAAAAGACAGATGCACATAATTCCCGTATTGGCCAACGATTCTCCAACTGAATAAAACTGCCATGAAAGTCACCAGATTTCGTGCAAAACTATTTACTAGTGATTGATTCAGATGAGTACCTGCATACCACTCATGTCGACCAACAGTGCTTGCTAGTCAGATCGAAGGGGTTTTCAACACCGGTAAGACAGCTGTTTTGCTCGCTTGAGATCGAGATCATCAGAGGTGTGCCTGGTTTGACTCAGCTCCGACAGCTGAATCAGTTGTAACCACCCGATTTCTGGCTACTAACTTGATCGAACTGGTTATACTGTAAAACAGACTTACAATTTGATTATAGATAAGATTATATTTTGATAAATCGCACAGTAGTGTTATACAGTTATACTGACTGATGACCACGTTTCGAGCACAATCTATCACTGCTCATAATCATATCAAGTCACTCACTCACACAACTTAGAGTGGCCTTCAAAACTGCAAACTCACTCAGAGACAAGCTATGTAGGTTAAAGGACCCTATCGATGGACCCAATTAAACAAAATAATATAATTTACAGAATACCTTGCAATGAATATGAGTTACGTGAACTACATAGGTCACATCGATAGATCGGGATAGTCAGACTGTCGGAACATAACAATTTAGCCAAGGTAAGAATGGTTGACCCCGAGAAGATAAGTAATTTAGAAAAAAGCTCAGTGATTGCACTGCATGCATCAACAAACAACCACCAATAGCATGGGTGGGAGAGGGTTAAAATTCTAAGAACTAATATAGGTATGTAGGTGGAGAGAGAGATTGATTACTCAATCCTGGTTCATCGAGTCTACACCCAAAAGAATACATGCAACAGAAATCACTCAACACAAATACCGGAGATATGCATGGAAGATATTATTACCACCAGTCAGTCAAATCAGAGGAGGATAATAAATAATCTTAAAATTCTATTTCACTTCAATTCACATACATCATAACATTCTAACAAGTCACTTATTTTGACTATAAAAACACTCGTCTTATTTCCCATCTGATTTTAATTGATCAATAACACTCATATTACTATTTCTGAATGTACATCATCCCATATTGATTTTGTTCAAATGTCTAATCATCAGTTGCACTCATGTATATAAATGGAGCATGAAAGTTGTTTGAATGAATGACTTGATATTATTATTTTTTTTATTTTGATTACAGCTTGATTCCACACCGTATTTTCAGTACAAGTATGGAATTTTCAGCATGGATATCGGTAGCCCAAATTGACAGGCCAACCATAGATATCGGGTGTGCGCCGGTAGGGGATCGAACCCCGGACCATGTTCATGGTCGGCGAGAGTCCTAACCACTGTGCCACCGACGCAGTGCATATGATTATGAGTGGCAATAGTTTGTGCTCGAAACTCGGTCATCAGTTAACATTACTGTACAACAAACACTGTGTGATGAATCAAAATAAAATCGTATCTATAATGGAGTTATACTCTACCACAGTGCCCAAGTTTAATACTTATATCAGTAAGACTTACAATTTGAAAACTGATCAACAGTTTGCAGTCTTTTGATTGAACACTGTCGGTAACTAATGCATTGTGTCTAGTCCTATCTTCGGTGCAGACTGAAGTTTATCAGTCAAGTCTGCAATGTGGCCACTATTCTAGTTGGCTCGCCATCACGTGCACTGTGGATTGTTGGTATTAGATGGTTGGAGACAGTCGGCACGAAGCATTGCCTGGACCAGAGTTTCGTGCTAGCTGGCACTCACCAGTCAGTCAGACAGGCGTATCTGCAACCACTTTGAGGGAATTCATGTCCCTTCTGAGATTTGAACCCACGTCACCCAGTGAATGATGCAGTCAGAGACGTTACTATCACTGAGCTATTCGGCATCACGACTGACCTCCTATAGGACAGACTATATTGGATATTTTTGACTGGACACTAGTAAGTAACTAGTATATATATATATGTGGTGTATATAATATATAGTTTCATACAAACTTCCAAGCTTTATTGATCACTACTTGTGGCATCAAGCGGATCACATATTATGATCGGAATAACTTGGTTTCCAAAGGAAACTACGGTGCCATTTCACACCTCAAACTGAGAAAATTGCAAACTGCTGACCAATTTACAACTTATGAATTTGATCCATCTATTGCGTTTGAATGAGCGTAATTTAAACTATCATTATAAAGTACGACTTCAAGCACTTAAAACCTTGACGTTTTTTTCTTTTATTCCTTCACGCCCCCAATGGAACATTGGTTTTCAAGCTAGAGCTTTGAAATTTTTTTATTTCATTTTTACGGGATATAGTTGCTAGCCTCAAGCCCAATCTTCCCTCTTTACCAGTCTTATTGCTGTCTTAGCGAGGTAAAGGGGTGCGTCGGTCGAGGATCGAACACCGGACCACCTATGGCGTTGTTGGCGAGCATTCTAACGCTGTGCCATCAACGCACCAGGCCGTTGCAAAAATTACACTGCGAAGAACGGATATTACACATGATCTTAGCCCAGACAGCCAAGCAGCACTAACCTTGACGCAAGTAAAATGAAATGTAGGTATAAATTCACCGTAAAATTAAATGCCACCTAAAGAGTCCGCATCTCAACAACCTGATGTAGGCGAAATTTTCGCAGCAGAGTAACCATAGACTGGAAACCTCTTTATAAATATTCATACCCTGGTGAACATCCCACGGTCTTGAAAAAATCTGTGAAGATAAGAGAAGGATTTTCGTACACTGTGGAGGTATATTACTCCACATTAGATAGGTTCATTTGATATAACATGTATTGATACAAAATTATTGAAGTTCAAAGGTTAAAATCTTTTTAGACAAACTGCATATGCTCTGCTGTCTTAAACATCACAACAGCGATCTTCCTTATATTGAAATCGTTAATATCGGTTTATAAATTACATTCATGATGGAATCTTTGTCCAAGAAATGTACGGGTCAACTGGGATAACCATGTAATAAAATGCATGTAAGTCTAAGAATCACTTGGTGTTCAATATTTAAGAATTGGTTGATAAAAGCAAACTACAAAAGTCATTTCAACAATGAAATCTGTGTCTATACCAACGTCATCTACTGGAGTTATCTACTGCAGTCTTGCATCATAACATCGTTTCTAAATTAGAAAAAGGAGCTAAATTTCTTCACTGCACCTTACTAGATTACACATCAGCATTTGACTCGATGGTACTTTGAGATATTTTGTTAAATAAGCTTGCTGAAACTCAAACTGACTGTTGGGTTGTCAAATGGCTGCATTCTTATTTCCTCAGGAAGAAAGCAGTACACTGTATGTCAAGGGAAGTCGTCCACTTCATTCTTTTCTGAGGCCGGCGTCCCTCGAGGTGTTGTTCTTTCTCCTTTTCTGTGTTCTTCCTTCTTGCATGACTTCCTCACTCTGGTGAAATGAACTTTGTTAGGTATTAGGACGATTTCACGACCTCAACGTCTGTTAACTCCCGGTTAGACCGTCCTAAGATGAACATTTTTCTATCAGGAGTCAGCAAATGGTCTTCGCTTAATGATCTTAAACGAAATCTTTTCAAATGTCAGATTATTAATTTCAGTTTCCAATGTAAAAAAGTTAAATGAAGCTGTTGATTTCCGTGACCTTTGTAAAATTGGTGTTAGTCTGACGTTAAATATCCTAGACTAATACTTTCTTCTGATCTGTCCTAGTCTTTCCATGTCTTAGCGATTTCTAAAAGAATATTTCGTCTGACTTTTAACATTAAGAAGTTAAGGCATTCAGGCATAACTCATTTCCTCCTCACAGTTTGTCAATTCCCGCATCTTACCTATTCTTCTTTATTGTTCACCCTTATTCTCTTCTGGGCTGCCTTAAAAAAATATTAAGTCATACTCCGGAGAACTCTGAAAACTGTCCGTGGGACAAGTAGCGTCCTACTGCGCCATATCGTCCACATCGTCATTGATAAGCACTTGGTTTCAAGCAATAAATTTGCTAAAGGAATTTTGTCAGACTGTGAGCATCCGCTTTACCCGCAGCTTTCAGGTAGAACACAAAGTCATTTCAAAAAACTTTATGCGCACACGTCTAAGTATAAAAATTCCCCGATACCAAATTTTGCATGCATTTTATGTGGTGAGAATAGTGTTGGTCATGAACCTTCCTTGCACTAGTAAATAAATAAATCTTATATTTGTAGTTCTTTCATTTTGACAGTGCTTACTTCCTGCATTCACTTATCCGGCCAGGAAGCACGGTTTCAACCACAGACCGGCTGAATGGATCAAGATGTCAAAACCACCGAGAATCGGAAAGTCAAGATATACCTTCATCAACCTGAAACTAATTTAGTTATCTTCTGCACACCACCTAGGCATAAAAAACAAGATTCGGATTTTTAACACAAAAGTGAAGTCACTTTTTCTGTACGGGTTGAGAAACCTGCACTGCGTGTCACGAAAAGCATTTCCAACAGTCAGATGCTAACTTTTATCAACAGCTGCCACCTTCTCTGGCTCCATATTGAAGATCAAATGGCTAGCCAGCCGGCCAGAAAGAATTGGCAACAAGAAACTCTGTTTGGGAACAAACCAACCAGGAACCAATAGCTCAACAAATATTTGAGAGAAGATGGAGATGGATCGGGCATCCATGGAGGAGGCCATCTAATGATACCGTGCGTTAGGTGGGCCATGACCCGAGTAGTATCCCATTGCGAAGCGATGAGTGGGTGGTCAGTGTGAGGGTGACATGGAGGAGATCGTGTGGAGAGATGGAGATGGGAGATTATCATCAATCTTAGACACTAGTGAAGATGACATGAGAGAATACAGCAAAGTGGAAATGTGCCGTTGAAGCCCAATGTTCCACTTGGTACCCAAGGGATTAATAATAAAATTTAATTCCGTCTCAAGTCTAAGTGACAATACTATCATTTAAAAGAGATTCAGGCGCAACCTAGATTTCTCTGGTGGCCACATCAACCAAAAAACGTCTTGACAAATTAAAGGTATCATCGCAGCGTCCATACTTCAAGCTGACATGACAATAAAGACTGAACATTTCAATCGGGCAAAATCAATTCGAGGAAATTCAGGAACATACATATATATATTATAACAATTCGCGATTCTAATAAATAGCCAGTACCAGCATATATGTTTTAGTAATAAAGTCTCCGATTTCTCCAGTGGGAGTTACCATTTCGAAATTCAGTACAAATTTATATGTGCCTGCACGATGTGAAGTGCGCCTATCATTTACTAAAAAGTTGTGAAACTTGGACTAAGAAGTTTTTCCGTCCTGAATCTCACAATCTAAGTGATGAAAGTTGCTTAAAATGCTTTGATTTACAAACCTAATATCTACATTATTCTGTGTAGACTTAGGTTTATCCCAGTTTCAGACAGCCGGTGTTAATTAACTTATTACTTCAAAATGCATTTTATATGTTTTCCGGAATGATAACTGTGCAAATGCTATTTTATAATTATTGGTAATAATAGTAAGCCTATTGAAAACTTTATTACTCTATTTAATCATATTCACTCAAATATCCAAGTAACTTCCAAACTCCAGTCGAATAACGAACTGGGTATCCTGGATATTACAATGACCAGGAGAGACGATGGAACGATTCAGCGATCTACTTTTCGTAAACAGACATGGAGTGGACAATATCTTCATTTCACCAGTTTTGTTCCTATCCAGTATAAACGTTCCCTAGTATGAAATGTTTGTTTTCAAGCGCCAGCAAAATATGTACGAGTGACACATTGATGGATGAGCTTCAACATATACATTCAGTTTTATTAGCTAATGATTATCCAGAAAACTTGCTTTATAAGTTGTCACAGTAAGGATAGACCACATCTTGAAAAGACAGCTTCTGTATCAAAGAAAGCTATCTGTCTTTATTAACCTGCCATTCAAGGGTGACCAGATTATGCAGTTGACAGCTCAAAGACTTCGGTCAACCATCAAGTGCACGTTCTACGCCGCATCTTCGTCCCTCACATCTCGAACATTTTCGATTACTGTACCTACGATTAAAGGACGAAATTCTGTGGACACTGCTTGAAACTGTATCTACAAGTTCACCTGCAGTTGTGGTGACACACACATATATAGGTAGAACCAATAGAATGTTCCAATGTGGTTGTCGAAAAGAACATGTTCCAAAATGGTTATTAAAACAATTAGAAAATCCCAATGCAATTAATCTGAATGGAAACCCATCATCTTCATCATCCATTGCATAGCACTTGTTAATGTCAGGTCACAAAATCAATATTAATGACTGTTTCACAATTATTTCACACAACTCTTATTCAAGAATGGTTACTGAAGATAATGGAAGCACTTTGGAGGATTAATCACACACAGACTAAAATGCGTGTACAAAAAAACAATAGACTTCAACCTTCGCCTATCACGAACTGACTACTTGACCTTTTTAAATATGATTGGTCATTAGCAAAGTAAGTACTTTTGTTTTGTTTTATATAACTGAGTAATTGTCATGCATTTTATTTTGTTATTATTCTGAACCATGTTATTTGTAAAGCGGTTGTAAAGAAACTGCGAAATGACGATATCATCTCGCGAAATTTGTCTTCTAAATGCCTTATTCAAATTTATCAAAGGGACTAACTGTTTTATTTTATAAACCTCGTAATAACTGAAATAGTCATGCGTCGAAAAGAAAAACTGCTTTCATATGTCCTGATCATGGCTCTACCGTTAATTAATTATTTGGCCTTATCGTGAATAATGCCAACAGAGGTCAAAGTTCACTGTGAGTTATTGATAAATACAATTGTTTATTGATCCAAATATATGAGATATGAACGGGAACAAAATACAGTGAATTAGAACACATTTACATTCCTGTATATCTTGAAAAATTGTACAAATTCTATTTATTTAGTTTAAAGCGACACACTGAGGAAACTGAACCAGCTGAAATTTTATACATACTGTCAAACACTCGAACATATGAAACGTTATTTCACAAACTCTCATGAGTATAACACCGTATTAATTAATAATTTACACCTTGTAATGGCTAGTATGGTAATCACAATTCAAAGGGTGCTCAACTGTTATCAATCCTAGCTAATGGAGAGTTATGGTTTCAAACAGGAACTTAGTTATAAAACCTTCGTGTGCCAAAAATAGGTTAGGCTTCTATAGATATTTCCTGAGCAGAATATAGTTTTCTTTACTTCTATTGAAGCGTTTTTCAAGGATGACATTAAAGTAGGAGCTTTGATGAAATCTGTGCCAGACAATGAACCCCGCCCGAGAAAAGTATTCAAGACAAGGACTCCTTTTTAGTCCTAACTTTAAAAAAGACGAATAGTATTCAGGCATAAAGCAAATCTCTACTAGTTTATATAATATACAAGTCCAACATGCTCATTTCCTTTTTCTAAGGTTTTAAAACTTTACAAAAATGATTGTTGAAATGTGGAGCGTTACGCTGATTCTTCCCACTATTACGTGAGATGTAAAAGCACATCACTTGTCTTGAACGATCTAAATTCAATTTTTATACTTATTTAGATGTTTCAACTAACTTTGTAATTATTACCACATCTTTCTCCTAGACTGTATTTCATTGGTCTGACATTTGCATACAACATATTGACTTGATCCTTATAATTATTATTATTTGTCTTTGTGCCTTCTTGTTTAATCTCTAATTTTAATGCTTCTCTTCGTGTTTGTACGGTACACTGACAATTTATTGTTTTACGATATAATTTTTTTGAGTAAAACGAACAAGAAGTTGAGCAAAGGTGGCGACCTTTTCCGCGATTTCATTCTCAATCGCATTTATATACATTAGTTTACATGGATACAATTATTATTTATTTAATGCCACACAATAACGAAGGAGATTATAATTTTCAACTTGATATGAAAGTTTGAAGGTACGAATACAGATTACAAGGGGATTAGAGACAAGATTGCATAGAATTAGAAAGCAGTAACAACGTATGCAAAATTAATATTTGATAACTGGAGAAATAATTTTGAAGGCGAATAAAAGGTGATAATTATTTTCAACTTGATATGAATTACAAGTGACTCAGAAGCTTCTACAGTTGGAAACCTACCAGAAGAATTTGCAACGATGACTGTTTAGAAGAACAGCTGTTATTTCTCAAAAGCATCCTGGTTCAAAATGGATACCCACCGCGTTTCATATAGAAGAACATGAAACCAAAGTCAACAAGAGAAGAATACACTTCAGCGCCAAAGAAAATATGTTGTTTGAATCTGGAATTGAGGTGAGACCTGGCAGCAGATATCGTTAAAAAGAGAATCTCCAATTTCCTGAAGAAGACTTTTCCGGCAGCAACTCTAAGATTGATATTCTCTAGCCACACGCTACTTTGGAGCAACGGCATATATCAGTTCACCTGCTCGTGCGGAGCTAGGTCGTTGTATGCGGGTCTTATCAAAACGTGTTAGAGATCATCATCTAGCATGGTTGCAAAGAGGAGGTACCGGTTCAATCAGAAGCGCCATAAATGAACACCTCGTCAATACCTGTCGCAGAATCTCAAATGACTCATCATTCAAAGTCATTTACAATGTAAACAAAAATCTACCAAAGGCAGTGAGCTTCTGACTTCTTTGTACTGCAGAAGCTCTCGCCATATGCATCGAAAAGCCAGAGCTGTGTGTTCAAAAGAAACTAGTCCAGCCTTTACAACTACCATGGACCTAGTTCGGTATGTTCCCTTATCCTTCAGTTTTTTGTTTTGTTATCTGTGTGTGTAATTTTCTCTCTTTACCTTCATTCAATTCATCCTATTTTTTCAGTTATTTTAAGTTTGTTACCATGCTCCTCCTGATCACACTTGCAATCCGTTTAGAATAACCATTTAACAATTATATTTTAATCCTGTGGAATTTTTTTGTTTCTTTGCCTCTTGTAATCTATTGTCACACCTCCTAAGTTACATTTCAATTTGAACATTTTGATTTCAATTTGCTTCCATGCTCATTTTGTTTACACCTGTAATTCATTCTATCCCTGCTTAACTTTTGTTTGTAAGCCTCTTGTAATTCATATCACGTTGAAAATAATTATCACTTTTTATTCGCCTTTAAAATTATTTCTCCAGTTATCAAATATTAATTTTGCATACGTTATAACTGTTTTCTAATTCTATGCAATCTTGTCTCTAAGCCTCTTTTAATCTGTATTCGTACCTTCAAACGTTCATATCAAGTTGAAAACTATTATCTCCTTCGTTATTGTGTGGCATTAAATAAAAAATAATTGTATCCATGTAAACTAGTCTATATAAATGCGACTGAACAGGTGCTTTTCAGAATGAAATCTCCGAGAAGATCGCCATCTTTGCTGAACTTCTTGTTCTTTTCCCTCTAATGTGCCGATAGGTGTTTTCTACGATTTTTTAAGTAAATCACGGTGATTCTAACATTGAACTGTCTGAGGGAATTCTTATTGTGCTATTCTTCCTCCTAATAAAGTCTAGATCTTATCCTGCTGTGAATATTCTGCTTGATTCTCAGGTACTTCTGAGAGTTGAATTTCGGTTAACCAGTTTTTTCTACAGTACTTGTTTTGTGCTTAGAAAGTTAACTTGTCTGTATAGCTGCCTAACAGCACTGTTAAGAACCGCAAGTCTGACGACTAATAACCATCTTTTTGCTGTCTTTGAAGCTTTCTTTGACTGTGAATCCCTCGATGAAGTTTTGGTCAGCCGTACAGTAGGACTTAAAAATGAGTTTCCTGCATCTGGCACACAACAAGTCCATTTGAGTCATTACACGATCCTTAACATCACCTACTCACTTAACTCACCATTCTAAAAGCTAAAGTAACATTTGAATAATTCATGAATTGCAAGTTTCACTAAATTTCTGTATCGCCAGGTTTTATTTTAGTTAATAATGTCACAATAGATTTCAATTAATTCACAACGACAGAACCCTTAATGAAGAATTGAACACAATATATATATATATGCACAAATTCAAAATGAGACGAAATCCTAGAAACTCTGAGGCCGTAAAAAAGTATACCGATAAAATGGAATTGTTTACACCACCATATTCAGGTTTTATTTAAAGAATGATAATAAAATCAAGAATTCAAAGCGTTTTCACTGACAACATGAAAAACGTTCCACCAAGCACGTCGACTGCTTTTCTCATTAGTAATTTTTATGGAATAGAAATATCATAACCATTCCTTTTTATCATATTGTATAGTAAGCCACACGTCGGTGGCACAGCGGTAGATTGCCCGCCAGGTGGTTTCGGGGTTCGATCCCCAGTAATAATAAGACTGGTAAAGAGTGGAGGGAGGTTGGGCATGATGTTAGCAACTGCATCCCGTTAAATTAAATGCCAATTCTACCGAAACTTGAAGCTTCTAGCTTGCAGCCCTATTTTCCACTGGAAACGTAAAGGAATGAAAAAAATAAAATAGTAAGCCACATTTACTTCACTTCGATAGGATAGTTTGTAACATTCACCGATTAGTCATGTGTTTAGTTGTTTCTGTTGTTGATGTCAGTCCTAGTCGCCCTCCGGACATGCTGCTGCAAACATTTATCAATAGCTGCCTTCAGTGGCTCCATTCTGAGCATCAAATGGTCTACAAGAAAGGATTAGCAACCAGGAATACGGCGAACAAACCAACCAATATTCTGGAACAAATGCAAATGAATTGGACGCATGCTGAGGGGGCCAATGAGAACCATTAGGGCATCAGGCCCTAAACTGGCACTCGAATGAGAAATGACGAGTTGGACGTGCAACCAAGAGTGAAATGGGGACGTAAGCTTATGGGAAATCATGAAGGGTGAAACAGAGATGTTCTGTGTTCCATTCAAAACCGAAGGGAGTATTATTTAATATGATTATTTAATTCCTTTATTTTATTACCAAATAATATAAATCAGCAGGGTGAATAAGTTGTCCATTTCTTATTTTATTCTTCAAATAAATCTTCTAATATCCTTATAATTTATTGTGTACTATGAATA
Organism: Trichobilharzia szidati; assembly: GCA_944472155.2. Lineage (NCBI taxonomy): Eukaryota > Metazoa > Platyhelminthes > Trematoda > Strigeidida > Schistosomatidae > Trichobilharzia > Trichobilharzia szidati. Next base: position 131,339,434 of record OX235273.1, on the reverse strand, counting down.
AGCAAAATAATATAGGCAGACAAAGGTTATATATATATATATATGGGTGCACACTGCCAATGAGTCCCAAACAAGGAATTAAATAACTGTCCAGTACTCCCTGGCTTTCAGTGGTTCTCTGACTGATGTTAATCCACGGTCAAAGCTAAAACAACTGAAATCCCCACAAACTTACTCTTCAAATACTAATCTGACTGGTTATAAACCGAAGTTGACTGGAGTTCTAGGGAGAAGTCGTGATGAGTACAGTCCACGCCGTAAGAAGTGACTTTGACTGATGCTAGTCAGGCTAAAACCGCACGTTAGCAGAAGTTAGAATTCATGGGCTGTTCACTGGATCGGTTTCCAGTGGTTAAAGGGTCTAAAAGCTTTCTTTGTAACCGGAAGGTCCTGGGTTAGAACCTCGATGTTGTTGTGTGTGCATACTGCTAATGAATCTTGAACTAGGACGAGATAACTGTCCAGTATTCCCTGTTAGTTGTCAGTGGTTCTCTAAGTGATATCAACTCACAGTTAATCTTGAAAAAAAAAATCAAATACCTACAAACCAGCTCTGGAAAATGAAAAAAATTAGTTGAACACTACTCATCTACGAATAAAAAGCAAACAAAAAAATTAAAAAATAAAAATCAATTTTCTTAAACAGACTCACTTGATTTCCTTCATTGACTTCAATGTCTGATGCATTAAAACTATTAATTCTCTCTGAGTTATTCAATGTTGAAGGCATTGTCAATGATGATGATGATGATGACGGCACTGATGCTGATAATAATCCATTTGTAGAATTCATACAACCGCTAGAAGCCGCCATAAAATTTGCCATCCATTGATTCCACATAAACTGTCGATTATTCGATGACGGCAATAATGCAGGATTTAAATTACAAGACGAATTATGAATCCGACTAGCAAATGATTCATTCAATGTGCTCAATTGTAGATTTGTAGCATCATTTGTTGTTGTTGTTGTCGGTGGCGGTGGTGGTGGTGTTGATGATTGTGTTTCTGAGTTCGATAGACGATTAATCGAAAATTGTTCCAAATTGTTCTCTTTATGTTGCTTACTTGACAATGAATGTATCTTTTGACGTTGGTCGAATTGACTGTGTTGTTGCTGATCACCTTGTGATGCCGATGTTGTTGTTGCTGTTGCTGACATTGATGTCAGTAAACTATTCGGTGAGGCATTACTATGCGCAGAATTAAATGAATTCGACAAACTCTCGTATTCCTTCCAGCTATACAACCATGCAGATTCAACACTTTTCAGTGAATTTAACAAGTTCGTATCATTCATCTCATTGAGTTGTTGTTGTTGTTGCTGCTGGTGTTGTTGTTCTTGATATCGTTGAAGAGGTTGACATTTCAATGAAGCAGGATTAAAGTAGCCAGAAAGAAAGAATGGAAAATTCGCCGGGTGAAATTTTTCTTCAAATAAGTGTAAAACACTTTCAACTTTATTCAAACGAAATCTTGTCTCACTGCATTCTCTCATCAACACCTCATACTTTTGATGAAATTGTTCCAATTCTTCAGTTAAACGTTTTTCAAACATATTTAAACATGTATGATATATCAGATTAAAGGATTCTTGTAGTAGAAAGTTTGGTGGAAAAGGGAAAAATAATGGATTCGATAAATGATTCATTGATAATCCTCCAGGTAACATTGAAGATGAGGATCCCGTTGATGATGATGCTGATAGTGCCGATCTCGACTCCTCAGTATGTTGATTCTGATGATGACTGCTGTGGTGATTTTGAGAAGGATGATGTTGGTGATGATGATGATGATGATTAGGAGATGCCTTTATGACATCTCCATTAAGCATAGAACTTCCATGAGAAATACACGGAGAATTCATCGGAAGATTGTTGCCACCCGTAGTGGATGATGTTATTCCATTATTCATCAACTCTGGGGAACTTGGTATCGAAGATGAAGACTCTAGAGAATTTGTAAAATTTCCGCTTGATAAATTCATAATCTTTTACAATGAATGAATATGGGATCAGAAATATATATATATATGTATTACAAACTAACTAGTGGTTTTAATCATTCAATTAGACGTCTGCGTTACCCTGAATGAATGTAAATGTAGGTTTGATAAATAATTATGTGCAGGTGTATGTGCGTGCTTGCGTTTTTAAAGTGATTTAGTCTTGCCTCAGAAACAACACGAAACAGTTTTGCAGCTTTTACTGCATTTTCTAAAAATGTTTATACAAGCAAGGCAAAGGGGTAAGTAATGTTGTCAGATGCCGTGCACGCGTATTCATTTATACCGATACGTATATGTATGCACGTATGGTGGGTGTTCCACCACCGATCGGATATCTGCTTTACCAATAATAATCATACGATCCGGTTACCACGTTTATCTTCCTTCAATGGTAGGTAACATGTGTATTTTAATTTGATCCGTATTTTATGGGTCTTCATGAATATATATATAATATATATGTGTATATGCGTGTGGGTACTTGTGTGCAGTACTTGAAACTGGTGTTTACGCATACATGTCTAACATCATTTGAATACACCAATACAATGGTATAAATGCATAACACATACTAATAGCACAGTATATCGTGTACAACAGTACCAGTAACAACAGCACACATTACTTAGATTTAATTCTGATTTCAAATTTCTATCGAAATCAAACCAATCACACATTGTCCGAATACTTACTCCCTATCAATACATGTATCCATCCATACATATATAAATATATCTATTTTAAGGCATTCAGAAATTACACACATTTCAGAGCTTAGCATACCACACACATTAATGAAACTTTAAAATTGTCTGTTAGTGTCACCTACAACTATATAACCTACAAACTGTTTTGAACGAAAAAACCTACACCATCATGTTTCAAGATATCGGAGTTGAAAATTTATCAGAGACTCGGTGTGTGCGTGTTGGGCGTGTTTGTGTGCGAAGACAACTTAATGATGTAACACCCTATATACATTTATACGTAAAGTAATCCTACAGGTAGATTCATTACGCATTCACACTTATCCACCTGTCAGGCAAAGTAATTTCAAAAGTGTAAAGTTTTGAAACAAGAGATACAATGTGAAAAAGAGATCAAGAACTTAAAAACAGTAGAAGGAAGGAAACAAGAGATGAATCTGTTTGCTGTTTGGTTTTGGTGTTTTTTTTGGTTGTTGTTGCTGTTCTGCTCTTTGTGCTCTGGTAACACGCTTCTTCGGTACCGTAGTTTCGACGGAAAAAGAAAAATTCATTCTCTGTCTGCGTGTGGTCTTCAGATGCTTAGTTCGTTAGTTAGTTAGTTAGTTAGCTAGCCAGCCAGCGAGCGAGGGAGCGAGCGAGTTAGCTAGCTAGATAGATAGATAGCTGGAGAGATAGTTAATTATACAACAAGATTTCTTATTCTTCATATCATGAAAATGCATAAAAAAAGAAACAATAAGAATTTATATGTTTTTGCTTAATTTATTAAAATGTTCCCCAGAAATATATAATCGTCTATCACTCACTAATTATTTCTAATTTTTATAACATGTAAAAATGCAAGTGAAATCTTTACAAAATGTAAAGAAAGCCTAGTGTTTAATGTCACACAAAACTGGAAGATTTACAGACAAATACCAACAACTTGATAGGAACAAGTAGGCAGCAGCAGCAGGCAGCAAAGACAGGACTTCAGGTGAAAATATTTACAGAAGACTTAGGCGTTGAAGACAACTAACCCACAACAGCAACAACAACAACAAGCAGGAGTCAGTTCACTTATCTAATCAGTCAGCATCGTTCTCCAATTACAAGCTTCATCAATCTAAAATCAGACATTTCATAAATTTATTCCCCTTAATGAATTTGAGTAAAGCGAGAACAAGAGATTTTGCAAAATATAGTGGTACTATCATTTATTTCGCTGCCTTCTCATCATCTGCTTGCAGGCCAAAGTCATTGTTAAGTGTATCTACAGAAAACATTTTAACATACTTACACAGACAGTTCATTTTAAACAAAAATCAATCAATATATGCATAAAATAATGAAATATATAATAATAAAGACTTTGTCCCGAACAATAATGATCAAACACAATGAAACATTTTGACATTACCTAATCAGATAAAAGAGAGGGTGAAAATATCCAGTTACCAGGGCAAAGAAAGACTGATAACTGTTTCTTTCTGAACGCACAAATCAGGTTTCAGGCGCTTGATTGAAATGGCTTCATCAAACTTGAGGAGCATTCAACTCTTTTGCCTATTGATAATTGGGAACGATTTTGTGACGGCCACCTCATGACCCGTGCCAAGGAGATGCCTGGCGATGGTGCTGTTTAAAGCATTTGTTCCCTTTAGACACAAGCTTTTTGGTACATGTTGAGAAAATCGTAGATATGCCCTTCTTTCTGTCTTTCCAATGTGACTGCTCCCGCGGATACATGTATATTTGTATATACAGTTGGAGTTAACATGAGAAGGATATCTATAAGCAGCTGACGAGAAGGCAACGAAATAAATGATGGTACTACATTATTCTGCAAAAACTGTAGTTCTCACTTTATTTAAATTGGATAGAAGGTTTTCTGAACTCTACAGCATGAAGAACAAAATTCATATTATCAACATCAAACACTTAGCCAACGCGTTACGAAAAGCATTTCCAACATTCAGACTCTTATCAATAACTGCCAGACTCCTTACTGTTTTGACACTGAAGATCAGATGGCCAGTCGAAATGAATTAGAAACAAGAAACTTTGGGAACCAAGAAATCAGGAACCCAACTGCTAAACAAATATCCCGAAGAAAATTGAGATGGATGGGACATTGTGCCCCAGTCCTGCTTTCAAGTCTAACCCGGAAAGTAAACGACAAGCTGAGCTTGAACTCGAGTGTAACGAGGAGATGAGAGATAATGGGCAATCGTGTGGCCAGCTTAACAGGACGACAGAGAACAGAACAAAGTACAGAAGTTCTGTTGAAAGTCCACATTTCACTCGGAACCTTAGAGAATTCTAATATAAATAGAAACTTTCATGTACACTTCATTTTTAAATCTTTTTGACTGAAAATGACGCTTCAGTAATTTATTTATTCATGTTTCATCTTTGTCACCAACAATCGTAATTATAATAAGCGTAAATATCACATAAAAGCGTAAAGCTCCATTATAGATACGATTTTATTTTGATAAACCACACAGTGTTGTCATACAGTAATATTAACTGATGACCACGTTTCGAGCACAATCTACCACTGCTCATAATCATATCAAGTCACTAACTCACACAACTTTCTTGCTTCATTTATATACATGAGTGAAAATTGATGATTAGACATTTGAATAAACGATGAAATGAAACAGATAGAAAAGGTATCGGCGTTGAATAATTATTCTATAAAATTCATTAGGAAAATCAAAAAAGGTCAAAAGCAAAACAAAAATAATGGTGAAGCCAATAATGATAACATTAATAAGAAGGAAAATGAGACATCTACTCTTATACCTCTCAAGGAGGCGACATCTGAGGCCATAAGCAGGATTCTCAATAAAGCAGGAAATATGGTGGCATTCAAACCTACAAACTCACTCAGGGACAAGCTCTGTGGGTTAAAGGGCCCCGTTTACCCAATTAAACAAAATAATATAATTTACAAAAAACCTTGCTATGATTGTGAGTTGAGTCATTTACATAGGTCCAACTAGTGGGTCGAGGGTATTCAGATTGTCGGAATATAAGAATTTACCTAGGGTAAGAATGGTTGACTCCGAGAAGATAAAAAATTTAGAAAAAAGCTCGGCACTCTACTGCACTGCATGCATTAACACACAACCCACAATAGGGTGAGAGAGAGTCAAAATTCTAAGAAAATATATAGATAGGTGGAGATAGAGATTGATTACTGAATCCTGGTTCATCGAGTCTGCACCCAACACATGCAACAGAAATGACTCAATGGAAATACCAGAGATATGCATGGAAGATATTATTACCACCAGTCAGTCAAATCAGAGGAGGATAATAAATAATCTTAAAATTCTATTTCAATCCAATCCATGTACATCATAACATTCTAACAAGTTACTTATTTATTTTGAGCATAAAAACACTCATCTTATTTCCCATCTGATTGTATTTGATTGATAACACTCATATTATTATTTCTGAATGTACCTTATCCTATATTGATTTTTATTCAAATGTCTAATCATCAATTTCACTCATGTATATTTTTTTTTATTCCTTCACGTTCCCAGTGGAACATAGGGCTCCAAGCTAGTAGCTTGAAGTTTCTGTAGCAGTGTTTATTTTTACAGGATGGGGTTGCTAGCCACATGCCCAACCTTTCCTCTTCACCAGCTTTTAGCTCTGGCTTAGCGAGGTAAAGGAGTGCGTCTGTGGCCGGGGATCGAACCCCGGACCATTTGCATGGTCGGCGAGCGTCCTAACCGCTATGCCACCGACGCACACTCATGTATATAAATGAAGGAAAAAGGCTGTGTGAGTGAGTGACTTGATATGATTATGAGTATCAATAGTTTGTGCTCGAAACGTGATTATCAGTTAATATTACTGTACAAAGAACACTGTGTGATTTATCAGAATAAAATCTTATCCACAATGGCGTCATACTCTACCATGACAGTGACCAAATTTTATATTTATATCAATGAAAGCGTTAAGCGTTACATTAACCCTACGGTATTCATTTGGATATTTCGTTAAGAGGTTTTAATGAAGATGCATTAAGTTCACAAATTTTCTGTCACGAAAATTAGAAAGTAGGCAATAACCTTAATAAAAATGTCCCATATTAGTACACTACAATTAACCTGATCAGTATATGGCACATATATATACATATATACATGTAATCAATCAATAAATAAGCAAATATATCACTCTATCACACTAATTGCAACTGTCCAAAATGTGACTGTCACCTTTTTGATGGGATCGAAAAAGAGAACGAAAGCATTTGTAAACATCTGTTTGCTGTTGTGTTTATTTTGTATTTTGAAGGCATAAATTAACGACATATATGACAATGTGTTTATATATTATAATGTATATAAATATATTGACATATTGTATGCAAATAGTGAAGCATTGACGAGCAGTTGTTAATTGCTACATGATAACGTATAAGTTGATCATTCACTTGTTCCATAACTACCGATCAACAGATGTATTTTGTGGTGCCACATCTTGGGAGTCAGAAGGCGTAAGAAGCCGTGCTAAGCCAGAGTGTAGTGTGCAGTAGGACAACAAATTTTTTTATTCGTTTACATTCCCTGTGGAACATAGGGATTCACAGGGATTTCCTGTGTTGGTTCTCCTGATTAAGACATCTAAAAATGGGATTTTCTTATCTAGTTCTTCAGCATACTTCCAATTCAATACTCAAATAAATGAATAGATAAAGGAACATAAATGGGATCGCCCATATCAGGATTAATAGCTGAAGCCGTCATGCAAAGATTAGAATTAATAGCTCTACCTGTAATTAAACCGAAAATCTGAGTACGTTACATGGATAATACATTTGTAATAATTAAGAGAGATGATTTAGAATATACCCATAAATTAATAAACAACATATTTGAAGACATCAAATATACAAGTGAAGAAGAACTAGATAACAAAATCCCATTTCTAGATGTCTTAATCAGGAGAACCAACACAGGAAATTTAGAAACACAAGTATATAGAAAATCAACGCATGCAGATCAAATACTCAACTATACTAGCCATAATCCAATTGCTCACAAACCAAACTGTGTGCAGACATTGTTTAAAAGAGTTCAGACACATTGTAGCACTCCAGCGTTGAAAAATACCTACAAACGGTCTTCAAAAAGAATGGTTATCCACAAAATTTCATCAAAATGTGTTTAAAATCGAATCATAACACCAACAAAGCACCATCATCAAAGACCATAAGAAAATTCATGCTACCATACATGAAAAATATCTCTGAAATAACAACTAGAATACTGAAACCGTTTGATATTGATATGGCCCACAAGCTAGTCAAGTCGCTTAATTCGTTATTATGCAAACCGAAAGATCCAACAGAAAAAGGTGATAAAATTAATACCATTTACAAAATAAATTGTATGAATTGCAACAAGCATTACACCGGCCAAAGTGGGCGTCCCCTTCGAATTAGAATCCAAGAACACGAATCAGCGGTGAAAAGACACGATATGTATTCTTCAGTGTCAATGCATATAGACAATTATGGTCATCAATTTGATTGGGATAATGTCAAAATCTTAGACAAAGGGAAACACCAAAAGTGCAGTCAGGGAATTCCTATAAGCCTGGTACTCAAACGAATATGCAATTAACAAACACGTTAATGTAGACCAAATCTACCAACTAATAAAAAGTAAACCATGTCACGAGAAAGTTTAACATCCAAGTCGATAGAAAATGGTCAATACATATGTAAAGATGGTTACCAGGAGACGTAATTATATCACTCATGAAGAAATTTAAATCATTTCACTTTATCCTAAATATTGCGCTGAAGATGTTGTCCAAAAGGACAACGAAAGCTTCGCAACTAAACCAATCAGCTCAGAGAACACTGTTAATTGCAAACTTTACTTTTGTCCAATTTTAATTTTGGCTCAGCTCTACTCAACCCCGTCAATCAGATTACGTTACCCAACTTGCTTATTTAATTGTATTTTAGTTCCTAACTAATTGACGAAATTCTTGATGTAAAATTTACCATTCTAATGACACATCTTTGGAAATATTCATATATACATATATATATACATATCTGTGAGGAAACAAAACGAGTAGTTCGGTGAAATAGCTCTTTTCAGCGATTTAATTTTTCCAGCTGTAACAATCACATTTATATACAATTTCTTGAAGCAAAATGGTAGTAATAAAAGTGATGAATTCTGATAAGCATAGTTTCTAAGTGGACGTTGATTACAATTCATTCACAGTAAGTTATTTACTTCATTATGTAACTCTATGATCCCCACGCAACTTCCATTACATAACATAATCAATATTTGCAACCACGATTGTGACAATTCATCTCGTCGGTGGCACAGTGGTTAGGTAGGACTCTAGCCGACCATACACATGGTCCGGGGTTCGATCCCTTGCCGACGCACACTCGATATCTACGGTCGGCCTGCGAAATTCGGGCTACCGATATCCATGCTGAAAATTCCATACTTGTACTGAGAAAACGGTGTGTCATCAAGCTGTAATCAAAATCAAATCTCTTTGTTGATACTACCCTCTGCTTTGTGAAAAATTGTATATAAATGCCACTGTACAGTTAAAAAAAATGAAATTGCCGAAATTGTAAACCATACTATTAGACTTCCTTTATGTGTATCTACCAGTTTGGCTTCAGCCGTGGAGCCAGGTACATTGTGCGTACAATTAGGCAGGTTCATCATCGTATTTCCTAACATCCTCCTGTGCGGTTAAGCAAGGGACAAAACAAGATCTATTCTTAGCTGTGTTTTAGCACACCTCGTAGATAGTGAGCATAAAGTTGGTGTTAATACAGCATTTAAAATTGTTTATCGCATCCCTATTAATCTTAATTTTGCTTTACGATTTCGTCTTCTACGTGCAGACGAAGCCGTAGGAATCCATCTGAAGAAGACAAACCTGTGTGTTTAGAACAAACTCGTGTAGCCACTTCCCTTCCCTTGGTCATCGTTACATGATTTCTAAATCCTAACAATTTTGCCTCCATCTCAGCCTTTTATAAGTTTTCATTTAGGAAATTATTTTATTTCCTGACTCTTTCATATGTAATAGCCTGGATACTCACTTATTCCCTAATGACTCTTTACTTTTTCAAAATATTGTGCATTATGCAACCCAATTGTTGTAATCATCCCCACCCTTGAACTGACTTCTTCAGGTGGATTCCGATGGCCTCAATTATATGTAAAGGACGAACTCATAAATCAGAATTAATACTATTTAGAATACGACAGATAATGTCAAATGCTTTATTAGCGTCAACTTTATACTCACTGTCTACAAGGCATGCTAAAACAGAGCTACGGATAGATCTTGTTTTCAAATCTTTAAATATTCCCATTTATAATATTAGAACAAGACATATAAGCGAACAATATTGTTTTCAATTAGATCTTCTTCAGGCTTCACTCTAATTTACATAGATTTATATATAAAATTTTAACCAATGACGGTGATATTGGGAATCAAATAATAATCTTAATAGTCTTAATAATAATAATGTGGTAAATGTTTTGAACGTAGTTAATAACGATGATTATAGTGATAACAAAATATTGATAATAAGGTTTATGCAGGTGATAAGAATAACAAAGATAGTATATGCATATAAGTGTATAAATAAATTGGTTCAAATCTTAAAAGGTGAAGTGGAACGATAATCAGAGTTTAAATAAATATTATAAAAGTACAAAGGAGGTGGAAAATAAGAAAGGGTGGGAGGGTTTTGAATACGATTCACCTAGGCCAAGGGAGAGACAAAGGTAGAACAAACTTCTTTTGTATGCAAAGACTAGGATTTTTCTCTCGAATTCCCATAGCTTCGGCTAGGTGTAAAAGACGGTTTCTGATTCCATTCGAAAGACTCGATGGAATACGATGGATAACTTTGAAAGCACTATTTTTATCCACTTGGTGACCGCTATCAATCAAATGAGCCAAAATAGAACTTCGTATGGATTTTATTTGACCTTTTCCGAACCATGAAGGAAGATGCTCATTAATGCGTTTGTTAAGCTGTCTAGTTGTTCGCCCTATATAGCTTTCTCCACAGGAGCAACTAAATTTATAGATACACATCGAAGTGGCACAACTAGGTAGCTTATCTTTCACTTGAGCAATCAAAATCGGTCGGCTGGAAAATGACAAACAAAGGGTGGCGGCAGTATAAGTTCGTTTTATCGCTCTCGAAAATCTCAGATGTAAGACTTCACTAGCCACGTCCCCATTAAATTGAAGTTTCATGAACAGTTCTTTCTTTTTAACTGTTGTCAGTTTTTCTTTGTTGTACCTGGTATTCATGTGTCTCCTAATTATCAATATTTTGTTATCATTATAATCATCGTTATTAACTACGTTCAAAACATTTACCACATTATTATTATTATTATTAAGACTATTAAGATTATTATTTGATTCCCAAAATCACCGTCATTGGTTAAAATTTTATATATAAATCTATGTAAATTAGAGTGAAGCCTGAAGAAGATCTAATTGAAAACAATATTGTTCGCTTATATGTCTTGTTCTAAGATCTTGTTTTCCCCTTATTTAACGATTCAGGATGATGTTCGGAAATACGATGATGAACGTGTGTAATTGCATGTCCAATGTAGGCGGCTCCACGGCTGCAGTGAAACTGGTAAATCATTGTTCCCTTGGGTTCCTAGTGGAACATAAGGCTTCAGCTGCACGTCTTCACTTGCTTCTGTCTTCTGCTGTACTTTTCTCCTGAATCCATGTTAGTCCATACTGTTTCAACCCCTCTTCACACGATCTCCTCCATGTCACTCTCGGACGTCCCACTCGCCGCTTCCTTTTTGCGTTCCACTCGAGCTATGGCCTGACGCGCGATGTCACCCAGCTGCCTCCTCAGCGAGTGTCCAATCCATCTCCACTTTCTCCTGCATATTTGTTGGGCGATTGGTTCTTGTTTTGTTTGTTCCCATAGTTTCTTGTTTGTGATTCTTTCCCGCCATCTATCTGATCTTCAGTATAAAGCGAAGACAGTTGTTGATAAATGTCTGCAACAGGCTGTTGGAAATATACTTTGTGACCCGCCAAGTTTCTGATCCGTAAAGAAGAACTGACTGACTTGACGTTTGTATTGAAAATCCGAATTTTGTTGTTGATACTGGCTGAGTGACGAAGATTTCCAGATTGGTTTCAGGTTGATGAATGTGTTTCTCGCTTTTCTGATTCTCGATTTGACATTCTCGTCCGTTCCTCCTGTGGTTGAGACAATGCTCCCTATATAAGTGAAAGAAGTAACCTCTTTCAAATCCCTCCCGTTGATGGTGATTGGCACTGGATGTTGCTGCTGTTGTTGGTTGGTTATTTTCATGACCTCCGTCTTGTCTATGTTCACCTGGAGTCCTGTCTTTGCTGCTTCTTCGCTCGTAAGTCTTCGATTTTGTGTGACATCAAACATAAATCATCCACGAAATCAAGGTCTTCTAGGTTCTTCACGTCGGTCTAGGATATCCCTGTCTTCTCGTTTCCCACTGTCTGACGCATAATCCAGTCCACCACAATTAGGAATATCATTGGTGATAATAAGCACCCTTGTCTGACTCCTGTGTTTACTGGGTTTTCCGTTGTGGATTACTTCAAGCTGGAGGCTTGACGTTTCTGTAGCAGTGGTAATTATTTTTACAGGATAGGGTTGCTTGCTTCATGCGCAACCTTTCCTCTTTACCAGCTTTTATTTTTATTTCTAGCTTAGCAAGGTAAAGGAGTGCGTCGGCCGGGGATGGAACCCTGGACAATGTGCAAGTTCGGCGAGCGTCCTAACCGCTGTACCATCGATGCACGGATGACAAGAATTAAAGGTGTAATTTATATACTTAAACGGTTGAGTTGAAGATCTATATAGAAACGCAGAGTTACATATATATATGATTGTAGAGCAATTACTTCCCTTTATGAATTTTGACAAAAATTGAGAAGACGTAATCTATCTGAAAAGTTTAATTTATTTGTGCAACAAACTTTATACATTTGGTTCCCTTGATAATTTTCGATAGAGAAAGAAAGACCAGATTTGCAGTATAAAATGATATCGTCACTCTATTTCACAGGTTCTCATAAGGACACTGTACGACAGAAGAAGAATTAAGCTTTGTTGAAAAATGCCTTAAGGAAAACGGGTATATAAAAGGATTTATCCTAAAGTACAGCAAAGAAAGAGATGAGAAAGAGAATTATCCAACATTTGAAAAGAAGAAAGTGTTCACTTGCCTCCAACAGAGAGGAGAAACAGCATCACAATAGACTAAAAAGAGGATGATAGGAGCAATAAAGAGATGCTTCCCTGCAGCCAAGCTGGTGACACTATACAGCACTACATGTTTTTTAAGCCAATCGAAGCTGGATAAATACCCTACTGATGTTACCTCCAATTGTATTTATTAATTTACGTGCACCTGCAGCAGTAAGTACATTGAAAGAACAGAAAGAAGGGCTTCTCTCCGGTTTTCACAGCATATTCCAAGAAACTTATGCTTAGAAGGAAGCAGATATTTACAAAGTGCAATTACCAGACACCCACCATGTGGATACGGGTCATTTTGTCGAGATTTCAAAATCCTTCAAAATATCAAACATATAAAGGACAGAGAATCTACTACGATTTACTGCTGAAGCAATTGCAATCAGACTTATGCACACAGACAGAAAGATTGTAGTCAATCTCTCACTCCCTTGGTAACCGTATTACTTTCATTACACTGATTAGTCATACACACTAGTGTGCTCAGCTAAGCTCACTAAACAAGTTTTCAATTTGATGAACTTTAACCTTCTTGAGCTGCCATGTTGACGTACAATCTAACACTGTTTATTAGATTTTTCTGTTTTCGGGCTTCTCTCACCCCCTTTTCTTCATATTTGGATAGTATATAAATTGGTGGTAACTTAAACATTTTGGACAGTCTGATCACACACCTTCTCGTCATACACATTTATAGAGAAGGCATCAGAGGGTTAATTATTGCACCATGGGAAAAATCGCTTTCTGGTCACGCTCAAACATTAGAGTTAGGAGGATGACATAAAAATATGTGGTAGGAAAGAAAGGGGGTGAATATATTACTAATTAAAATGAATTTTGGTTTTAAAATTAGATTACCAAGGCAGACGCAGAGTAACGACATATTACTCGTGAATACATAAAATAGGTTTAAGCCTTTTTATAGCTGAGGCTTCAACAAATTTAATTATGTGACCCAACTTTGCTTCATATGTGGGTTTAAAGGCATTGTTAAAATCAGCCATGTTACTTGTCTCTGTGATATGCTTTGTGACACATGATGTTGGACATCCATTTCCAGGAATAATTGTATACGAATAAAGCAAAAACAACAGTGTTTGCAGAATAAAACGGTAACATTATTCATTCCGTTGACTTCTCACCAGCTGGTTACAGGCCAAAGTCATTATTACGTATATTTACAGGATGTGTGATTTTTAATTTAACAACAACCTTTACCGCTATGGGTAGTCCACTTAGCCCTGCTTCAGCACATATATTTATGTCCAACCTTGAAAGAACAAAGTTGAAGCATGCTATCGACGAAACAACTTCTTACTGTCGATTTGTCGATGACATATTTGTAGTGTGCAACAATGAAAGTGATGCTTCCCACCTACTCAGATTATTCAACGACGCACATACCAATGTTGAATTTACTATGGAAAATGAAAATGATGGAAAGTTCCATTTCCTCAACATCGCCATGCAACGCCTAGAAGATGATAGTCTCCAGAAGTCAATTTACCGAAAGCCTGCATGGAAAGGACAATATTTACATTTCAATTAGTTTTTGTCCAAATAGCTTTAAACGAGCACTAGTGAAAACTTGACATTATAGAGCTAGGAGGTTATCCTCTACAGAGAAATTAGAGGAAGAATTTCTAGTTCTCGAAAAGATACTGAAAAATAACGATTACTCACAAAGATTCATTAACAAGTACGGAATATCTGAAGTCTCAAATGTCACGCTAATCAAAGCGAGAAAAAGGCCCATCTACATTCAACTTGATTATAAAGGTGTACATATTAAAGCAATTGTCAGCAAAAGACTGAGTACGTCACCACATATAGCCGGTCCTGCAGCTAAGCTGGTTCCCATCTATCAACCAAAATGCTCTTTAACGCAATCGAAAATCAACAGATATCCTCCTCATGTTAACTCCAACTGTATATACAAATTTACACGTATCTGCGGGAGCAGTTACATTGGAAGAACGGAAAGAAGGGCATATCTACGACATTCTAAATAGGTACCAAAAAGCTTATGTCTAAAGGGAACAAATGCTTTAAACAGTGCCATCGCCAGACATCTTCTTGACACGGGTCATGAGGTGGACGTCACAAAATCGTTCAAAATTATCAGTAGGCAAAAGAGTTCAATTCTCCTTAAGTTTGCTGAAGCCATTTCAATCAAGCGCCTGAAACCTGCTTTATGCATTCAGAGAGAGGTGGTTCTCAATCCTTCCTTGCTCTGGTGACTGGATATTTTCATCTCTCTCTCATTTGATTAGGTAATGTCGAAAGTTTTCATTGTGTATGATCATTACTGTTCGGGACAAAGTCTTTATTATTATATATATCATTATTTTATGCATATATTGATTGATTTTTGTTTAAAATGAACTGTCTGTGTAAGTATTTTAAAGTCGTTTCTGTAGATGTACTTAATAATGACTTTTACCTGCAAGCAGATGATGAGAAGGCAAAGAAATAAATGATGGTAGGATTTTATTCTGCAAACACTGTTGTACTTGCTTTATTCAAATTCATTAAGGGGAATAAATGTATGAAATTAATTGTATTCAGTGATTTTATTTACCTTTGCGACCACTCTGGATTGTGTTTAATAACCCTAGCCTGCAAAATCGATTGATCTTTCCTCTGTACATGTGACGACGCGTACATGTGAAGTGGTAAACACAGTGGGATCTGACATCATCCTTCGAATTCTGTGAGGGTTTACAGGAAAACATAGATCTTGTTTTCTCTATAAAAATAATTTTAGCAGCATAAGAAGCTTTTCAAAATGTGTCACCATAAGTCTATGCTTAAGTGATCAAAGTTTTGTGATCTTTCTTGAACGATAAGGACATATAAACATCCTTTCTGGGGGCTGATTGGATAAATGGAGGCCTTCGTTTGACACGTAAGTAACGCCTAATGACTTTAAGAGGAAAGGTGTTGTCTAACAATTTTCTTCTTCGGTGTTGTCCTCTATACATATATATTGAATGCGTCTGAACAAGCAGTTAATTAACGCATTTTTACACTGTAGTGGACAGAGACTATGATATTGCAGATATTGTCTGATCCATGTGAACTTTCTGTAGAGAGATCATGGTATTGACCCGTCTTGTCGGTGGGTTATGAGTACATCTGAGAATGGTAAGCAATCGTTATTCTCTTTAACTTATGTTAACGAATTATTGAGAGATTTATAAAGTGTTCTGTATTTGATTTAAATTTATCTATATATCTCGACTGTTCTGAAGTCTATGACCAATTATTTGAGATATGTACATCATAAGCGAGTTTCTAGAAAATGTTTCAATCTTAAAAGACAAGAACAAATTACATCATCTTCTCAGTTTATAATTTTGTTCGATATCATTCTAATTAAACAGAAGATTGACGTGTAAACTGCATAAATACTCCTAAAACTTATCAGTAATTACAGTGATGATTACTCTTAGCTTAGCGCTATTTTCATGTCAGTGAACAAGACAAATAAAATATAAAAAGAACATTTATAGTTCTGTATTACAGTTGTTCTTTTTTATAGCATGACCTAACACATTACAGCTTAATAGACTACTGTGACCGCTGTCCATAGTGTCATCACCTCAGAAGTAAACGTGTGTAGCTAACAGTCAGACAGATGAGTAATAACACCTTAGAAAATGATACAAGTGAACACCTTTCAAAGTCGTATCACTTCACAGTAGTATACCTTGGCAAAAAGTTTAAAAAACGGTGTTTATACCAGTCAGTCTGCTGCTGCAGCCGTCTTACACAACAGTATCGTCTCATCATTAGATAAAGGGGCTAAATACGTTCACTGCACGTTTCTCGATTTCACTTCTGCTTTCGACTCTGTACCTAGATATCTCTTGCTAAATAAGCTGTCGATGACACAAACTGAGTCCTGGATCACAAACTGGTTGCATTCTTATTTCTCAAACAGAATGCAGTACACTGTATATAAAGGTAAATCCTCCTCTGCTGTACTCACTGAAGCCGGAGTCCCCCAAGGCGCTGTGCTCTCCCCACTTCTCTTTTCTTTCTTTCTACATGACTTACCATCTTCAAATGACATTAATTTTGTCAAATATGCTGACGATGTGACTGTATCTTTGCCTGTCAAGTGTCATAGGGACTGCTTCAAACTGAATGTCTTTTTATCAGAAATCAGGAAAACGGTCTTATCTTAAATCCCTCTAAGTGTCAAACAGTCAATTTCATCTTTAGGCATAAATCTGACCTAAACAAACTGGTTAGCACTCACGAAGTGTGCAACATAGATGGCACTGAAATAGAAACCAAGTCGGAAATTAAATATCTATGTGTCATTCTATCTGCTAATCTTTCCTGGTCGTCTCATATCGTGACGATTCCTAAGAAAATATTCCGTCTTACCTTCTACATCAAGAAGTTAAAATATTCTGGTATAACCCCCAACCCTTACTCTTACGATTCGTTAACTCTGGCATCCTGCCTATTATTCTTTATTGTTCCCCCTTAGTTTTTCCCGGGCTACTGAAGAAAGACTATATCTTATCACGTAGGATGTTAAATGTTGTCAGCAGGTTAAGCAGCCAGCTTGTTAATATTCTGGTCGACAAGCACATGGACTCATGTGAAAAATGGGCTAAATCCATTTTATCTAACTCACATCACCCTCTTCATTCACAACTCTCCCCTTGTATCTCATTAGACAGGACCAGAAGCCTATATAGAAAACTATATGCTCACACTAGTAAGTACAAACACTCAATCAAACTCTACTTGTCTCGTGTTCTGTGCGATAAAGAAAGCATTAGGGGTGAGACCTATAACTTATTAAATAGTTAGCAGAACAATTGGATCTCGTCTTTCCAACTCATATCATTTATAGGTACAACGTTTCCTGTTTTTCTTAGGTGCTGTTTTGTTTCTCTCTTCCTTACAACTCTACTTAAAACATTATTCTTCGTTTTTTCATACTCTGTATATCTCGACCATTTTGTTACCGCTTACACCAGTAAATATGCTAGTATCTACTTTTCTAACACCTTCAAACATTCTGTTCACTTTTGGCTTTGCTACCGATATGCAAATATGTTGTTGTCAAAACTAACTGAGACTACCCTTAATCTATGTAGAATTTTATTTATTGTTAATGTAAAAACTGGATGCAATACTGTAGTGAAATGCTGAGAATTCCATTCTGTATCACATTTACTGTTTTGGAATAAAGCAAATTATTATTTCGCTGTGTCGGTGGCACAGCGGTAAGGATTCTCGCCGACCATGCACATGGACCGGGGTTCGATCCCCTACCGACACACACCTGATATCCATTGGTCGGCCTGCAAAATTTGGGCTACCGATATCACATGCTGAAAATTCCACACTTGTACCAAAAACACGGTGTGGAATCAAGCTTAATCAAAAATTTAAAAAAATAAAAATTATTTATTTGAGGCTAATGTATATGTTTAAACGATGTTTAACATTGAAGACGTATTCAGGTGTCAAGTTATCTACAGTTTAAAAGCAAAGCATTTAAATAATTTTAGACATCTTTTGAAGTGAAAGAATATCTGATTCAGTTAAACATGAGCAGAATGTACCTAAACATTCAACTTTTAAATGCTTATATTTATTATATCGAGCTAGTTATAGGTTTTCTTTTGAAAACTGACTTTTGATATTCGACGGAATGTGCTCAACCATTTTTCATGTGCCAGTTGTTTGGTTTAATTGCAACTATGAAAACATATTACTTTCATTCCTTTGCGCTTCCAGTAGAACATAGGGCTTCAAGCTAGGAATTAAAGTTTCGGTAGCAGTGGTGTCCTTTACAAAATGCAGTTGCTAACCGCACGCCCAACCGTCCCTCTTCACCGGTCTTCTTACAGGCTTAGCGAAATTAAGGTGTGCGTCGGCCGAGGACTGAACCTCAGACTACATATATGTTTGGCGAGAATTCTAACACTGAGTTACCAATGAACAGTCGCAATTAAGTATCAGTAATTTGATTCCTCTCAAAAATATCTACAGAGTAATCTTACATAAAGTTTATGAGGATCTGCATAACCATAACTCTGGGAAACTTATCAACAAGGGTAGATTTTTAACACTTTCTGTGATCTTTCCCATCATAATAGGAATAAAAGTGATACTCAACAAATACGTGGCTTTGTGTAAAGTTCTTGAGAATTATTTAACATTTTCTTCGCTTTTGAAAGTGGATCAAACATATTTCATTACTTATCAATGGATAGTTTTGTACTCATATTCTGCCAATATTCTATTTTCAGCTTGTCTATATTTTATCCAGATCAAATTGATGGAACTAAGACACACAAGGAACAAAAGTGAAAGCTTAAGTATGAGGTTTGTGAGTATTTTCTTGATTCAAAGATAATTTTGCACAAAGTGACAGCAATCAAGCAATAGTTCATTTCCATGAATCATTTCTCATACATTAATTCATACTTCCAGATGTTTGAATATGATATACATGCACAATCACTCAGGATCGAATGAAACTCCCAAGAAAATTTATTTCTATGATGCCAAAAAGTACTTGCTAACTCCTCTTAGCATAAAAAAGTGAATGCCTAAATCCCACATTGGGACTGCAACGCCACTCAAAGCTTCTTCGTTCAAAAATGACCCTTTTGACTGTGTTCAACTTAATGAATATGTTAAAATGAATGCATTTCATGCACTTCACCAAATTGCATATTGTTAACTGGGTACAAATTAGTTGTAAACGAAACTAAATTATATCTGTTGCTACTCACCACCAATGCATCTACAGGTTTGTTTCTCTGTGAGGAAAATTAACACTTTTTCAAAGAGATATTCAGTCAAAACAGATATCCACCAATATTTATTGGCAAGAACATCAAGCCGAAAATTCAAGAACAAGACCTGTCATTCGTGCCAAAAAAATAACTTTACAAGAACCGTGAATTCAAAAGTGACTGACACAATGATGTCCTTGAGAGGAGATCTAAGGCTTCTTAAAGAAGACTTTTTTTCTTCATAGTAACTCTGAGAGTAGTGTTTTCCAGTCTTCTATTGGTCTGCAGAAGCCTCAAGGACAACATTTTGCATCTAACCTTTTGTATGTGTATATATCAGTTCATGTGTTGCTTTGGAACCAGGTATATCGGTTGTCTAAAAGGGTTCAAGACAACTATACCACATGGTTGCAGGAAGGTAGTAGTAGCTTTATGAGGAGTGCGATAATTGAATACCTCATAAATCCTGGTCAGTACATCCCAACAAATGCCTCCTTTAAAAATAATCTACAAATTCAAGAATAACCTGTCAAAGGTAAAACGCTTTCGTCCCTTTTCTATTGCCGAAGCCCTGACTATTCACTTGGATAAATCAGAGTTATGTAGCGGTTGTGTTGTTTTTGCGGGGTCCCGTTGCTAGTCTCACTCCCAAACCCTCCTATTCAGCGAGCTTACTGGCTAGTCGAAGTTCACGGGTGCATCTGTCAGGATTTGAACCTAAAATCACGTAAGTGGTTGACGAACATCTCACTACTAAACTGCCGATGCAATCTTATCAAAACTTAATGAATATGAATTAATGAAGCTTGTTAGTCAACACCTTTATTCCTACAAAATTATGATAAGATGGAAATCTTAAGCTTCTAATGGCTATTCACATGAATTGCGATCGAAATTTAACCGAATACCATATAAGTTTGTCTATTAGATGTATCACACAGTGAAGAAACAGTATTATTTACTGGATGACACAGTTTCGAACAAAATTTATTTATTGTTCGTAATCATACCAATTATAATCACACAACTTCGAAACTTGAGTTTTATAGTTTTCTTTGTTCTTTCCTAATTGTCATTACTGGGGTAGTAGAATTTTCCAGATATCCGACTGGACAGATGTTGAATCATTCCCATTACACGTGTTTGCAGTTGATTCGATACACGAAGCTTCTGTTATCAATCTCTCCCTCCACCCTGTGACATTAGATTTTAAAACTGTCATCCTATCCCATCCTATTGTGTGGCTGTGTGTAATTGCATGTAGCGAGTGCTACATCTGAACTATTCTCTAGATTTCTTATCTTATTCGGGTCAACCAATCTAGATTTTGCTAAGTTTTTATGTTCAGCTAGTCTGACTGCCCCTGTTCTACTAGTTTGACCTATGTATTTGACCTGCCAATCATTCCAGCAGGGTATTAGATGAACTAAATTGTTTTGTTTTAAAGGCTCCATAGGATTGATCCTGTAACTGACAAAGATTGTTTGTAATTGAGTTTGTGATTGGTTTGAATGCCAGCCACTTTTATTCCTGCCAGCATTGTTAAGAATTCTGCGTAAGCTGGTTCCGAGGTTCCTTCCTTGTATGGAATTACCACTGATGATTTAGATTCCTTATTGTTGGTGTTTTCATTATCCTGCGCATGTTTGACATGCATGTCGTCATTAATATTACTATCATTATTGTTATCATTATCATTATCACTACTATCATTATTTATTTTATTTTTACATTTCCTGACTAATTCATCAGGGTAATTATTAATTTTCAAAGCGTCTCTTATATGTCTCACTTCTTGTCTCAGATTTCCGTTGATACTACTTAGTTTTGTGCTCTGTTACTTAAACATTTCACCAATCCTATTTTTACTGACGCAGGATGGGATGATCGGAAGTGCAAATATCTGTTTGAATGTGTGGGTTTCCTGTAACCACTAGTGATTGACTTCCAATCTTCTTTTCTTTGTACGCTGCAATCTAACATTGGAAGCTCCCCTTCCTGACAGTTTCTAAATCTAATGTCACAGGATGGAGAGAGAGAACGGTAACACAACTGCAAATACATGTAATAAGAATTATTCAACACCTGTCCACCCAGATATCTGGAAAATTCTACTTCCCCATTGACGACAAATAGGAGAAGACAAAGAAAACTATAAAACTCAAGTGTCAAAGTCGTGTGATCATAATTGATATGATTATGAACAATAAATTTTGTTCGAAACGTCATCCAGTAAATAAAACCGTTTCACTGTGTGATACATCTAATAAACAAACTAATATAGAATAATTTACTACCACAGTGCCACAGTTTTACAGATATATTAATTCGATGGAATAGTTCCAAAATAATTGGGTGCCAAGTGAGAAGTAGACATACGCAAAAATTATATTTGTAAAATCTTAACGAAATAGAAATGAGTAATTCTAGAGTTACGTTTCGCAAACTCGTCCGAACTTCTTCAGGGGAAATTAATCGAAATTAAGATAGAGGTTAATGTATAAAAAAGGATATCTCTTGTTTTTAAAAACTTTGTCCAATCATATGAGTCATGAAACAGTCATCAAAATATAATAAACAAAACTGTATGAGCTGTGATCAAAATTTGACCTCACACTTACAAATATTAGTTTACTTTTGTTAAACACTTTAAACAGAGTGTACTTTTCATCAGAATTTTAGTGATTACTTTTGACTAAACGTTCATGGTGGTAGATAACTGAATATGGGCGTGCGTGTGTGAGGGTACAACTGCAAATCATTTCAGTTACTTGAACAGAACAAACATAGTTAGGGCGAACAACTGTTTTCAATAAATTCTTTTTCACGCTGTACAATTATAAATCTATTTATCTAAGCAAATCATTCGTTAGCCTCTCCACAAGATGATATAGACAAACGGTAGCTTAGCTCAGGGATGATTGATTAGTGACATGTATCCATTTTTATTTATTAATCAGGACTTGCCATCCATTAGCTAACACGCCCCCCCCCAAAAAAAACAAGATATGTTGCTTTTACTTGTAAACCTCCTTTTACGGATTGATATCCATTAGAAAACCATTGAAAACTAGAGACAACTAGACAGCTGTTTCTTCCTGGTTTGGGACTCATCATCAGTACGCACCTACCACTCGTGTTCGAAGCCAGGACCTTCTAGTTACAAGGCAAGCTCGTATACCATTCAGCCACTGTGACCCGATTCAGTGGCCAGCCCATGAATTCTAACTTCTACCAGTTCGTGATTTAGCGCGACCCCAACTAGGACGGAGGTAAAAGCTGTCCAGTACTACCTGTGGCTGGTTTTCAATGGTTCGCTAACTGATATCAATCCGTGATCAACTCGTAAAAACAAAACTAAACCTTACAAACCAAATATAGAAAATTATAAGCCTCAGTTCTTTTAATTTTGATTAATTTCCTAGATGACGTTTGGACCAGTTTGCCGTTCGAAACGTTGGAACGACTCACTTCAATTTCGTTGATATTTTACAAATATAATTTTTATTTCGATAGAGAACGAAGGACTAGATTTGCAGTATGAAATGACATCATCATTTTATTTTCACAGGTTCTCATCAGCTAATTGCAAACTACATGAAATTACAATGGTTATAAGTAATAACATTTCATACTTCAATGTTTGAAAGGTAATGGAGAAAATGTTATAAGATGAATGCATCTGGAATATAAGTATAACAATTTTTGGTTTAAGTTATCCTCAATTTATATACTATCAAACTATGAAAAAAAGACGGGGGTGAGAGGAGACAGAAAACAGAAATATCAAATAAACAGTGTTAGCTTGTACGTCAACATGGCAACTCAAGAAGGTTGAAGCTCATCAAATTGAAAACATGCTTAATGAGCTCAGCTAACACTGTTTATTAGATTTTTCTGTTTTCTGTCTTCTCTCACTCCCGTCTTTTTTCATAGTTTGATAGTATAAAAATTGATGGTAATTATAACTAGAAATTGTAATTCTTATATTCCAGATACGTTCATCTTATAATGTTTTCTCTATTACTTTCCAAACATTGAAGTATGAAATGTTATTATTTATAACCATTGTAATTTCAGGTAGTGGATTGCAGCTGAGGAGAACGTGTGAAATAAAATGATGACATCATTTTATACTGGTGTTTCTTTCTCTATTGAAATTCATAAGGGAACAAATGTATCAAATAATTTTTATGAATGGCTATTTTTACCATAGGTATCTTCCCATCTTTGCTTTCATTTGGAATCTAACAACTTCTAAAACTAAATATCATATGAACAATGTGCATAGTGGACATTTAGCAATCTTTAGACGAGAGATTTATCATGGTCTCGACGTCCAAGGTGACAGGATTTTCAGTTAAACACCATCTTGAGTTAAAATTATGAGCTTAAAACCCAAGAGGTGTTCCTGATCTGAGTGTGTGGACGAGATGATTTTTAACACAGAGTAGAGGCCAATCTTGGTGTGGTTGTGTTCTCTGAGCTGGATGGTTTGGTTGCGAAGCTTTCATTGCTCTACTGAGCAACATCTTCAGCGCATACTTCGATGTGAAGTGAGCTTTTAGAATTCTCTATGAGTTTATTAGTCATCTCTTCTAGTAACCTTGAACGTGATTGATTGTTTTCGTGTGACATTTCATCCCCTAGTTTGCTTGTCTCGGTGCTGGCTGCTTCTTTGGTCTGAATGTCGTTAGTCATTCCTTCTGCTAACCTTGAACGTGATTGGTTGTTTTTGTGTGACTTCTCACTTTCTAGTTCACTTGTTTTGGTGTTGACTGTTTCCTTGACCTGAAGTTTGACTTTGTTTTTGTGTGAATTTCTTCGTATGGATTGGTATATTTTGTCAATCTCTATGTGCCAATCACGTTCAAGGTTAGCAGAAGGAATGACTAACGACATTCAGACCAAAGAAGCAGCCAGCACCGAGACAAGCAAACTAGGGGATGAAATGTCACACGAAAACAATCAATCACGTTCAAGGTTACTAGAAGAGATGACTAATAAACTCATAGAGAATTCTAAAAGCTCACTTCACATCGAAGTATGCGCTGGAGATGTTGCTCAGTAGAGCAATGAAAGCTTCGCAACCAAACCATCCAGCTCAGAGAACACAACCACACCAAAATCATCCACCTGAGCTACAAATCTTCTCTATTATATCTAGAGGCAAATCTACCATTCTCACACCTTTTAATTAACGAAAATGACATTTTCAAAAGAATGGTTATTCAACAAAAAATACTCTTTTCGATAACCCCTTCTTCATTAGACCCTACAGTTTATATATACATTATAGTGAATGAACGAATTAATGTTATGAACAACATTAATGTTGTTTAAATAGCAACGAATTTATAATATTGATAGATTACAGCTGAATAGCATCAAAATAACAATAAATTGAATGTCAGAAAGAACATTAAGAAAGATAATAATACAAATTCATGAATTTATAGTCTCTACTGAAGGTCGGCCAGGGCAGTAGTAGTGGCTAGACTTGCTTCTTTCGCACACAGAGGAGGCAACCTGTGTTAAATCTCTCCCGTTGATAGTGATTGGTACTGGTCGTTCTTGCTGTTCGCTGGTTGGTTATCTTCACCAACTCCGTCTTCTCTATATTCATTTGTAATCTGTCCTGTCTTTGCTGCCAGCCTCTTCAGCCAGTTTTTTGGTTTTCGCCTGTAAGTCATCGAGTTTGTGTGACATTAGACATATATCATCTGAGAAATCCAGATCTTCTAGACTCTTCTTAAAAGTGGTCCAACCTATTCCTGTCTTCTCACTCCCCACACACAGTCTGCCACATAAACCAGTCCACCACGATTAAGAACATCATCGATGATAATAGGCAGCCATCTTGTCTTACTCCTGTATGCGCTTCGAACGCCTTGCTGAGTTTTCTGTTGTGGATTAGCTGATACGTGTCATCGTCATAAATCCGGATGTTAAATGAGGTTGACGAAGACTTGGGCACTGCACGCCGTAGTGTTGAAGTAGTTTCCAAATTACTTCTTGGTCTACGCTGTCGAAGGCCTTTTCGAAGTCGATTAGGGAGAGATTTCATATCCATTCTATGCATTGTTCGATAACGATGTGTAAAGCTGCAATTTCATCAGAACATGATTTGCTTTTCCTGAATCCAGCCAGCTTGTTCTGGGCTGGTGGAGTTCTGTATCCAGTCCTATTTGGTTAGCCCATACAAAAAGGTGCCTGTTAAACGGACAACTGCTTCTTCTAGTTTAACATCACATAAACGTCTAATACTGGATATCTAGTTGAGCATTGCGGCTTTGGATAAACAGCTTGGGTACAATATCAACACATTCGAAGCCGGATTTTTACACCATGGGATTCTCAGTTAAGTTCAAGTTAAGCGTATTGTTCGAGATTATGGACTTGACTTTAATACAAGTCTATGAGATGCAAATGCATCAACGGATAAATTTTCCAGGCTTCTGGCCGTATAATTCTCTTATTTAATTTCCATAAGTATGCGAAAGTAGTAGGTGGCAAGTGTGAATACGACACATGGTATCACAAAAGCTGTATAGAATGAAGCACTGGACGCTTTCTCCTGATTGCGAGCAATAATAAACTCAAGAAGCTACAGAGAGAACTACGCCTCAACCGTCGACGAAGACCTAAAAAAATAAAAAATAATAAATAGCGAGCGGATAAAATTAAACGAGACATTTGAATAAAGCAAGAACAACAGTTTTTGCTGAATAAAATGATACTATCATTTATTTCGTCGGCTGCTCATCAACCGCTTACAGGCCGAAGTTATTATTAAGTATACCTAAAGAAACGATTTTAACAGAGTTCTTTTTTAAACAAAAACCAACCAATCAGTATATCCTTACAGTAATATATATATAATATTAAACAGTATTCCGAACAATAATGATCATACACAGTGGACACACACACATTTGTAGTGTGCAGCAATGAAAGTCATGCTTCCTACCTACTCAGATCATTCAACGACAACACATACCAATATTGAATTTACTAGAGAAAATGAAAATGATGGAAAGTTCCATTTCTCCGACATTGCAATGCAACTCCTAGAAGATGGTAGTTTGCAGAGGTCAATTTAGCCATAGACTGCTTGGAAAGGACAATATCTACATTTCAATTAGTTTTTGTCCAAATAGCTTTAAACGAGCACCGGTCAAGACTCTATATTATAGAGCGAGGAGAATATGATCTATAGAGAAATTAGAGGAAGAAATTATTTTTCTTGAAAAGACGTTGACAAACAACGGTTACCCTCAGAGATTCATTAACAAGTACTGAAGATCTAAAGACTCAAATGTCAAGCGAATCAAAGTGAGAAAAAGGCCCATCTACATTCAGCTTGATTATAAAGATGAAAATATTACAGCAATTGTAAAAACAGAAGATTGAGTACATCACCAGGCAGAGTCTATCCTGCAGCTTAGTTGGTTTCCGTTCATCGATCAACATGCTCTTTAGTGCAATCGAAAATCAACAGATATCCTCCTCATGTTAACTCCAACGTTATATACAAATTTACACGTATCTGCGGGAGCAGTTACATTGGAAGAACGGAAAGAAGGGCATATCTACGATATTCTAAATAGGTACCAAAAAGCTTATGTCTAAAGGGAACAAATGCCTTCAACAGCCCCATCATCAGGCATCTCCTTGACATGGGTCATGAGGTGGACGTCACAGAATCGTTCAAAATTATCAGTAGGCAAAAGAGTTCAGTTCTCCTTAAGTTTGCTGAAGCCATCTCCATCAAGCGCCTGAAACTCGATTTATGCGTCAAAAAAGAAGCGGTTATCAGCCTTTCCTCCTTGCCCTTTTAACTAGATATTTTCAGCATGTAATTTCATCTAATTATCTCTTCAGAACAGCGATATGATGACAGTTAATTAAATCACTGAATATGTGAGTAATGAATTAGCTGGCATGTTAGTTCGTAACAGTATGAAAATTAACTGAGTGCTTATAAGTGAATTGTCTTTTCAAATTTTATATATGCTTATGGTCTGCGAGATTGCTCGCCTTGTAACTTGAAGGTTCTAGGTTCAAACCACAGCAGTCGGTGAATACCGATAAGAAGTCCCAAACTAGGACGGACAAAAAACAGCTGTCCAGTACTCACTCCCTGAAGGTTTTCTAATGGATCTCTAACTAACTGTCAACTCATGATGAAATCCTCCAACCAATTAAACAAAATCCTTACAAAACCAATACTTGAAAATTAAAGATTCCCCCGCCTGCACCCCCAGTATTTATAATCTAATATAACGCCTGTACACAGTCAAAAAAGAGTACACTGAATTGAAAACCTCTCCTCGCAAATATGCTCCACTTACAACAACAATCCCGGATTTCAGTATTTCACCTCTATATATTTGAGTTTTAAAAACCAAAACAAAAGAAGAAGAAGAAAAAAATTTTTTCTTTCCTAAAGAAAATATCCATTCATATTTTTAACTTTATTACATCAAAAGATTCGGTAATTTGACAGACAAACTGACAGTTTAGACCACCTGCTCGGAATAAATAATCAAAAAAAATAAAAAATAAAAGAACAAAACATACTTAACCATCAGGAATAGTCACTTGTGTACATTCATATATTAGATGTACATTCGTAAATGAACACGACTAGATAGACAAAACAGTTAGAAGATTGAAACCTCACGTAGGTCGTCTTAAACTCTACCATACTACTGCTACTATTACTATTAGTAAATACTTTGACTTGTAGAATGTTTAACCAACAATTTCATTCATCTTTTCTGTTTTCCACCTTTTATTGTCTATTAATTTTAAAAAAAGAGAGCAAGAAATTTGAAGGGATAAAAGAGACAAAGTGTCTGTATATTGCTTCAAAAGTTATTTGATAACAAAACATTCAGAGAAAAACAGGTATAAGTTTTCTAATCTCCCCCTCTCTGGTTAATATGCATTTGCAAAAAAGAAAAAACTTTGAGGTGGGACAATAACACATGAACACACATGAACCAGGATATGGAAGAAGACAGTTGACTTAATTACACACTAATGTCTTCACCCTGACGGTGGCGATATTGTCACTCACTGCCTGTGGCATGTGTGGTTTGTTATCACTGAATAGTTTGATTCGGGGATTGTTTTTTATTAAGAAACGAAAAAGAAAGTAAAGAAAAAAAGGAGATAATTTGGTGGATGGTGGTAGATAGCGGCGGAATCCAGGGATAACGCGTATTTCGGCCTATTTGGGACTCATCATCTGGATGTGCCGCCCTCCCCCCTGACTCGCAATTCCCAGTGATTGCTGGGGGTCGAAGACACTAACCACGGTTTCAAATGCCAAAGCATTATCCATTTGAACACTTGGGCCATGAGAGTCACTTTTTGTGCAACGGGTGTCAGATATTATTCAATTCGCTTTTGATTTTCGCATTAATTGACCCCTAATTTAGACGCTTAGAAGAAATCTGAGGAATAACCACAAGTCTGCATCCACGGAATTACTTCAAGCTAATCATCAGACAACTTTGAAGCGTCTGAACTAGGAGCCTACATGTCAGCAGAAGCCGAACATTCTCATAAAAATATAATCAATCAAATAAACATAAATATCAATTGGTATTTGTTGCACTATAGAGATCTCTCGTCGCCTAGTGACCTCCTAGACAGCTCTTCCATGTTTATAAAGTTACAAGTTGGGTCGAAGTTTTAGTGGGAACACTGTCCTGGTTAAATCATACCAGGCTACCTAAATTTTCTATCCACCAGGATTCATCGTATTTTTAATCCGTTTCAAATTGTTTTAATCTCCTAATTACCATATTGGTTCGCAATCTAATATCGCGCACTATTTCAAATAAGTTTCTAGCCCTCACTGATTTTTTGAAGGAATTGAGAGAACATTAAGGAGTAGGGTCACAGCAAAATTTGGATAGAACAATACTCCTTCAGATACTGTATTATCGGTTTTATATATTTTTCCAAAAAAAATGGTTACTGAACATAGAGTATTCTTTTCAATAACCACTTCTTCATCAGTTTCTACAGTTGTGTATATATAATTATTATTGTTATCTACTAATTCACGGAATATACACATTGGATCATAGAAATTATTACAAAGACGGTCGCAGCGAAGAAAAGTTTCTTTTCGACAAGGTCATCAACTAGGCAGCTGTACACTCGTGTATTTATGATAAATGGGTGGGAATGTTCCAGAATAATCTCCGGTCAAGGGTCAAATTAATTAAATTACAATTAGGAATTAAAATGACATAATAAACAGACGGATAAAACTCAAACAAAGTGGCATCATAATTACTGAGACGACTAACATATTGTGCAATAAGGGGGTTAGAAATGCAGAAATAACAAAAACAGACAGGATGTTTGGATAACAAAATCTAGTGACATCATAACTAATGTGACGAATAATTGTTTATACAATCAGGGATTAATTATGTAGCAATAATAAAATGACAAAACAGACAGGAAGTTCGGATATGAAAATATGGTAGTGTAAGTAGGGATTAAGAAAAACGTGAAAATAACATGAATAAACAGGAAGTTTGGATAAGAAAGGCAATGGGATAGTCACTATTAGAAGAGAGACGCATTTCTTTTGGATGCATAGCGTGAGTTTGAGCTTTTGGATGGCTACTGCCTCCTCTGTGCCCAGATTTCTTAATTTCACTCCCTTTGATAGCTTTGATCGAATCTTGTATATTATTTTGAAGGATTTTTCGAATGGCAGTGAATATCCTGAATTGACTAGATGTTCTGTCACTGAACTATATACACGTTTTCGTTCTCCTTTTACTAGCCGGGCTGGATAGTGTTCACGAGCGCGTTTTCTATTACTATTTCATTCATTTACGTCCCCAGGGGAACGTAGGGCTTCAGGCTACAGCTCTGAAGTTTTGGTAGCAGTGGTTTTATTTTTACCGAGGGGGTCTGTTAGCCTCACGCCCAACCTTCTCCATTTACCGGCCTTACGACCAGTGTTTTAAGAGTGCGTAGGCCAGCGGTCGTATCTCGGAACACGAGTTTTTACCACTGAACTGCCTACGTTATATACATAGCAGTGAATGGATTAATGTTATTAACAACGATAATGTTGTTTAAATAACGCCAAATCAATAATAATAATGTCAGTGGACTACAGTTCGATAACTTCAACATAACAATAAACTGAATGAGGACCTGAAAAATTAGGAAGAATAATGATAGAAATTCATGAATTTATAGTCTCTACTGAAGGCCAGCCAGGGCAGTAGTAGTGACTGGCTGGACTTGCTTCTTCTGCATACAAAGCACCGGTTGTTTCAGGCGAATCACAATATCCTCTGCCGTTAGCAGTATGCGGTACTTCGATGTTTTTGGAAACTTGTTTGATACCCAGTAGATGATAACGAAGGATTCTTCAATGCTGGCTGGCTTTGTAGCTGGTTTGCCCCAGGTGGTCTGATATCGAACTGTTGGAAGTTTTTACTACACCTTTATTTAGCCACATTAGTTAGATGTTCCCGAGCAGGCTCGAAAAAACGAAGTTCCAAGAGCAACGGTCGATATAACTCTCTCCACAAGTGCAGTTGAATTGGCAGATACAATTTGAAGTGGCTATTCTAGGTACTTCATCTTTCAGTCGAGGTAGCACCATCGGTCGTGTAGCGAATAAATCGTGTACTTTGCCACCACTACTGCCCTGGCTGGCCTTCAGTAGAGACTAGAAATTCATGAATTTGTATTATTATCTTTCTTAATGTTCTTTCTGACATTCAGTGTGTATTGTTATGTTGATGCTATTGAACTGTAATCTGTTGATATTATTATTGATTCGATGTCATTTGAACAACATTAATGTTGTTCATAACACTAATTCATTCATTTCATGCGTATATAACTGTAGGACTTGAAGAAGAGCAGATTATTTTGATGACTGACGGAATATGCGTCTGGAACCTTCACATTTTACTTCTTATATATATACAGTCACGAATGTACGGCGTAGTTACTAATTTCGTTGATAAGAAAGAAAAGTTTTCTCTACAACTCTTTCATTTGAAACTCAGTTTTATCCCTTTACGTTCCCAGTGGAACATAGGGATTCAAGCTAGAGGCTTGAAGTTTCAGTAGCAGTGCTGCTTACTTCTAAAGGATGTGGCTGCTTGCCTCACGCCCAACCTTTCCCCTTTACCGTTCTTACTTCTGGCTTACCGAGGTGAAGGAATGAGTCTGTGACCGAGGATCGAACCCCAGACCACCTGCATAGTCGGCGAGCACCCTACCACTGTGCCACCGACGCACACATAAATATATATATTTTACGTGATTATTTTATTCCTTTACGTTCCGAGTTGAGCATAGGGCTTCAAGCTAGAGCTTCGACGTTTCGATCACACTGGTTTTTCATTCTTAAGGGGTAAGGTTGCTAGCGCCAATCCACCCTTTTTACCGGCCTCACTACTAACTTTAGCGAGGTTATGGAGTGTGCCGAGCGAGGATCATAATTTCCCGGATCACGTGTGAGGCATGGCTGGTGTTCTAGCGTTCTACCGCCAAATCAACAACGCTATTCTATGTGAAATTTCTCATACCTCTATCAGGTTGGTTTTAGTCTAACAGAAATATATATACATGTATGTTATTTGACTACTAATCACTTTCCTTTATGCCTACACTGTCTTGTTTCAATTCATCCTGAATATCAGCATGCTGGCGATTCTTTTTTTTATAAATTAACATTATATTACTTGAAATGTTTACCTGATTATGAGATATTTTTTGCAAAGATTATTAATAATGTTCCAATATATACACACAAACATGCGCATATGACTATGTTTCAGGACAGACAATGAACAAGTTATTTAGGCCGGAAAGAGAGAGAAACGAAAAAAATTGTCCTCCGAAAGCTTAAAATCTTTATAATAACAACAACAATAGCAAGAACAATAATGCCAACACAGATTAAATCTCTCACTCTCCGAATACAAGAATGAAGAAGTGTGTAGTATGTTTTATTGTATACAACGCAGAACACTCTGGTCATTAATCATAATTTTCTGTTGTAGTCAAAATCATTTTTTGATAACCATCATAGTCTGACCATAGAATTTTAATCATTTTTTATTGTGATACTACGCTAGGAACACCATTAGCTTACTCACATTAACGCACATATCCACACACACATTCACAAAGATACCCACTACACTCCTTGATTTTGCATTTCTTTTCTGTTGTTCACCCCGTTTCTCTGCCACCTTCACTCGTATCTCACTTCCCTTCACGTTTTGATCTTCACATATCTAACTAGGCATGCATTATACATGCATATATGAATATCCCAACGTCATTTCACTTCATTTGAAACCTCCTTTCCGTTGTTGTACATGTATATGCTTGTAATAATAAATATATGTACACATAGCACTAATTTATTCACTTATAAAACACCATTATCAAAGGTTAAACGTCAACCAAGTGTCATATTTGACAAGAGTAATTTGTCAACATCAAACAGAACAGAACAAAACAAACAAAAAAAAGGAAATGTTTTAGGAGGCATTCATTTAACAATTAAGAAGCTTCTCTTCTTCTTGTTGTTCTATTTCTTTCCCTTAATTTTCCTCTTTTTTTTTGCTTTAATCGCTTATTGGTTGGTTGGTTAGTTGGTTTGGTTGGTAATTTCCCCTTTAAACAATATGAGTGGATCATAATTAGGGCAAGTGTACACACGAATGTGGGTGTGTTTATATGCCTCCATTGTACACAAAGTAAACACACGTTTATACAACATTTATAAGTAATAAAATATATGAATGTTAAGTGTAAACAGAAATCTGATAAATAAATAAATAAAAATGTTTTCAAGGGTTTGGTTTGTAAGGTTTAGAAATTGGCTCCCAGTGGCTGAATGGTATACGAGTCAGCTAGCTTGCCCTGTAACCGGAAAGTCCTGGGTTCGAACCTCCTGTGGTGGTGGGTGCGTACTGTTGATGATTCCTAAAACTAGGCTGATGAAACAGCTGGATGTCCAGCACTCCCTCCCCCAATGCTGGTTTTCAATGGTTCTCTAACTGATATCAGTCCGTGGTGGTCCAATTCGGTTAAATAAAAAGGTGTTCTGATGTCAAACAGAAGAGAATGGAATGGATATCCACGGAATTTCATCAAAACAAAAGCCCCCAAGGAAAACGCAAAGAAAATTGCTCTGCTATATATAAAAGACAACATCTCAGAAATCGATGCAAGACTCTTCAAACCTTTAGCGATTGACGTCGCACACAAACCAACAAAATCATTTCACTCAACTGTGTGTCAACCAAAAGACTCAACAGCGAAAGAAGATAAAATCAACATCATCGGTGAAAAACACTACATCGTCCAAAATGGACGTCCCCTTCGTCTTTGTATTCATGAACATAAACTAGCCGTCGAAAGACATGACATCCACTCCCTCGCTCATATTCCTACACACAGACAACCACGGACATAAATTTGACTGGAACAACCAACGTTCAAATATTAGACAGAGGAAACAACAAGAATGCTAGGGAATTTTTAGAAGCTTGGCATTCCAGTGAATCCTCAATCAATAGACACACCGAGATTGGCACAATTTATCAACTGATAAGAAAGAAACCTCAAAGGGTGAAAGTTCAAGTCAAAGAAACAATGAGTTACAATACAAGTAACCTAAAAGGTGTGAAAACACACAAAAACAACCAAGGAGTCACGTTCAAGGTTTTCACGAGGAGAGATGATTAATAAAATCGTGGAGAAATCTCAAAGCTCACTTCAAATTGAAGAATGCGCTGAAGATGTCGTCTAGTAGGGCGATGGAAGCTTCGCAAATTAACTATCCAGCTCAGAGAACACAACCACATCAAAATCATCTACCTGAGCTACAAAATTTTCTCTATCCTATCTAGAAGAGAAAATTATTATCACTATTATTGTGATTCTTAGTAGTAATAATAAACATTTTAAAAAAAACAAGGCAAACAACGGCGTGTAATTTCACTTCCATTTTGATACTCATTTTTCTATCTCTTGTTAAAATAAGAAAACTGCTGAACAATTCAACGTTTTCTTTATGGAAGTATTTCTGGTGACTGCATAATTGAAAATGAGTATTCCAGTGTAGGCTGCAAGTGAACTAAGTTATAGTACTCAATCCTCTTCCTCTGGCTCCAGGATTGTCCATAAGCTTTCTTCTCCTCAGCACACGATCTCCCCTATATCATACTTGGAACTTCACCCAGCTAGTCGTTTCTCACTCGATTTCTAGTTGAGTAATGGCTTCGAGCGCGATGCCACTCAATGAATGATCTCCTCAGCATGCGCCTGATCCATCTCCGTTTTCTTCGCTCTCAGAGTTTTTTTGTTGCTAATTTTCTCTCTGGCCAGCGGGCAATTTGATCTTCAGTATGCAGCCAGCGAAGGGTGCAGCTGCTGATTAAAGTCTGTTGGTAGCTGTTGTAAGTGCAAACCAATTTTCCCACCCATTTCGGAGTGACTGAACTGATGATGTCTGCCTAGGTTAGTGAAGGAAGTAGTGTCAGTCAAATTTGCTGCTCGCTGTTACTACTTAGTTATTTTTACCACCTCCACCTTCTTTATGCTCACTTGAGGAAACAGAAATTAAGTCAAGCATAAAATACCATGGAATAGTTATATCCCCTCACCATTCTTGGTCGGTCACCGCCAATATCTTGTCACTCTTTAAGAAAATGTTCCATCTAACCTTTTTACGTTACGTAGGTATCAATTAACCTCTACATTTACAGTTTGTTAACTCTTGCATTTTACCTATTGTTTTCTATTGCCTCCCCCAAATAATAATTTGCTTTATTCCAAAACAGTAATTGTGATACATAATGGAATTCTCAGAATTTCACTACAGTACTGCATCCAGTTTGTACATTAACAATAAATAAAATTCTACATAGATTAAGGGTAATCTCAGTTAGTTTTGACAGCAACATATTAGCATATCGGTAGCAAAGCCAAAAGTGAACAAAAGGTGTTTGAGTGTTAAAAATGTAGATACTAGCATATTTACTGGTGTAAGTGGTAACAAAATGGTCGAGATTTACAGAGTATGAAAGAACGAAGAATAATGTTTTAAGTAGAGTTGTAAGGAAGAGAGAAACAAAACAGCAACTAAGAAAAACAGGAAACGTTGTACCTATAAATGATATGAGTTGGAAAGACGAGATCCAATTGTTCTACTGACTATTTAATAAGTTATAGGTATCACGCCTAATGCTTTCTTTGTCGCACAGAACACGAGCCAAGTAGAGTATGCTTGATTTTTTGTACTTGCTGGTGCGAGCATATAGTTTTCTATATAGGCTTCTGGTCCTGTCTAATGAGATGCAAGGGGAGAGTTGTGAATGAATAGGGTGGTGTGAGTTAGATAAAATGGATTTGGCCCATTTTTCACATGAGTCCAAGTGCCTGTCAACCAGAATATTAACAAGCAGGTTGATTGGCGCATTGCTTACCCTGCTGACAACCTTTAACATCCTACGTGATAAGATATAGTCTTTCTTCAGTAGCCCGGGAAAAACTAAGGGGGGACAATAGAGAATAACAGGCAGGATGCGAGAATTAACGAATTGTAGGAGTAAGGGTTGGGTTATACCAGAATATTTTAACTTCTTGATGTAGAAGGTAAGACGGAATATTTTCTTAGAAATCATCAAGATCTGAGACGACCTGGAAAGATCATCAGATAGAATGACACCTAGATATTTAATTTCTGACTTGGTCTCTATTTCAGTGCCATCTATGTTGCACACTTCGTGAGTGCTAACCAGTTTGTTTAGGTCGGATTTATGCCTAAAGGTGAAATTGACCGTTTGGCATTTGGAGGGGTTTAGGGTAAGACCATTTTCCTTGGATCACTGGCTGATTTCTGACAGAAAGCCATTTAGTTTGGAGCAGTCGCTTTGACATTTGACAGGCAAAGATACAGTCAGATCGTCAGCGTATTTGACAAAATTAATGTCATTTGAAGATGGTAATTCATGTAGAAAGAAAGAAAAGAGAAGTGGGGAGAGTACAGCACCTTGTGGGACACCAGCTTCAGTGAGCGCAGTAGAGGAGGATTTACCTTTGTATACAGTGTACTGCTTTCTGTCTGAGAAATAAGAATGCAACCAGTTTGTGATCCAGGACTCACTTTGTGTCATCGAGAGCTTATTTAGAAAGAGACATCTAGGTACAGAGTCAAAAGTAGAAGTCAAGTCGAGAAACATGCAACGAACGTATTTGGCACCTTTATCTAATGATGAGACGATACTGGGAGTACTAGGGTACGCTAAAGGGACTGTGTTATACTTCTAATGGTATTCAAGATTGTCAGTAAGGCAGGCACGTAGTGTGCCACTAAGTCAGCTTGTTACTTTTATAGTTAGTAGACACCTAAAATCATGTACGAAGTGTTTTTCAGCAAATTAGACGCAATATTGTACCAAATGCTGAGAATTCCACAGCGTATCATACGTACTGTTTTGTAATAAAGTAGATGATTACATGATTTTCATCATGAGCTGACATTAGTTAGAGAACCATTTGAAAACCTGGGAGTACTGGACAGCTGTTTCGTCCCAGTTTGGGACTCTTCATCAGTACGTATCCACCGGGATTTGAACCCAGGACCTTCTGGTTACAAGGTGAGCTCGTATAACATTAAGCCACTGGGACCCGATCCAGTGGCCCATGAATTCTAACTTCTGTCAATTCACGACATAGCGCGACCCCTAGCCAATGTCTTCGGCGATTATTTGTCCCCACACCCGACCTGTTGCACCCTTCTGGTTACGACTTCTCACTAGAACCACAGGTAACTACCTACCTGAATAGGGCAAGTCGCCAGTGAGCATCTCATTGATATTCAAGTGTTGGTTTGTAGGGATTTGATTGGTTACAGGATTTTCATCATGAGCTGACATTAGTTAGAGAACCATTGGGAAACCTGGGAGTACTGGACAGCTGTTTCGTCCAAGTTTGGGACTCTTCACAGCATGCACCCACCGGCATTCGAACTGGGTAGCAGAACTAAGTTATTCGATGAAGCTGAAGTGCACACCAACTGAATTGAATAGAATTTGTGATATCCGTGCCCAATTCATCTCCATTTTTTAATCTGCCCATTTATCGAACGACAGGTTCTTGGTCAGTTCGTCGCACCATTGTGGTCTTTGTCGCAAATCTTTTCTGTCCGGCCGTCTAGTCTTCAGAATTGGGTGAAGGCATCTGTTGATGAAAGTCTGTAGTCTGTTGGGAATGCTTCTGGTGAGGCTCTTTGTTTCAGAACCACATATAGGAAGGAACTGACTTGATATTAGTGTTGAAAATTCGGGTCTCGCTCCTTATGCTGACCGTCGATTTCCACAATGACTTCAAATAATTGAAAGTCTGTTTTCCTTTCCCGATGCTGGCTTTGATATCCTCATCTGTGCTGACTGCCTGTAGTTGGAACGACGCTTCATAGATAATTGAAGGAAGTCATCTCTTTCAAATTTATTCCGCTGGCAGTGATTGGTGATTGTTACATCATCTCCATCTTGCTTATGTCCACGTGAAGTTTTGTCTTCACTGTCTGCTTCTTCTGCCAACTTGGTGGTTTTCACCTGTAAGTCTTCAAGAGTGTGTGTTTTTTATTAGATATAATTCGTCCCCGAAGTCCATATCTTTAGCAGTATTCTTATCGTCCCAAACGTATTCCTGTCTTCTCGCTCCCCATGCACAGTGTCCCGTATAATTCAGGCAATCACAGTTAGGAATATCATAGGTGATAGTAGACAACCACTCTTGTCTAACCTCTGTGTTTACTTTAAAGGCTTAGCTGAGTTTTCCATTGTGGATCACTTGACATGTGGCATTGTTATAGAAGTGATGAATGAGGTTGGTCAATATTTGGGTACTGCATTCCATAGTGTTGAAGTAGTTTACTAATTATTTCACAATCATCGCTGTTGAAGGCTTTTACAGATTCAATGGTGAGGTAGAGGTTCAACTTCCATTCTCTGCTCTTTCGAAGGACGGTGATGATGTGTAGAGTTGCAATTTAATTGGCACATGATCTGCTTTTCCTGAATCCAGCTTCTTCCGGATTGGCGCAGTCCTGTATCCAGTACATCTTTTGTTCTCATCAGGATGACACGAATGGATATCTTACTTGTAGAAGCCTAAGACACTCTTCTTTGGTGGTTTGAAAAGGCAGCCTTTCTTCGAATCAATAGGTACCTTTTCTTCCTTTCAAACCTCTTGTAATAACACTGTTAGCATAACCACTGAGATATCTGGATCAGTTTTCAGTGCTTCAGGAAGAAGTCTGTACAGTCGCGCTGCTTTCCCGTTTGGCCTTCAGAAGCTTGACTGAATTCAAAATTCCCGATTTTGATGGTAGATTGTTGTCCACTGTCAATTTTCTGTGGCTACAATAAGATAAAGTCACAATTCTAAGGTATTACTTACATATCGTTTGCAGAAGTAAAAGTGTATATTTCAGGTATTTATTAACTTAAAAATGCCTCCTGTCTTCATCACACTTTAACCCACTCAAATGAACAATGTAGAAGGTGAATG
The DNA here is from genome assembly GCA_944472155.2 of Trichobilharzia szidati. Classification (NCBI taxonomy): domain Eukaryota; kingdom Metazoa; phylum Platyhelminthes; class Trematoda; order Strigeidida; family Schistosomatidae; genus Trichobilharzia; species Trichobilharzia szidati. The sequence continues at coordinate 131,300,026 of OX235273.1, read as the reverse complement.
TACAGTTTTTGGTTGATAGAACTGAACCGTTTGATGAAGTTCAAGTCTACATTGACTGAGGTGAGTGGAATTTGTACCGTTCATTCCTGATGGACATAAATCACAAAGAAATATCATAAGTTTAATAAAATTAAGTTGGGAAAAAATCAAATGGGAATAAACTAAGCTGTGGTGCTAGTCCATTAGTTCAGTAGCCAGTAAGTTGCCAAATCATCTGTCGACCGACGCTGTCAAAGGCCTTTTCAAAGTCAAGGAGGTTGAGATAGAGAGCTGACTGCCATTCCGAGCTCTGTTCAATGATGATCCGCAGTGTTGCGATTTTATCAGTGCATGATTTGTTCCTCCTGAATCAAGCCTGTTCCGGTCGAAGTGTTTCATCCAAGGCGTGTTTGATTCTCTCCAGGATGATGTGGCTTAGTGTTTTGCTTGGGATGGACAGGATCCATTTTCAATGTCTCTGTTGGGATTCCATCTGGTCCTGCTGCTTTTCCAGTTTTTTGGCATCTTTATTGCCTTCAGGATTTCTGTTCTCGTCAGAGGGTTGATATCCACTGGTAGTTCAGCTTCCGCTGTTGGTATTATTGAGCGCGTTGTAGGTGACGGTCAATTTAGAAGTCTTTAGAAGTATTCAGCCCAGTGTTTCCTTTGCTCCACCTCTTTGGCGATTGACTTCCCTTTGTCATCCTTCATTGGCTTAATTTGTGTTGAACTTTTGCCCGATAGGAATCTAGTTGTTTGGTAGAGTGTTGCGAGGTCTCCTTTGCCTGCAGCTTGTTCTGCTTCACTTGCCATGGCTTCATAATATTTTCTTTTGTCTACCCTGGCAATCTGCTTTACTCTTTTGTTCAGTGTATTGTAGCTTACATTGAACTCCTGTTTTTGTTGCTCATCGGTGCACTGGATAATCATTTGTTTCATCATCCTTCTCTCTTCTGTTAGTCTCCATGTGTTTGTAGTGAGCAACTGTTTGTCCTGTCTCTTCTCTCTACCTATAACTTCCATGCAGGTTTCACTCCGCACCGCTTTCACTTTGTAACAGTGCTTTTCGACGCTGATCTCTCCGCTAGTGTTGATTTGGGTCTCGGCTTTTTTCCTTATGTTTGCAGTGAAGATGTCCTTTGTATCCTGATCCTTCAGTTTGTAAGTATTGAACTTGGCTCGTGGTCTGCACCTCCTGTTTCTTTGAAAGCTTTTAATTTGATTTGGAGTGTTCCGTATACGAGATAGCAGTCTGAGCCAACGTCTACTCCTCTTCTTACTTTTGTGTCCAGTGAGGTGCGTCTCCACTTCCTTGAGATTGAGATAAAGTCAATTTAGTTTTTGTTCGTCCGTCTAGTGACACCCATAAAGCCTTGTGGATATCCTTGTGCTTGTATACGCTGCCGCCAATCACTAGTTCATTGAAGGCTCAAAAGTCAGCGAAGAGTTCTCCGTTTTCATTCATTTCCTTGAAGGCTTCTCTACCCATGATGAGTTCCCTTCCTGTGTTGTCTGGTCCCGGTTAAGCATCCACGTCTCCTATTAATATTTTAAAGTGATCGCCTGGAGTTTTGTCCGCTGTTGCCTGTAGTTGTCTGTCTGTAGAATTCTTCTTCCTTTTCGAGGTCTGCATTGTTTTTCGGTGCAAAGCATTGTATAACTGACACTTTCCTTCCTTTGGAGTTGAATCTGGCGGTCATTATCCTGTGCGAGATCGCCTCCCATTGCATCAGCGCCTCCGTTGCCGTTGGTGACATCATGACAGCCACACCCTTGGTGTGCATGTGGTTGTCTTCTGGGTGACCGGAGTAAATCAAAGACAATCCAATTGACAATTTTATGAGTCCATTCCCATTCCATCTGCTTTCACATATCCCCAGTACTTGAATTTTGTATCTTTTCATTTCGTTTGCGATCTGGGCAGCTTTGCCGATCTCGTACATGGTGTGGACGTTCCATGTTCCCACACAGACTTTTTCTTTTGGCTCGAGGAGATTCATCGTGCTTAAGTTTCTGTAGCAGTTTTGTTTACAGGGTGGGGTTGCTAGCCTCACGCCTGAGAAGGGGGTTGTTACAATAATATATAGTTTACAGAGGAGTGACCTTATGGAACCTTAGGGAATGATAATGAAATGTTTTGTTCAAATTCATTAAAGCGGAATAAATGTATGAAGTTTCCGAAAATTTATGTTATTTCTAATATTCTAAATTTTTTTATGTGGAAAAACTAAATCAGCATTTAAACGACTATCTATCACTCGCCAGCGCATACAAATAAAACGCCGTGTGTAATATATTCAACGGCTACTTCTCCTCTCTCTCTCCCGTCGTGAATTCAAGTTTCATTTTAAAATTCATTTGTCACCTAATAACACAAGTGCTTATTTGATCAAACAAAGCAAAATACACCGTTTTTCAGACAAACAAATACTAACAAAATAAGATAAAACAAAAGAAGCCACCTTGATAGATGTCAAATCTAAATAAAATAACCCAATAAAATTTCTTGTATAGACATATTTATACATACGCTTTCGTTTTATTTTATATTTTCCACAGAACACTTCAATCACGTTCAGTTCAGTGTTCGTTTTTTCTTTCATGTTTCCCCTCTCTCTCATTCACTCTTTCTTTAAGACAAAAGAAACCAAAAAAAATGGGGGAAAAAATTTTCATCAATCTTTTAATCAGGACAATTACGGCAAACATCTAAATTCATGGTGGTCTCCGATTGTGCGTGCGTCTCCTTATTGTCTTCTCTACTCTCCATGATTCGCTTGATCATTTCTCCTCTCTAGCGGTTTTGTCTTTTCTTTTCCACCTTCAATTTGTGCGGGTTATTCAATTCGTTTTTTTTTCGTTGTTTTTCAAATTTTACTCCTGTTAACTGACTGTTACTAATATTATTACTATTATTATTTTTACTAGTTAAGTACGCTTATATTTAGCTTTGATCAGGCATGATCTACGCATGTTTGCCTACATATATATATGTACATAACCAGCATCTCTTTTGATAAAAGCCTAACAACCAGATGTTAGTTACCCTATCCTACTTACTACGACTACACAAAATAATAAAAAACACACAGGAAAGAGTAAACTAAACCACACGAATATAATTTTTAAAATGAAGCTTTTTAGGCGAATAGGTTATAAATATATTAATACACATTGTATGCATGAAACCGACGAAATGAACTACACTCACAAGTGTAGTCTGTATAATATTTCCATATACGTGTATATATATATGCATATAAATATAGATAAAAATAAATGCTTTAAATCGACCACCAACCAACTTTGTTTGTAAGAAAGAATAAAACAAATTTTACCGCCTTTTCAATATGTTCAATTATTTTCATACACATACATGTATACACTTATACGTAAATTCTTCATTTTTAATTGTATGACAAGTGGTTGCATCTAAAAGACAGATGAATAAAACGAATGAAATAAATAAATAAATAGTAAAATGTCTCATTTAATAGTAGGAGATTTTCTTCAAAAAAAAAACCTAAACACCATTTTCTTTTTGAAGTTTATTTATTTTTCAGGGCAATTTAACTATTGTTTTCTTTCTGTGCGCCTGGCCACCCCACCCCAACAAAACAAATCAAACTGCTGCAGAAATTTACGCCGTTAACCCAGACGACAGTCTTACTCCGATTGCATTACTATTATTATTCCCTTGGATTCCCACTGGAACATAGATTTTGTCCTATTCTATGGGGTCCTCTTCAAATGGCTCCACCTTCTCCTCATATGATCTCCTCTATGTCATCCTCAAACACACACCCCAATTCATCGTTTTCCATTTGGGTCCCACTCAAGCGATAGCCTGGTGCCCAATGTCCTTCGACGATCTCCTCAGAGTGTAACCGACTGAACTGCGTTTTCTTTTGTATACTTGTTGAGCAATCGGTTCTTGGTTGGTCCGGTCCTACAGTTTCTTGGTGCTAAGTTCTTTCTGGACATTTGATATTCAGTATGGAGTGAAGGCAGATGTTGATAAAAGTCTACAGCTTGTTGTTGGAAATGCTTTTGGTGACGCACACGCCGCGTTTCTGACCCATGTAGGATTACTCATTGCGGTAGAATGGATAATGCGACAGGCAGTGGGCAACGAGGAGATGAGCACAAAATGGACCCATACAAAATACTTAGAGGATCTGGACTTCGCCAATGACATATGTCTGATTTCCCACAAATTGGAAGATATGCATGTGAAAAGCAAAAAGTTGGCAGTAAAAGCATCTAGAGAAGATAGGACTTCAGGTGAACATAGAGAAAACAGATGTGATGAGGATTCCTGGCCAACAGCTACAGCAGCAACAACAGATAACAATCATCAAAAATAGGAGAAATGGGAGAGAAGCAACCTCCTTCAACTACTTACCTACCTACCTACCTGAGAAGCATCGTTTCAACCGCAGGTGGAATTGATGAGGAATAAATGCAAGGATCGGAAAGCAAGGCAAGCTTTCATTGCTGTCAAGTCTGTGTGGAGGTCAACAGCACTCAGCATCAAAAATAAGATCCGGATTTTCAACTCCAGTGTGAAGTCAGTGCTACTTACTATACGGATCAGAGACTTGACGCCGCTCCGCGTCACGAAGAGCACTTTGAACAAACTACAGACCTTTAACAACAGCTGTCTTCGCTCAGTACTCAAAATCAGATGGCCAGCCAGAAAATATCAGCAAAAGGGATCCCAGGGAGCAAACCAACACAACAGGAAGCAACTGTGCAACAAATATACAGGGAGAAATTCAGATGGATTGGCCATACTCTGGGGAAACCATCAAGCGACATCACTCTGTGATGTTGATCGAGTGGAACCCGAATGGGGAGCGGCGAGTTTGTCGTGAGTTTGAGGGTGACATGGAGGAGGTCATGTGAAGAGGAGATGAAAGCATGTGGGCAGACGTGGAATCAGGTGAAAATGTTGGCAGAGAACCGAACGCAATAGAGACGCGCGGCTCAAGCCCTATATTCCTCTAGAAATTAAAGGAAACAATAATAATGTATGATAAAAACCATCTGTTTTTGCAATCATCACTCTGTTGTGTCGGGTGCAATCGAATGATCTACCTTCAACTAACTACATTCAATTCACACCATCATTTGCATCAACAAAGCGAACAAAACTGTGAGATGGAATATACTACTGATTGATGTAAGTAGTTGCTTGCTGGTACCGCTGAGAGATCTGATGGTTTCATTACTGGCATTATTATTATTATTATTTCCTTTAATTCCTAGAGGAACATAGGGCTTCAGCCATGCGTCTCCATTGCGTTCGGTTCTCTGCTAGAGTCTCCACCTGGCTCCAAGTCTGCCCACACGTTTTCATCTCGTCTTCACGTGACCTCCTCCAAGTCACCCTCGGACGATCAACTCGCCGCTTCCCTTTCGGGTTCCACTCGAGGGCTTGTCTAGTGATGTCACTTGATGGTTTCCTAAGAGTGTGGCCAATCCACCTCCATTTCTTCCTGCCTATTTGTTTTACAATCGGTTCCTGGTTGGTTCGCTCCCAGAGATCTTTGTTGCTGATCCTCTCCGGCCATTTGATCTTGAGTATTAAGCGAAGGCATTTGTTAATGAAGGTCTGTAGCTTGTTTGAGCTGCTCTTTGTGACACGCCAAGTCTCTGATCCGTATAGTAGTACTGACTTCACATTGGAGTTGAAAATCCGGATCTTATTTTTGACGCTGAATGCTGTTGACCTCCACATAGACTTGAGAGAAATGAAAACTTGTCTTGCTTTTCTGATTCTGGCTTTGATATCCTCGTCAGTTCCTCCTGTAGTTGAGACGATACTTCCCAGGTAGGTGAAAGAAGTTGTTTCCTTCAGGTTCCTCCCATTTATGCTGATTGTTGTCGGTTGTTGCTGTTGATGTTGGCCAGGAATCTTCATTACCTCTGTTTTGTCTATGTTCACTTGAAGTCCTATCTTTACTGCTTCTTCTGCCAATTTGTTGCTTTTCACCTGCATATCTTCCAGTTTGTGGGAAATCAGACATATATCATCGGCGAAATCCAAATCCTCCAAGGCTTTTGTGTCGGTCCATTTTATGCCTGTTCCCTCGTTGGTTGCCGTTGTCTGCCGCATTATCCAATCCATTGCAATCAGGAAGATCATTGGTGACAGTAGACAGCCTTGTCTCACTCCCGTCCTCACTTCGAAGGATTCCGTGAGCCTCCCGTTGTGGATTACTTGGCATGCAGCGTTGTCATACAGCTGTTGGATGAGATGTATAATTGTCGGCGGCACCCCGTAGTAGCGAAGTAGTTGCCAAATCACCTCTCGATCGACGCTGTCGAAGGCTTTCTCAAAATCGATGAAGTTGAGATAGAGAGGTGACTGCCATTCCAAACTTTGTTCAATGATAATCCGTAGGGTGGCGATTTGGTCAATGCATGACTTGTTCCTCCTGAATCCGGCCTGTTCCGGACGAAGTTTTTCATCTAGGGCTTGTTTAATTCTCTCCAGGATGATGCGACATAGTATCTTGCTTGGAATGGACAGAAGCATAATTCCACGCCAGTTTTTACATTGACTCAAATCTCCTTTCTTTGGCAGTTTGAATAAGTATCCGTTCTTCCAATCCTCGGGTACTTTGCCCTCTTTCCACACCTTCTCTAGTAGTGGCGTCATCAAGTCCGCTGTTGTCTCTGGGTCTATTTTCAAAGCTTCTGCTGGGATTCCATCTGGTCCTGGCGCTTTCCCAGCTTTTAGCATCTTGATGGCATTCAGGACTTCGGATTTCGTCGGAGGGTCGATGTTCATTGGTAGTTCTGCTTCCGTTGTTGGTATTGTTGGACGCGTTGTAGGTGGCGGACGATTTAGAAGTCTTTTGAAGTGTTCAGCCCAGTGCTTCCTCTGTTCCACCTCTTTGGTGATTGACTTTCCATTGTCGTCCTTTATTGGCTTAATCTGTGTCGAACTTTTGCCCGAAAGGTGCCTAGTTGTTTGGTATAGTGTAGCGAGGTCTCCTTTGCCTGCAGCTTGTTCTGCTTCGTTTGCCATGGTTTCACAATATCTTCTTTTGTCTTCCCTGGCACTTTTCTTCACTCTTTTGTTCAGTGCATTGTAGCTTGCATTCAACTCCTATTTCTGTTGCTCGTCGGTGCACTGGATAATCTTTTGTTTCGCCACCCTTCTCTCTTCTATTAGTCTCCAAGTGTCCGTAGAGAGCCACTGTTTGTCCTGTCTCTTTTTTCTGCCTAGGACTTCCATGCAGGTTTGACTCCACACCGTTTTCAATTTGTTCCAGTGCTTTTCGACGCTGACCTTTTCGTTGGTGTTGACTTGTGTCTCGGCTTTTTCTCTTATGTTTGCAATGAAGATGTCCTTTGTAGCCTGGTCCTTCAGCTTTTGAGTGTTGAACTTGGCTTGTGGTCTATCTGCAGCTCCTGTTTCTTTGAAAGCTTTTAATTTGATTTGGATTGTCCCTTGTACGAGGTAGTGGTCTGAGCCAACGTCTGCTCCTCTTCTTGCTCTTGTGTCCAGTAGGCTGCGTCTCCACTTCCTCGATATTGTGATAAAGTCAATTTGGTTTTTGGTTCGCCCGTCTGGTGACACCCATGTAGCCTTGTGGATATCTCTGTGCTTGTAAACACTGCCACCAATCACTAGTTCGTTGAAGGCGCAGAAGTCGGCGAAGAGTTCTGGCATATGACTGGCATATGACAACAAAATAGCATCGTCAAAAATCACATGGAAATTCCTTTTATAATACATAATGCTTCTGAAATAACGGCGAGAATATTAAAGCCATTTGAAATAAACATACCACACAAGTCAGAACAATCACGTCATTCAGGATTCTGCACACCAAAGAATTCACCAGTAAAACAAGCCTAAATCAATAAATTACATATATACTGCGATAAACACTACACTGGTCAAAGAAGGCATTCTTTACGAATCAGTATCCAAAAACTCATATTGGCCGTGAAAAGACATGATATGTTCTATTCTTACATACAGATACGTGTAAACAATCATGGATACCAGTTGGATAGGGAGAATGTAGAAATTTTAAACAGAGGAAACATCAAAAATGCCAGTGATATTCCAGAAGCATGGTACTCAGATGACCAAGCGATCAACAAACGCATTACTATAGATCAAATTTACCAACTAATGAAAGGTAAATCACATCACAGGACAGTTTAAATCCTAAGTCAGTAAAGATGATCCGTGTAAATTGACAACCGGTCAAGACAAGTGTTGTCAGGAGATACAATTATTCAAATAATTTCACTTTATATCAAAGCCTGCACTGATGTTGCTGTCTAGAAGGACGACGAAAGCCCCGCACTTAAATTAACCAGCTGAGAGAACACAACCAAATCAGAATCATCCACCTTAGCTACTAACCTTCTCCATTATTACCAGTATACATATTTCAGTCCCTAGTAGTCTGCTTAACGCCACTATACTGATTTACTTTTTACATAACATCATTACACTGATATCGGTGTGGGGATCTACAGAACTCAGCACACCGGGTAAGATCACAAAATACATTTCCAACAGCTTGTTGTAGACATTCTTGAACAAATGCTTTCGCTGGCTCCAGTAATGAGAATCAGATAGCTAGCCAGAAACGATAAACTACAAATGGCTGCAGTGGTGCAGTGAACCAGTCAAGGATCTATTGCTCATGAAATATGCACAGAGCAATGAAGATAGATTGGACATACTTTCAGAAGACGGTTGATTGCGAATGGGAAGCGAGTGATTAGTCGGGCCTGGTGAAGTATATGACATGGAGAAGATTATTTGAAGAGAAAGTGAAGGCTTATAGGCGCTCGTGGAGGTGGTCGAAGGTGATGGTAGAAAGCTGACTACACTGAAGACGAGCCCTCTTTTATTAAACTTGAAAGGTAAGGAACAAATGAAGGTAATAGTAATAATCGTCTAATTCCTAAAATTCCCAGGTCTATCATTCCCACTGTTGAAGCTGTAAACAACAATATTTAGTTATTTTATCGAATCAGGTTTTTAGGGGTTTCATCCTGGTCTGAGACTCATTGGCAGTATGCATATACTACAAAAACTCAAACTCACAACCCTCCGGTTACAAAGAAAGCTGCCGCATAGACCATTCAACCAATGGGACCTGATTCAATGGCCAATCCGTGGATTCTAACTTCTACCCACTCGTTAGTTTAGAGCAATTGGCACCTACCAATGTCATCAGCTAGTATTTGTCCTCAATCCCAACCTGCTGGTGGACCCCAATCATCAAGACTTCTCACTGGGACTCCAGAAAACTTCCTCTTGAAGGTGGCAGTTCACTAGCGAGCATCAGATTAATTTTCAGGAGTTTGCTTGCAGAGATTTAGCTTTTTTAAGTTCGACCACAGATTGATATCAGTTCGAAGCCCGGTAGATGAGTTCTACCGATGAGCCCAGAACTAGGATGAGGTAGCTGTCCAATACTCCCTGGTTTTCAATGGTTCTCTAACTGATATGAATCCATAGTCAAACTTGTAATAAATAAAATTCCTACATACTAATACAAGTCTATGGACACTAAGGCTTTTGAACAAATTGAAACTATGATGACTTGTGCTTCAGTCATCGAGAAATACAAATTTTAAACTTTGCTTCACCAAGCTTTACAAGAGTCTGGAGAACGCAGTTGATCTCACTTACTGTCAATGAGGACTTGGATTTTATATTTGTCTTCTCAAAGTAGTTGTGTAATAAACTCCATACAATTCCTTTATACGACATTAATTATTTTGCCACTTGACATTAAATTATGATTATAATCACAAATATTTTAATTGCATTTCATACTACTATTATTATTTCATGTATTCACACCTTTGACCTAATTCCCTCACCGGATATAATTTTTATAAAAGCCATATGTGTATATACGATTGTACAGCTTGACAATAAATTTGTTGAAAAGAGTCTCTTCGCTGAATATTGTGTTCTTAATGCTACAATGGGAATTATTAAATTAAATATCTAATAAACAAACTGATATGGATCTTCGCACAAATTTTCAACAAGATTTATCTGTTTATTTTAAGTCAATTTCGCCATTCTTGTTGATTGACCAGACTGAAATGCTCAGCCTCTGTTTACATGTTGGCCCCTATTACGGGGGCCAAGATAAGATACTGTTTTAGTTGATTGTGACTACTTGTGGAATCCAGGATGTACGTCCATCCTATTTGAGAATCGTCATCTGAATGTGCCTGTACTTCAAGTGATTGATAGTGTTCGCACCCACTGTTTCGAACGCCAATGCGTTATGTACTTGACCACCTAAGCCATCACAGCTAATAACGCCTTAACGTTTGAAACAATGGGTGTTGGGTATAATTACCAGTGGGGATCACAGACACGTCCGGCTGACAAATTTCAAGAGAGACGAAATTCGCACTCTCTATTCTACTGGTAGTCAACATCTATCAATTGGAGTTTATTTATAACTGCAAGTGGTTTATGGTTTCACCGAATATTTGGACGTGTCCTGATTAAAGGCGAAGATCTGCATTGAAAAAAACAACTCATATTTTGGAAAGTCTTAAAAATTAATTATACCCTTAAAAAACAATAATTTTAATCAAATTAATATTGAGAACTTGAAATATGGCAATGTATACATGCATACATTTATATTTGTGCATTAAAAATAGCAAAATATTTGAATATGAGTTTTTCGCGCCATAGAACAGCCAGTATAATTAAAACAAAATTTAACTATATTAATGAAGATGAACACCATTGTATATATTTATGTAGGCGAATGAATCATAAAACAGCTGCAAATATGAAATAATTTCTATAATTTCAATAAATTTATTATTGTTATTTATTTAGTTATAGTCTTTGTAAGGATTCATCCAAATGTATTAATTTGACTTTTTAATTCCTGAAATTGACATGTGTTTACACATATGAATGTGTATAAAATTTTCCTAATTAAACTGTTATTGAAAAGCGTTAATTTTGAATAAACATGTATATTTACCCTGTATTTCACTCTATGAACAATTTATGCTGCCTGTAAAACAATATATAGTAATTAACCAGTGGGCAAAAGATAGTAGTTACTTCCTATCCTTAAACATTTCATAGGTTTATTATTATTATTATTATTATTATTAGTAGTAGTATTACGCCTTTGGGTTCCGAGTGGAAGATAGGGCTTCAACAGCACATCACCATAACATCCTGTTCTCTGAAATTCTCTTTAGTTTGTCCCATGATTGCCTATAAACTCTCATCTCCTCCTTACGCGATCTCATCTATGTCACCGCCGAACACATCCATTCAGATTCCACTCGAGTAGCGGCCTGACAGGCGGTGTCACTCATTGGTGTTCTCAGCGTGTATCCATCTTCTTCGGAATATTTGTTGGACAATAGGTTTGTAGTGTACATTGAACCTCTGAACTTTTGTTTCAACCCACTCACCCATTTTTTGGCGCTACACCACTTCCTTTCACTTCCTGTACGTTTTGGTGCTCGCACATTTTCTCCCTCGATGTGCTCTTCTACAAGCACACTCTTCGAGCTCGCTACTCCACCGTGTACAGATAAGTTGCAAACTTTTTTATAATATTAAATTCTAATCACATTCATTAGAAATATACTTGTGGTTACTGGAACGTTGCGAATCCTTTTGATTTCTGCTTTTCACGTGTTCCTCAATACTTGCAAGATAGGCAGAGTACTGATTAGGACCTAGGTAAAAGAAGTTAGTCTTTTTGTAAATGTGACAGGCAAACTCACCTAAGGATAAAGTCACGCAGTTACAGGTTCTTGGTTGGTTCATTCCCAGAGTTACCTGTTTCTAATCCTTTCCACTCGGCTTTCTGATCTTCATTATGGAGTGAAGAAAGCTACTGACAAATGTCTGCAGCCTACTGATAATGCCTTTGGTGACATGTGCATCAAGTCTTTGAGGCATCTAGAAGAACTGAGTGATTTAACATTAGTGTTAAAAATCCTAATCTTCTTCCATATTCTGAGTGTAGCTGATTTTAGGTGAATAAAGTTTCCCCCTTACTTCTTCGATCCCTACTGACTTTGATATTCTCTTTTGTACAGCCTGCCTACAACTGAAGCAACTCCGTCACAGCAGGTCAGTGAAACAGCCAACTTTCTTATTGGTTGGTCCGTTGCCAGATTCATTTATGTCTAATCCTTTCTAGCTGACTATCTGATCTTCATCACGGTGCCAGTGAAGGCAGTTGCTGAGGAAAGTCTACAGCAGTCAGTTGAAAGTGCTCTTCGCAGCTCGTGCTCCAAGTCTCTAAACATAATGTAAGCACTAACCAACTTAAAATCATTGTCGAAAATCTGAATTTTACTCTTTAATGCTGCAGAGTGCAGAACATATCAAGAACTGGCTTTAGAATGATGAAGTTGTGTCTTGCCTTTCCAATCCTACCTTTGGTATCCTCATCCGTTTCGACTGTCTGTCGTCCAAATTATGCTGCCTAGATAACTGAAAGAAGCAATTTCCTGCAACTTTCTCTTCTTGATAGTGATGCCGCTTGTTCTCATTGGTATAAGGTACCTTCATCATCACTATTACCATCCCTAGCAGAAAAAAAACTAGTGAAGTAATAATTATTGTTATTCTTGTTGATCTATTTTTTAATTGGTGGATGGTGACTAGCAATGGAATCCAGGATAACACGCATTTCTACCCATCTGGGACTCCTCATCTGGATGTACCTGCATTCCCCAGTAAGTGAGTGATGATGTTCCCACCGAGGCTCGAACCCACTGCCCATAGTTTCAAATGCCAAAGCGTTATCCACTAGACCACCTGGGCCACGAGAGCCACCTCTTGTGCAACGGGCCGTATTAATTATTTAATTGAATTTTAGATTTTCCCGTCGACTGATTGGACCGAAGTGCTCGGTCTCAGGTTGACATGCCAGTCCAATCAATCGACAGGAAAGTCTAAAATTAAATTAAATTCGTGCTCGAGGACATCTCCCATTATGGCTAAGAAAATGTATAGTGAAAAACATTAACAGTTCGATATTGGACCATCTGGTCCAAACCGGTCACAAAGCCAGCCAGCCAGCCATCATTGAAGAATCCTTCTCTATAATCTACTGAGTGCCTAATAAATTGCCGAAATCATCGAAGCACCGCATGCTCCAAACAGCAGAGGCTATTGCGATTCGCCTCAAACAACCAGTCCTCTGAGTGAAAAAGAAGCAAATCCAGCCAGCCATTCCTACTGCCCTGGCCGGCCTTCAGTAGAGACTAGAAATTCATGAATTTGTATTATTATCTTTCCTAGTGTTTTTTTTTGACATTCAGTTTATTGTTATGTTGATGCTATTGAACTGTAATCTATTATTATTATTATTGATTCGATATTATTTAAACAACATTAATGTTGTTCATAACGCTAATTCATTCATTCACTATAATGTATAAATAACTGTAGAGCCTGATGATGAAGTTATCGAAAAGAGTATTCTTTGTTCACTATCCATTATTTTGAGAATTAAATAATTAATATGACCCTTTGCACAAGAGGTGGCTCTCGTGGCCAAGTGGTCTAGTGGATAACGCTTTGGCGTTTGAAACTATGGGCACTGGGTGTGAGCCTTGGTGGGAACACCATTACTCACCAGGGAATGGAGGTACATCCAGATGACGACTCCCAAATGGAACGAAACGCGTATCCTGGATTCCACTGCTTGTCACCATCCACCAATTAAATTCTAGCTATATGCCTAGAACAAGCGAAAAATGACAAACTGGTCGAAGAAGCAGCAAAGACAGGACTCCAGGTGAACACAGACAAGGTGGAGGTTATGAAAATAATCAACCAACAACAACAACAACAGCAACATCCAGCGCCAATCACCATCAACGGGAGGGATTTGAAAGAGGTTACTTCATTCACCGATCTAGGGAGCATTGTCTCAACTACACGAGGAACAGACAAAGATGTCAAATCGAAAATCGGGAAGGCGAGAAACACATTCATCAACCTGAAACCAATCTGGAAATCTTCGTCACTCAGCCAGTATCAACAAAAAAATTCGGATTTTCAATACAAACGTCAAGTCAGTCAGTTTTGCTATACGGATCAGAAACGTGGAGGGTCACAAAGAATATTTCCAACAGCCTGTTGCAGACCTTTATCAACAGATATCTTTGCTCTATACTGAAGATCAGATGGCCGGAAAGTATCACCAACAAGAAACTATGGGAACAAACAACACAAGAACCAATCGCCCAACAAATATGCAGGAGAAAGTGGAGATGGATTGGACACTCACTGAGGAGGCCGTTGGGTGACATCGCGCGTCAGGCCCTAGAGTGGAATCCGAAAGGGAAGCGGCGAGTGGGACGTCCAAGTGTGACATGGAGGAGATCATGTGAAGAGGAGTTGAAACAGTATGGACTAACATGGATGCAGGTGAGAAGCACAGCAAAATTACAAATACAACACAATACAATATTCCCATCCTTAATTGAAATTAAAACCTGGTCTTATTTTCTATTGCATATAGGGTGTAAATAGAAATGTAATGAAGTAACTATTTTACCTGGACCATGTCATATTATTATTATTATTACTATTAGTGGTATATCCTGATGGCATACAAAGTAAACAACAAAAAGGTTATCTACTTCACACCATTTCCTACTGATAATCAAACTGGTCAACTGAACTGAACTGAAGTCAGTGTTCCTTTCACATACATGTATAGTAGTAGTAGCATCATACTGTAACAAACATACTGTAAGTTCACACTTTAGGAGTGATATATATAACATAAAAACCTTTTTTACAAAAAAAATGTAATCAATCATTCCCTTTGTTGCATATATCAGTAAACTCTTAAATAATCCTAATGATCGTCAGGAATGAAAAGCAACAATCACTAATACTAATACTATTATTATTATTATTACCATAATAATAGTAGTAGTAGGAATATTAAGGATAACCATCTTATTCTCAGCTTGTCAACTGGCCTAATTACTTTCTATCTACACTGAATGTAATGAAAGTGTTCTGTGTGTGTGTGTGTAGGCGTATACACTTATACTTTTACCTCAGGGGAAGTGTATGCAGCACCGAGTGCATTCATTCTTAACAGTTAATTAGGTAATTCAGTAAATATCAGATTAAGATGTACATTCATTGACATGAGATGTATTCACTTTCTTTTTATCTGAAACCAAAACGCATAAGAATGAATTAACTGACTAAGTGTAGGCATTAAGACATTAAGTATTTACAAATAATTTAAAGCTTTTTTTTCAAAATATGTACACTGTTAGAGTGTAGGAGGTTTTGATGAAAATGTAGATTTGCGTGTGTAGATATCCTCATTAATCTTAAATGTTTTCGTTTGTTTACATCTTGTTGTTGTTGTTGTTTGTGTTCTTCTCCTGTTTATTGTGTTTTCTGTGTGTGTGCAAAAGAAAACTGCTAAGAAACCCCCGACCTCTGAACACACACACTTATACACATCGAAGGAAGGTAGTCACTTTCAATTTAAAAATGTGTATATATATATTTACAAGAAAAACGTCAAACTAAAATGTTGTCATTGAAAGAGCACTAAAATCAAAACGGTTCACATAAGTGTGGGCATTAGATAAGTTCACTTTTTTTTAAATGTCACACAGAGTTGAAGTATTAACAAGTTGGATGACGTTTTTTAATGCAATTTGCGTTCTCAGTAGAATGTAGGGCTTCAGTCTAGTGGTTTGAAGTTTCGGTGGCAGTGGTGTTTAAATTTCTCTTAACGCGGATGTGGGGTTGCTAGGCTAGCCTCATGCCCAACCTCCTGTCTTTACCGATTTTATTACTGGCTTAGAGAGGTAAAGGAATGTGTCTGTGGCTGGGGATCGAACCTCAAACCACCTGTGACGTGACTGAAGAGTATTCTACCACTGTGCCACCGATGCCCAAAAAGATGTTATCCACTAGACCAATTGGGTCACAATGTGATCATCAATATCCCCAATAGTATTTATGGATAGTTGGGAACATAAGACTCTTAGGACGTCTAATCCTGTTCTGGAGTTATGGTGAAGATACGTGGATGACACATTCACTACTGTGTTGAAATTTGAACGCTTCCCTCAGTTCTTCACACATATAAACTCAGTAGTAGACGGAATCCAATTCACTTGTGAGTTGGGAAGAGAACAAGGTGAGTTAACCAGGTTAGAGTGTAGAATAAAACGAATACAAGATGGTGGGAGTTAGATACTAGCATTTATAGGAAGCCGACACACTCTAATATATCATTATTATTGTTTCCTTTAATTCCTAGAGGAACAAAGGGCTTCAGCCGTGCGTCTCCATTGCGTTCGGCTCTCTGCTAGAGTCTTTACCTGGCTCCAAGTCTGCCCACACGTTTTCATCTCCTCTTCGCGTGACCTCCTCCAAGTTACCCTTGGACGACCAACTCACCGCTTCCCTTTCGGGTTCCACTCGAGCAATGGCTTGTCTAGTGATGTCACTTGATGGTTTCCTCAGAGTATGGCCAATCCAATCCACCTCCATTTCTTCCTGCCTATTTGTTTTACAATCGGTTCCTGCTGGGTTGGTTCGCTCCCAGATATCTCTATTGCTGATCTTTTCTGGCTGGCCATCTGATCTTGAGTATTGAGCGAAGACAGCTGTTAATGAAGGTCTGTAGTTTGTTTGAGATGCTCTTTATGACGTGCAGTGCAAGTCTCTGATCCGTATAGTAAGTAGCACTGACTTCACATTGGAGTTGAAAATCCGGATCTTATTTTCATTTTCATGCTGAGTGCTGTTAACCTCCACACATACTTGAGAGTAATGAAAGCTTGTCTTGCTTTTCCGATTCTTGCTTTGATATCCTCGTCAGTTCCGCCTGTAGTTGAAACGATGCTTCCCAGGTCGTTGGATAAAGGATGTTCTTTCCTTCAGGTTCCTCCCATTTATGCTCATTGTTGTCTGTTGTTATTGTTGTTGCTGCTGCTGTTGGTGGTGTTGCCCACGAATCTTCATCATCCACCTCTGTTTTCTCTATGTTCACCTGAAGTCCTATCTTCTCCGGATGTTTCTTCTGCCAACTTGTTGCTTTTCGCTTGCATATCTTCCAGTTTGTGGGAAATCAGACATATATCATCATCGGCGAAGTCCAGATCCTCCAAGTATTTTGTGTAAGTCCATTTTATGCCTGTTTCCTCATTGCCCGCTGTTTGTCACATTATCCAGTCTACTGCAATCAGGAAAATCATTGGCGATAGTAGGCAGTCTTGTCTTACTCCTGTCCTCACTTTGAAGGATTCCGTAAGTTTCCCGTTGTGGATTACTTGGTATGCAGCATTGTCGTACAGCTGTTGGCTCTAATATATACTTAGAATTTAATTCATTCCATCTAGAATCGGTAAAGGAAGATAAGGTTAGTTAAATATCTTTATAATCGGGGCAAGAGCCTAACTAGTAAGCCAGTAGATTTAAATAACGAAATCAAACAAATAAAGGAAATATTACTAATGAATAACACACGAACCACCAGAATTTATTCACAAATGTATGAAAACCCTTCCAGAAATATAAGATTAGTAATGAAAATGGCGAAAATAAAACATAGAATTCAAAACCTTTGTTGTGCAGTCGTATAAATAAGGAAAATCAGTGGCCTTACAAAGGATTCTCAATCAGAGTGCAATTAGGGTGGCATTTAAACCAACCAACCAACTCTCTCAGAGATAAATGCGATCGGATTTAGGATTCTATAGATCCAATTAGGAAGAATAATATAATTTATCAAATAACATATAGTAACTATGAGGTCAATTACATAGGTCAAATTATTAGATTGCGAACAAGTAGATTGCTGGAACATAAAAATTTAGCTAGACCTAGAATGCTTTACCCTGTTAATTTAAATAACTTAGGAAAAAGCTCATCCGTTGCACTGCATTCACTTGAATGTAATAACATAGCACTAAGGTGGGTGGGACAGGGTGGAAGTATTAAAAAGTAGTATAGTTAGGTGGAGAAACGGGGAGATTAATCACTGAAGCTTTGTTTATCGATTCAACACTGCACAATACGTGCAACTGGAATGATACAACGCCTACACAGGAGATGTGGAAGGTGGCAACAAACAACAAAGGGAAGTTGGTACTTCGGTGGCATAGAATTTAGGACGCTCGCCGACCATGCACATGGTCCGGAGTTAGATCCCCGGCCGACACACTCCTTTACGTCGCTAAGCCAGAAATAAAGCTAGTAAAAACGGAAGGTTGGGCATGAGGCTAGCAACCCCATCCTGTAAAAATAATCATCACTGCTACTGAAACTTCAATCCTCTGTCTTGAAGTCCTGTGTTCCACTGGGAACCTACAGGAATAAAAAGTCTATGAGAATATAACAAGAGAATTCACCTCACCTTTTACATAGGTCATAAAGACTGGTGTACATTTATTATTATTATCTAATAATAATGGTTTACTTCATTCCATGACTGTACTAATGTTACAGCGAGCAATCCTCAGCAATTGGTACAGTATTACATCTAATTTGGCCAACCACAAAAACAAAATCATTTCAGGATACGGGTAGCCAAAACTAGTTGTGAGAGCATGTAATCTTTCATAATGACTTCCAGTCCTACGCTGTGAGATGCACTGGGATATTTGTGAGTAGACAGTGTGTTGAGAATCATATGAAATAGATTCAGACCATGTCTCGCATGACTTCAGGTGTCTATCGACTACAATAGCAACGAATTGACTTGGTGACACATCAATTTCCCCGCTGAAAATCAGTAATGCCCTTCAAAATTTGACACAGCTCTCTTTGAGTAGCCCAGAAAAGACTGAGGAAGAGGGCAGTAAAGGACAATAGGTGAGATGAAAGAGTTAACAAACTGTTAAAGTACATGCTGATTAACTCAACTTCTTAATGCAGGAGGTTGGACAAAACAATTTCAAAGATATCGATGAGATATGAGATGACCGACCAGGAAAGGTGAGGCGACAGAAGTATTCAAAGCCATTTTATCCCTGGATTAGTTTGCATTTCAGTGCATTCTATATTACAAGCAGGTTGTGCCAGAACAAGCTTGTATAGATCACCGTTACGCCTGAAGGTGAAGTTAACTGTCTGACACTTGGAGGGATTTGACCTACGACTATTTAGCTTAGACGGCTCTCTGATGACCAACAAAAAAGCTATTCGATTTCGAAAAGTCAGTTCAGGAAGTAATCGGTAACGAGACAGTCAGATCATCACCGTATTTGACGACGGTAATTTCTCCTGAAAAAGGCAGTTTATTTGAGAAGAATGAAAAAGGAGAATAGGGAGAACAGCACGTTAAGTGATGCCGGCTTCAACAAGTAAGATAGAGGAAGATTTGCCTCTAGTTATCGTACACTGCATTCTGTTCGAGAAATGAGAATTCAACCAGTTAACAGTAAATGACTTGGAAAAGGAAAGCTTATTTAACAGAAGACATCTGGTTGGAGAGTCAGAAGAGTATGTGTAGTCGATGAAGGTATGTCGTAAACAGGAAACAATATTATGATTTAAGACAACAGCGGCATCTAAGGAACTTTTACCTCTTGATAAGTAAACTGTTTGGGATCATTTAGACTTCTGAACGAAGGTTCAAGGTTGAATAAAAATAATTTCTCCATTAATTACAAATAAGGAGAATTGATTGCAATAGGTTTGAATTTAACATTCATACCGTTAGATGATTTAGGTATCAGGATAATTTTAATGTTTTTCCATGGGATGAAAACAACATCATTAGGAAAAGAAGCATTGAAAATATTTGTAAGATGATAACGTAAAATATCAGCACATCGTCTGAAGACATTCATAGGCACACCATTAGGACAAAGTCCTTGGGAAGGGTTTAGAACTTTGAGACATTTCATAACTTGTTTTTCTATAGTTGGTTTGTAAGGATTAGATTTTGTTTTTACGAATTGATCATGGATTGATATCAGTTAGAGAACCATTGAAAACTAGCAAAGAGTATTAAATGGCTGTTTCAGCCTAATTTGAGAATCATCAGCAGTACGCACCCACCACAGGGGTTCGAACCCAGGACCTTCCAGTTACAACACAACCTAGCTTTTATGCCATTCAGACGTTGGTTGGGGTCGCGCTAAATCATGAATTGGTGGAAGTTAGAATTCATGGGCTGGCCACTGAATTGGGTCCCAGTGGCTGAATGGCATACTAGCTAGCTTGCATTGTAACTGGAAGGTCCTGGGTTCGAACCCCTGTGGTCGGTGCATACTGCCGGTGATTTCCAAACTAGGATGAAACAGCTGTCCAGTACTGCCTGACTGTTTTCAATGGTTCTCTTACTGATATCAATCCGTGATCAACTCGTAAAACCATTCCAGAACACTAAGGCTGTTAAAATCATGAAAGCTACTATCCTTATGATTGTAACAGTAGCAATGATAACGTCATCAGGAGAGCGTATGAAAGACTTAGTGTGTAGTGTATTTAAATCAAAAGAGGGCACACAGAAGTACTTAGCTTATCACTACCAGTAATTCCATTAAATATCCACGTGTGTATGTATACATCACAGGTGTGAAAATATTCTTATTGAGGACTTCTCTTTTAATAGCGGTAGGTGAATAAATGTGTGAATGTATAAAGGAAAATAAAAACAAGTTATCCAAGTGATTTGAAAATTATTCAGATAGTAAATGAATGTCATTGTGAAAGATAATAAAAGTGAAAAATGAGAGAAGATAGTCAAAGCCTGGAAAATCTATAAAACACGATCTTGGGAATGTATACTATGTGTTGTATCAAAAAAGTACTTTTCAGTGAGAAAAGATCTACATTTCTGTTGTCATCACTGGACTGATGTCGATGGTGATGAAGATAAATGGACAAGGTTACTTGTTTATAGGAAATCATGTTTCCCTTGATAGTTTGCGCGTCATACTTATTATTCTTTCTGCTTAAAAACACAGCACAGTGTCTGAAAATTTTACTGTACAGTCTCCATATGTTATTCATAACTTTGTATTAATTATAATTCCCTTCGGGTTCTTAGTGGAATGTTGAGCTCCTATTCTCCCTCTCAGGTGGCTTCACGAATACCCATAGGCTTTCATCGCCTCGTCACACAGTCCCCCCTCCACATGTCACCTTTGGACAAACGCTCAACTTCTTGTTTCTCATTTGGGTTCCAATCTAGGCCCTGACGCATGATGTCCCTCAATAGTCTCCTCAGCGTGTATCGAATCCGTCTCCATTTCCATCGGCATAATGGTTGGGCGATAGGTTCTTTATCGGTTCATTGCTAACCCCCTCTGGTTGACCATATAGTTTTTAGTATAGAGCCAGAGAAGGCAACTGTTGATAAAAGTCGACAACAGCATATTCGAAATGTGATTGAAGATAATGAGGAGGAAGACTCTGACCATCTGACGTCATATAGATGGTTACCCTTATTAGTTTGAATAAAGAAAGAAAGAACATATTTGCAGAATAATACGAGCTCGTTTTATTTTGTGGATCCTTTTCAACTGCGTACATCTATAAGAACGGAAAACATAAATAAAGTTGCACTGAAAAGAACATTTCCCGTCTCTAGAATCATTTCAGTCATACAACACAGAATACTCGTTAACCCAATCAAAGGTAGATGAGTATCCTGCTCATGTCAACTCCAACTGCATCTACCAAATCACCAGCACTTGCGGCATCAAGTACATAGGAAGAACAGAGAGGAGAGTGTCTACTAGATTCTCCGAGTATATCCCTGAAAGTCCCCGTTTTCAAGGCAGCAAACTACTGACAAGCGCAAACGCCAGACCCCTGAGTGACACTAGAAATACAGTGGAAATCGGTCAGGCTTTCAAAATAATGAATACATAAAGAAAAGTATAGTTACTTCGGTTCGCAGAAGCTATTGCCATCAAAAGACTTCGACCCAACCTACGCATAAATAAAGAGAATGTGACCAATCGTTCACTACCCTGGTAACCGTAATTGTTTTCTTCGTGTGCTTTTGTGCTGTGTTGTTCTGTTGGACAACATCACACTCAATCTTGAGTTTGATTTTCACTCACTGAGTTGAACTCACTATTAAGTTAACAAATCCACTAAATTAAATTAATTTATCTATTTTATAATTTTGCTTCGCCATTACCCCTACTATCCTGAACTCTCCACCATATATGTATATATATATATATATATAAGTCGTGAACAGCAGCGTGCAGCAGGTCGGGTGTGAGGAAAAATACTCACCAAAGTTAGTGGCTAGCACTTGAGTGATGTCATGAATTGGTAGAAGTTAAAATTCATGCACCGGCCATTGGATCGGTTCCAGTGGCTTAATGGTCTACGAGCTCCCCTTGTAACCAGAAGGTCCTGGGTTCTAACACTATCTTTGGGTGTGTACTGGTGAAGACTCCTAAACTAGGCTAACGTAACAGCTGCCCAGTACTCCCTGCAGGTTTTCCAATGGTTCTCCAAATGACGTCAGCTGATGATGAAATCCTTCAACCAATCAAACAAAATTGCTACAAACCAATACTTGAATTATATATATATATATAAATCAACTCTGTTGTTCTATCTTGTATTTTGTCTCTAGTCCATCCTCGTTTCCAAGAGAAATCTGAATTCCACCCCTTTGTCTATAAACTAAGTAATTGGTCTACTTACATCGTTTTTGAAATTATGCTGTTTATACTCTCTACCTATAACTTGAAAACATTGTAAAAAGTAAGTTTAGAAACCATTTTGTAACATATAATTGATTTATTCAGGATGTAGACAGTTGAAGAAAGAAAATTCACAAAATAAAACCAGCTGTTTTGATTAAAACCGTAAATATAATCGTTCTTTCCTCATTCATCTGATATCAATTCAAAGTGTACTACAACAGCAGTCGAATGAAATATTAAAAATTTTAATATCTGATCACAACGTAATAACAATGTGTTAAACACAAAGCCAGCCTTGATGATTTGGCAAGTAGATATTGTATATAATATTTAACTTAAAAGGCTGAAGACTAAGTAGGTTTCTAAGAATGATTCAGGGAAGTGATGTAAACCATTATTATTATTATTCCCTTAAGTTCAGAATGGAACATAGGGCTTCAACAACACATCTCCACTTTGTCATACCTTCTGCCATCCTCTTAAGGCGACCTTATGATTGCGTATAATCTCTCATCGCCTCCTCCAACCCACACGACCTCTGCCATGTTACCCCATTCGACGGTTTCTTCAATGTATGCCTGATCCATTTCCATTTTCTCCTACATATTTTCCGAGTGATCGGCTCTTGGTTGGCTTGTTCCACTGAAGAGTTTCATGTTGACAGCCAGCCGGCTGGCCATTCGATCTTCATTGTGGAGAAAGCGAAGGAGGCAGTTGTTGATAGAAGTCTGTAGCTGGCTGTTGGAAATGCTTTGCGTGACACACAATCCAAGTTTCTGACCCGTATAGAAGAGCTGACTCACTTGACATTGGTGTTGAAAATCTGAATCTTGTTTTTTATGCTGACTGAGTGACAGCAGAAGATTTCCAAACTGGTTACAAGTTCATCAAGGCGTATATCGTCTTTGCGATTCCGAATTTGACATCTTCATCTGTTCCACGTGTAGCTGTAACGTGCTTCCTAGATAAGTGAAGGAGATAATCTCTGTTTAATCTCTCCCGTTGATAGTGATTAGTACTGGTTGTTGTTGTTGCGGTTCGTTGGTTATCTTCATCACCTCCGTTTTCTCTATGTCCACCTACATTCGTGTCTTCTCTGGCTGCTGCTTCTGCCAGTTTGTCGGTTTTCGCCTGCAAGTCTTCACCCTTGTGTGACATTAGATATATATCATCTACGCGCGAAATCCAGATGTTCTACAGTCTTCTTATCAGTAGTCCAGAGTATTCCTGTCTCCTTACTTCCTGTGCACAGTCTGAGGCATAATCCAGTCCACCACAATTAAGAATATCATCGTTGGTGATAATAGGTAGCCATCTTGTCTTACTCCTATCTCCATTTTGAACGCCTCGCTGAGTTTCCTGTTGTGGATCACCTGACACGTGGCATAGTCATATAGCCAGCTGTTGAATGAGGTTGACAAAGATTTGGGCATCGCACGCCGTATTGGTGAAGTAGTTTCCAAATTACTTCTCGGTTAACGCAGTCTATCGAAGGCCTTCTCGAAGTCGATGAAATTCAGGTATGGAGATGTTTGGCTGCCATTCTATGCTTTGTTCGACCAAGAATACTACTGCCTACAGTGGTTGGATATTGAATTTCGGAGTCAGTCGATAAGAAACTATTGATGTGGTTGTGTTCTCTGAGCTAGATAATTTATTTGCGAACCTTTCATCGCCCACCACTAGGCAACATCTTCAGCGCATACTTCAATTTAAATCGAAGTAAGCTTTTAAACTTCTCCACAAGTTTACTAGTCATCTCTTCTGGTGGAAACCTTGAACGTGACTCCTTGGTTGTTATTGTGTGTTTTCACACCTTCTAGGCTACTTGCATTGGAACTGATTGTTTCCTTGACTTGAACTTTAACCCTTTGTGTGTGAGATTTCCTTCTTATCGGTTGATAAACTTTGTCTATCTCGATGTGTCTATTAACTGACGATTCACTGGAATACCAGGCTTCTAAAAATTCTCTAACATTCTTGGTGTTCCCTCTGTCTAATATTTGAACGTTGGTTGTTGCAGTCGAACTGATGTCCGTTGTTGTCTGTATGTAGCGATATGAGCGAGAAAGTGGATGGTATATCTTTTGACGGCTAGCTCATGATCATGGATACGAAGACGAAGGGGACGTCTACTCTTGTAAATGTAATGTTTTTTGCAATTGTTGCAATTTATTTTATAGATGATTTCGGTTTTACCTTCTTTCGCTGTTGAGTCTTTCCGTTCACATAGAACTGAGTGAAGTGACTTCCTTGGCTGAAAAACTTTACCCTATTTAGGTTCCACAAATGTCACTATTCAACAGTGAATGAAATTAGCAATCCTGAAGAAATTTGTATTCTCTGTGACATTTGAATCTACATTATCTAATACTGGAATCAGAGACCATTTCCCCACTATATTATTCAGGTTACAACTGCTTCCTTATTAGAATAGATTGTTAGAATTACAAGAAGGATTGAAGACATGGAGTTTGAAAAACAGAGAATGCGAAAGTTGGTTTTTTCAAGGATTGCGTCATTAATCATCAGTATTCAAAATGGTTCTAGAAAGCATTGCGACGCGATTATATATATCCAAATATGAAGTCCCTTCGACGTCACGCAATGAATTGTTCTGGAATTAATTAATTTCACTTGTTAAACAGTCGGTCTACAAGGTACCAGTTCAAAAGAGACTTAGGATAACCTTTAATGGAAAACTGAAACCTGTCTGCTGCACAGAACTACCTAATCGATGTCAGCTCATGATGAAATCCTCCAACCAACTAATAAAGAGCTAAGAGTTGGGGAAATAAATAAGGTCAAGTTAAAAGGACATACTGAAGGCCATATACCAATAAGAGAGGTAAGAGTATATCTACTCTGGTATCAAAACGACGTTTATGAAGGAAGGTTTAGCGTGATGACGAATTGTTTTGAAAGCATAAAGGTGGTTTGAACTTTCTAATTGCCAGCTAGGGTTTCCACAAACTTTAGGATATGCCCCAAACACATTTTACAGCTAGGTTTAAAAGATGTGTAAACGTCAATTTTATGTCCTCTCTCGATAACATGTTTGGCAATAGAGGAGCTATTTCTCCTGTTCTCACCATTAATGGGTTCTGGAGATTCTGTTCGCTTCTAGAGCCATTTATTAATATGCTCTGAAGCCCTTATTTGCAGAGATCGATGAGTCCTCCCTATGTATGTGTGTCCACACGTACATTCACATTGGTAAATACAGTGAGATGTGATATCATTTTTTTCACATGTTCGAAGGGCTTAGATGGATGGATATATTGGCTTCGCATTCTCAGTTATTTTGATATTAGCTGCATAAAAAGTCTTTTTAACAGCAGCGTTCAATCTTTGTCTAGTTGTCAAACTGCTTTGATCATCTATATAGGGTACCTTGATGTACACGTCTTTCTAAGCGGTGAATTGGAAAGAGAGTCTTAGTGTTTTATTACATTTTTATTACAATACACAACAATTTACCAATTAAGTGCCACTGATACGTTTGTTAACAATAATTAGTAAGTATTAACATGTCAATTGGGTACAGACTAACGAAGAAAATTAATACGCACAATTAAAATGTAGAAATGGTTACAACACGTGGATCGCGTAATGCATAATTTTGGAGAAATGAACAGTAATTAAGGAATAAGCGTGTGCTCAAGTTGACTATTTAACAGATTGTTAAAGAAAATAAAATGGACAATGATAATTTTAAAGGTTTAGGGGGATGGGGGAGAAGTAGTCCCGTTTATACATTCATATAATGATAGCCAAGGTAAGAAAAGTGGCTGTGAAACTTTCGTTTGAACATACAGGTTTGGCTTCCTCAGGTAGATTCCTATGGCTTCAGTTGTATGTAGAAGACGAACTCGTAAAGCAAAATTAAGGTTAGTAGGAATGCGGCAAATAATTTTAAATGCTGCATTAACGTCAACCTTATGCTCAGTATCTACCTTGTGTGCTAAATTAGAACTACGAATAGATCTCGTTTGTCCTTTGCTTGACCATGCTGGATGATGTTCGGAAATACGATGATGAAGCTGTCTAATTGTACGCCAGATGTAGCTGACTCCGTAGCCGCAGTCAAACTGGTAGATACACATAGAGGGGGCGAAATTAGGTAGTTTGCCCTTGTTTCTCGAACGTAAAATAGGAGTGGTAGTGAAGAGACAACGTACCTCTGCTGCATTGAAATCTCTTTTAACTGCATTCTTCAGGCATTGTAATACTATTTCGTTGATGTTGTCACCGAGGAACTGAAGTTTTATGAACAGTTGTTTGTTTTTTTGGAGCTGTTGCTATACTCACCAACCTCGTTGTTAAATTCGTATTTTTCTCAATGAACAACTTATCTGGATGACCATTTTTCCTAAGTAATCGTATAATAATCTCTTCATTGAGGGAGTCGTTGGAATAGATTATCCTAGCTGTATGAACTAGACACTTTACCAGGTTACGTTTATATTTCAAAGGTACAAAACTCAAAAAAATGAGTGTACTGACCTGTTGTTGTAAGTATCCTATACACACTCTCTTTTAGTGTGCCATCTTCTTTCCTCACCAGGAACACGTCTAGGAATGAGATACTGTCATTACTTTCTTTCCCTACGGTGAAGAAAGAAAGAAAGTAAGTGATGACAGTATCTCATTCCTAGACGTCTTCCTGGCCATGATGTGTGATGCCATTTGAATCACTTGCCAATCCACTACCATTTCCTTCTGCATACTTATCGAGCAGCATGTCCTTGGTTATCTCCCTGAACTGCAGAAGTTCCTTGTTGGTTGGTTATCTATTCTGGCCTGTGATCACATTTCCAGCATCGCAATGAGACAGAGAAAGCATCTGTTGATGAAAGCCCACAACAGCATGTTGGAAATGCTTTTGGCAAAGTGGGCGCCAAGTCTCTAAACCACACACAGAAGTACTGACTTATCATGAATGTTACAACTACTGTACATCTACAGATTTCCAAGTAATGAACACATGTCTTACCTTCTCAATCGTGGCTAAATTTGACATTTTCATCACCGTCGCCTGTAGTTCTCGAAGATACTAGCCGAGTAAATGGAAGCGACTACCCTCTCTAGATTTTCTTCGCTGATGGTTTTCGACGCTTAACGTCTTAGACCAGGTACCTTAAATACCTCTCTATTTTCTCTGTGTTAACCAGAAGTCTTCCTTGTCTTTGCTACATCTTCTGACTATCAACAAGTTTGTATATGTTGACCTACTTACCGAATACCCAACACCTCCCTGAATGGGATATAGACACAGGTCCTCCATCCCTAACTGAGGTTACTAAGACTGTCACTAGTCTGAAACGAGGCAAAGCTGCAGGACTCGATGGAATGACTCCAGAGGTATTTAAGTACGGTGAGGACAGTTTATTTTCTGCGTTAACTAAGGTACTGGGAAGCGTCTGGGAATCAGAAGAAGTCCTATCGGGTTGGTGTAGGTCATTGATTACCCCCATATACAAGTGGGAGACAAGTCTTCCTGTAATAATCACAGGAGGATTAGCTTGACTAATATGGTATCTAAAGTTCTAGGCTCAATAATCATGCGTAGATTAAGCGGTCCCAGGGAGACACAAACACGAGAGAACCAGGCAGGCTTTAGACCAGGAAGAGGGTGTATTGATCAAATCTTCACCCTTCGACAGATTCTAGGACACAGGCATACTTA
Source organism: Trichobilharzia szidati (assembly GCA_944472155.2). Lineage (NCBI taxonomy): Eukaryota > Metazoa > Platyhelminthes > Trematoda > Strigeidida > Schistosomatidae > Trichobilharzia > Trichobilharzia szidati. The sequence continues at coordinate 131,271,672 of OX235273.1, read as the reverse complement.
CCGACGTCCAACAATCGTTATATTTCTTGACCTAAAGGCGGCATTCGATTCTGTCGACCGAGAGTGGTGGTGTTTGACTGTACAGGGAATGACGAGAAAATACATTGCACTGATCGAGACACTCCACACGAACTCATGCAGTCAGCCAGGTGAGGGCTTACGGTGAGTTGTCATCTGAAGTGGTGACGACTAGTGGTGTCCGTCAAGGATGTCCATTATCCCCATTTCTATTCAACTTCATCATAGACGTACTAATGGAATTAACCCTAACTCACTTCAGCGACTCAGGGATTGACTTCTTACAGTCATGGAATAATCTCGTTGACTCAGAATATGCAGATGATATAGTCCTTGTAGGTGAGGGGGCTGACAAAATGCAGAGTCTTCTGAACACCTTGAAAGGCAGCGATCTTCGAAATTTCGGCATGCGATTCACTCCCGCCAACTGTAGGATGATGTTACAGGACTGGACTGAACTACATTGACTCCTAGCTTAGAAATAGGGAGTGAAGTGTTTGGTGGGGCGTGTTGACCACTTCACTTATTTGGGAAGTTGCATCAGCCAGTCCCAGAGGGTTGATCACTGACGAAATCTCAGCACGAATACAGAAGGCTAGTTTCGCACATACCAGTATACGCCGTCTCTGGATTAGTAGACATGATATCCGGCTATCGATCAAAGGGTGTGTGTACTGCTCAGCAGTCCGCCCCGTCCTCCTGTATGGCTATGATATACGGCCATTGAGAATGGAGGACATGAAAAGCCTGGTGAGCTGTCTTCGATCATAGTTGCCTAAGTTCTATTTCCCGTGTGAAGTGGTATAATAGGGTGAGCAATATTGAGGTTAGGCTTCGGTCGAGTGCTAGGTGAAGAGGGGAAATCAATCGACGAGGCTGTGAAGTTACGTCGACTGAGATGGCTAGGACATGTGTTACGTATGCCTAGTCATCTCCTTCCTCGACGGACAATGTTAGCTGACTGACATAGGATCAGGTTGGAAAGGATCTAATTGTGGTTATACGGAAAAATGACTTGATCAGTCAATGAAATCCACAACAGTTAGTTCGAAGTAGACACATAAGAAGGCGTAGACTTCCTGGTTGGGGTCATCGAGATGGTAAAAACCAATGATGGCTGCAAATAATTGGTGATGTGGCTGAAAATCGTTCTCAATGGCTGGTGCAGATGCATCCACTCCTTGTAACTTACAATTTCTAATAAAACTATATTGTTCTTCGGAATTACTATTCTTTCTGCCTTATATCCCTGTTTATTGTCTTTATTTCGCGTTTCTTTTTACTTTCTTCTCTAGCTTTATGTGCTGAGTGAAGTGTGGCGACTCAAACTCCTGCACATTGGTGCAAAGTTCAATGTTAAAACCAGCCAGCCAGCCATACGTTGACCTACAATCTAATCGTTTTAAACTCACTTGTAGGCTTAATATTTGTTGGGATTATAGAAAAATTAGAAAATTCCAACAATTGTTGTGATCATTGACGGTAATTTTGCTCGAAATGTTAACAAAATTATTTTAAAAAACCTATCAGTGTATGTAAACATACGTTTTTTTTAAAATACTTATAATATGTTTATCTATTTATACAAATGCACAAACATTTCACACACATTACCCACTCTCAAGCTATTTTTTTCAATTTAAAACTAGGCGCGGAAAAAAAAGATGACATGGTGATACAGTAAAACAGTAAAATGATAAAATGTTTATTGAATTTCACTACTAATATAGCTTGAAAAACGTTCATTTTTCTAGGTATAGCAGGGGGAAAAATGTTGTAAGAACCAAATTCATAAATTGAAACTGACATGACAACTTCAAGTGTACACCTCCGTGTTGATGAATAATTCAGTGTCGGCATTTTCAATGTTTCAACACGCCATATTTTTTTTCTTGATAAAAGCCATGACATTGACATAATTTATCTTTATTACACGAGATTTAAACTGATCTAATTGAATTAGAAGGAAAAAACAAACAAACTACAGATTTTAAAAATTATTATTTATTTTCAATAGTTGGTTTGTGAAGGATTAGATTTGTGTTTAGGAGTTCGACCACAGATTGATATCAGTTAGAGAACCGTTGAAAACCAGCAAGGAGTACTGCCAGACAGCTGTTTCACCCTAGTTTGGGAATCATCGGCAGTACGCACCCACCACAGGGGTTCGAACCCAGGACCTTTACTAAAATGCTTTGATAGGTAGCGAATACAAGGTAGTTTTATTGGAATAATAGTTTGGAAAATCCCTGCATACACTATAAGACACCTTTTAATGCATCCCGTAATATTATACGGTTTCAACAACATATCTCCACTTTGAATTTAATTGGAGGATGGTGACTAGCAGTGGAATCCAGGATGCGCATTTCGTCCTATTTGGGACTCATCATCTGGATGTGCCTGCATTCTTCAATTAAATTATCTCCACTTTGTTCTATTCTCTACTGTTCCATTCAGCTGGGTCCATGATTGACCATAATTTCTCATCCTCTCCACCAATTCACACGATCTCCTCCATATCACTCTCACACCGATGACCCAGTCGTTGCTTCCCATTGGGATTCCACGCAAGCCATACCCTGGCGAGCGATGTAATTCGACGGCCTCTTCAGAGGCGTGTGTCCAGTCCATTTCCATTTTCTGCAATCTCGGTTGGTTTGCTACCATTTGTATCTGGCCAGCTGACCATTCAATCTTCAGTATGGAGCCAGCCGATGCGCAGCTGTTGATAGAAGTCTGTAGCTGGCTGTTGGAAATGCTTTCCATGACACACAGTCCAAGTTTTTGACCCATATGGAAGAACTGACTGACTGACTCACTTCACATTAGTATTGAAAATCCGAATCTTGTTCTTTATGCTCGGTGCAGAATATTTCCAAACTAGTTTCAAGTTGATAAAGGCGTATCTTGTCTTTCCGATTCTAGCTGGTTTTCATATCTTCATCCGTTCCGTCGCCTGTGGTTTGAACTATAGATAAGTGTAGGAAGTTACCTCTTTCAGGTGTCTCCCGTCGACAGTGATTGATACTGGTTTTTGCTGGTGGTGGTGTGGGCTTAGACCATCATCTGGAGATAGGCCACTGTAATTGAAGTCCAACATTCAGAAGCTGAAAGACAAAACTACAAGGGATGCCTTCACTACAGATCGGAGCGAAGTCAGAGACACTACGTGACATCACTGAAGAAACCTGCATGGAAGAACACTGGAACTCTCTGAAGATGATGTTCAAGGAAACAAGAAGAAAAAGTTTTCGTACATCCCTTCTACAACATCTTTTATCTTTTGAGGACAAAAATATGTAGGAAGATCTAAGAGGTCTACAGTCAATGACAGAACGCATATTATCGACTCATGTTTAGCGGAATTCAATGATATGGATTGTAAACAGACTATACGCAAGCACCGGAGCAATACAGCCAGACTTTACTCGAATAAAACGGGTGCAAACCATTGATGCAGTTAAACAAGAAGAGCTGTGCAATTGATAAAATTATCAGGCAATGTAGATGGCTCACGTAAACACCGCAGTAATATTGATTCGCATTTGTAACACTGTGAACAACGGTCGTAAATATGAGTAACATAAGAGAATCGGAATCGCTCATTAAAGGTTCCTAAATTCACCCTTAATCAATATTGTTTGGTATCGTTATTGTGAAGACAGACTTACTAAAGTTGATGCAAAAATGAGAATGAGATTGACAGTCATATGGGGCTTTCTGAACTCTGATATTTATTACTAGATTAGATGATTTGATTGATGTACATCACATCCTGAGGTGAAATCATTCTGGACGTCAGTAAACTCTACACAAATGCAACGCCCGAACAAGTCTTGTTTTCAGGTGATAGTTTATAAAAATTTGAATGGTTTCACGTTCGATCATTGACCATTCAGCCACTTGAGCAGAAATCCTATGCTTTATGCGTTCTAACTTTCTCTGTCTGTGATAAAGCGCTACCCTTAACTAAAGCCCACGATGAGCATCCCTTCAACTTGTTATAGTGGCCACCACTTCTCCATACAACTTTAGGATATCCGTCAAGTAGCTATCAATCAGCTGGAGATTGATATTTAAATTATGGATTTTTGTAGAGAGGAGTGGTTGTACTCGAATTGAGCCTCAAACGTCTGAAGGGACACACAACAGATCGCTACTGAGAAAATCAAGAGATATTTATATATTTTTATGTACATTACTATTCGTTATTATGAGCAGAGAAACAGCGTCTTCCGATTGGTTGTTTTCTCGCTGAAAGTTATTCTGTCATCTCTTTGTGTCCGCTTCTTTGAAGGCCAGACCATATATCTGCGAGTCGTATATGCATACGCTAAGTCTGCTGTGATTGGTTGTTGAGTTCCTCAAGGTTAGGCCTCTATTCGGGACCTAAACACTGACGTTAATTGGTGTCTACAATTTTCGCTAGCAGACAGCACTCACCACATCGGTGGCGTCGTAAGCTTGTAATGCTGAAGAGTCCCAGACACTTCAAAATCAATCTGATGCTCGCTAGTAACTGGCTACAGGATGAAGTTACCTGGAGTTGTTTTTTGGTTTTTCATGACTTAGGCCATGAGCCACACTTTTACTGTGTGAAAGCTGCTGATACTACCCAGTAGTCCAGGTCGAGGCAAACGGAGAAGGGTTGCAGCTCGGGACCCACTGATCGAAAGCTAAGTGCTTAAGCCAGTGAGCCACATTGCCACACCTGTAGTGCTATCCATCAGGTCGGGGGTAAGGACAAATAAGTCTTTTTGTCAACTATTTTCGAAATGACAGACATTTAATATAAATCAATTAAATCACTACAAGTATTCGTATGCTATTCACTTTCATAGGATTACCTTTCAAGCTATGCATACTGAACAGTTTTGATGTGGTTGTGTTCTCTGAGCTGGATAGTTAATTTGCGAAGCTTTCATCACCCTACTAGGTGACATCTTCAGCGCATACTTCAATTTGAAGTGAGCTTTCAGATTTCTCCACGAGTTTATTAATCATCTCTCCCGGTGACCTACAAACGTGACTCCTCGGTTGTTTTTGTGTGTTTCCACACCTTCTAGGTTACTTGTATTGGAAGTGATTGTTTCTTTGACTTGAACTTTGACCCTTTGTGTGTGAGGTTTCTTTCTTATCGGTTGATAAATTTTATCAATCTCGATGTGTCTTTTGATTGACGATTCACTGAAATACCAGGCAGGTTTCTAAAAATTCTCTAACATTCTTGGTGTTCCCTCTGTCTAATATTTGAACGTTGGTTGTTGCAGTCGAATTGATGTCCGTGGTTGTCTGTATGCAGTGAGGCGATATGCGGGAGTGGATGTCATGTCGTTTGATGGCTAGTTTATGTTCATGGATACGAAGACGAAGGAGTAGTGTTTTTCGCAATTTTTATAGTGTAGTTTGTAGAACCAACACCATCTACAATAAACACGAAGAATGCTAGAGAATTTTTAGAAGCCAGCCTGGTATTCCAGTGAATCATCAATCAATAGACACATCGAGATTGACAAAATTTATCAACCGATAAGAAAGAAACCTCACACACAAAGGGTCAAAGTTCAAGCCAAAGAAACAATGAATGACAGTACAAGTAACCTAGAAGGTGTGAAAACAGACAAAAACAACCAATCACGTCCAAGGTCGCCAGGAGAGATGATTAATAAACTCGTGGAGAAATCTGAAAGCTCACTTCAATTCAAATTGAAGTATGCGCTGAAGATGTCACCTAGTAGGGTGATGAAGGCTTCGCAAATTAACTATCCAGCTCAGAGAACACAACCACATCAAAATCATCCATCTGAGCTACAAATCTTCTCCATCATATCTATACTGAACCATATACGTGTTCAGAGTACAGTCGTTTGATGGCTGAATTGACAATACTTATTCCATCGATAACTACAATAATCTTGTCAGTAATAAACTTTAGAAATTTGATGGATAATTTTCAAGTGATTGGTTGTAAGAATTTGATCGATTTTGTCAAGAAGCCACTATCAGTCCAGTAGTTGAATGATCCAACAGGCTCACCTGATAACCTGAAATATCAATACTGCATCACTCTGTACTTACATCAAATAAACTTACCTAATAGGGGTTCATAAACTCAAGGTCTTTGGTCCCATCCTAAGTGGAGGTCATAGATACCCGCTGATGAAGAATCGCAAATGAGGATGAAACAGCTATCTAGTGCTGCCTGGTTTTCAACACTCCTCGAACTGATGTTCGTACGCCACGAAGCGTAACGGTGAAATCCATGACAGTTGATTAAACACATGCACGTTAGCGACCTCAACTTGTGACTCGTCAAGATTATCGGCTTATAAACATTTCACCAACTTTAGCTGATGACTATCTTTCAGCGTATAAAAACCCAACAGTCCTTCTATAACACAATGAAGTAAAATTCGACCTTCTGACACATACTTTAGGCTCGCTTCACTTATTACATGGAAGGAAATAAGCACAGCACCTATACGAAGATCTTCATTATCCAAATTAGGTTTAAAGTCTAAACGTCTGGCACTCGTCTTTCCTTTTTGAAAACTACAGAAAAACCACTTTTACTTGTTCCTAAACCTTAGGTTAGTTCTCCTAGTGATCCTAAAAAGTTTACCTGTAAATGCAATAAAAGTATTTTGCATGCTGCCATTTTATTGCGTCATAATATTATTTTTAGCCTAGATTAAGGTTATTAGCTTCATTTCTCTATCATTTTAGACTACATTGTCAGCCTCTAATGCTGTCCCTAGGGTACTTTCCCCAAGCAAGTTGACTTCAGAGCACAATGAGTCATGAGTCGCAAGGTGGCCTAAGAGGGAAGAGTTCTAATTCATTGTTCAGTGGTGCTGGTTTGTCCCAAGGCAAGGCACTTTCTCCCCCAGCTCTTTCTTTCTTCTCGCATAACTTCCAAAGCTAATTTCATTAGGTATACCAACGATCTACCAATCTTTGTTCCAGTTGTTTCTGCATTATATTGCCTTTATGTGAATCGTTTCCTATCCGCAGTTAATCACGAGGTCTTATTCAAATAATCGCAAACTGACCGTCTCTAAATGTTAGAATTAGTAATTTTAGTTTCATGAACAAATTAAACTTGCGTAAACTGCTATAACCCTACGATCTGGGTACTGTCGATTATTTATGTTGGTATAAGTTCGTCTTCTAATTGTTGTTAGTTGTCTCATACCTTGTTCACTTCAAAATATACCTCATTTGACCTGGCTACATCAGGAATTTGAGACTTTGTGGCATAATTCAGCCTTGTCGTTTACAATTTGCTAATTCACGTATTCTAACCATTGTTTATTTTTTAATCCAATTTCAGATTTTCCCGTCGATTGATTGAACCGAAGTGCTCGGTCTCAGCTTGATATGTTGGCTCCTTGAGCAGATGATTCGATGATGTCTGGTCATGTAACTTGAAGTCACTTGGTGGATAAGTCAACCTGAGACGGAGAACTTCGGTCCAATCAATCGACGGGAAAATCCGAAATTGAATTAAATAATTAATAAGACCCATTGCACAAGCGGCGGCTCTCGTAGCCCAAGTGGTCTAGTGGATAACGCTTTGGCTTTTGAAAATATGAGCACTAGGTTCGACCCTCGGTAGGACTACTATCACTCACTGGGGAATGCAGACACATCCAGATGACGAGTCCCGGATAGGACGAAATGCTCGTTATCCTGGATTCCACTGCTAGTCAGCATCTACCAGTTGACTTCACTGTTTATTCTCCCCTTGAATTCTAAAACAGATCATGCCACTTAAAGTAGGACTTCAAAGGCTATAGACAGGCTTAGTGGTGTGTACTTTCATTCAACTAAATGACATGCTTACTGGTATACACTTACGCTTGTGCAAGTAGTTCACTGAGGTCACCTTTTTGGATACGATGACAATCTAGTGTATCTAAATGATTTCAAACTATTCAGACAAGATCGATGCAGTTCTAGGAAGAAACGTGGTGGAGGTGTCGCCATCTTCATAAATTCACAATGGTGTACATCTAATAAAGTATGTTTCAAATTCTCTAGTGACAACATTGACTGCCTCACCGTCAAATGTCGACCTAAGCATTTGTCAAAATATAACTACATATACATCTCGAACATTTATATTGCACCTGGATGCAATTCCACTGAATTGTCTTTATTTGCTGATGAATTTACCTCCTTTGCTGCCACCTCCTTCGGAAACTCGTTGTCTATTGTTACTGGAGATTTCAATTCTAGTGATCACAATTTCCTTATTTCACTTGGTCATGATAACATTGTCAACTTCCCGACTCGAATGGATAATATTCTAGATCTTGTGTTCACAAATGACATAGGAATATTTGAAGCTCGGAAAAGAGCCCCACTACTTAACTCTGATCACTGCATCATAGCAGTATTGCCCAAGGTATATGGAAAGCTGCACAAAAGGGTCTTCTCCCACCTTGGAAAGAAAACACAACACAGATGTTATTCACATGACAACATACAGAATCTAAGGACAATGTTAAAAGACACAAACTGGGACCTGTTTACTGAACAAGCTCTTGACAACACAATTAGTAACATAACACATTATCTCAATTTCTGTCTTGATGTTTGTTGTCCTAAAGAGACAATCTTCTTAAAGTTCGACCGTTTCGCCTCTTCTCAACTCAAAAAGCTTCGCTGTGAAAAAGAGAGGTTATACAAAATGAGAAATAAATCTGGTGTTAAGAGAATGAACACTTTAATTAAAGCCGAATTACAAAGACTAAATGCTCTCTATAACCAGAAGTTTCTTTCATGTAAATCCTCATCTAATATGTGGAAGCTATTAAAGGAAATCACAGGTGGTAAGCAAATAATGAATGATACTTCCGTTGATGTTGATATGCTTAATAAATCCTTCATATGTATCCCTGCAGATGTTATGATTCCCAAATCTAATGGTATAAATAATGACTGCTTCTCTTGTTTTAACACGAATGATGTCCTCAAGTGTCTTCAATCTCTCAAACCTACCCAGTCCCTTGGTCCTGATGGAGTTCCTGCTGTTATCCTTAAGAAGTGTGCTGACATCTTATGTTACCCATTAACCGACATTTTCAATGAATCTTTTTCCAAAAGTATTATTCCTGACTCATGGAAAAATATCAAGGTTGTTCCAGTGACCAAATCAACAAGTGGACCTACTGTCAAGTTTAGACCCATTGCTATTACCTCACCTTTTTTAAAAGTTATGGAAAGACTTATTTTACTTAATCTTGAACCCTCTTTAAAGCCTTTTAATGACCCCAACCAGTTTGCCTATAGACATAGTAGGTGTACGTTAGATGCCGCTGTAGTTCTATATCATAATATAGTCTCTAGTTTAGGTAAAGGAGCCAAATATGTTCGGTGTGCCTTCCTTGACTACACATCTGCATTTGACTCTGTAACTAGGTCTCTCTTGTTAAGTAAGCTTGCTGAAACACAGACTGAGAGCTGGACAAATAAGTGGTTGCATTCCTATTTTCCTGATAGGAAGCAGCACACTGTCTACAATGGAAAGTCCTCCTCTACCTCACTTACTTTAGCTGGTGTTCCTCAAGGTGCCGTTCTTTCTCCTTTTCTGTTTTCTTTTTTCTTACATGACTTGCCCCATTCTGATGTAGCCACTTTTGTCAAGTATGCTGATGACCTCTCTGTCTCCATGCCTGTCAACTCTCAGTCAGACTGTTCCATATTAGATAACTTTCTCTCGGAAATTAGTCAGTGGTCCTCTTCAAACGGTCTTAAGCTGAATCCGTCTAAATGTCAGGTAGTAAATTTTACTTTCAGACGAAAAAGTGACCTTCAACAACTAGCTAGCTCACATGGTCCCACTATCATAGACGGCATAGAGGTTGAAACTACATCAGATGTCAAGTACCTTGGACTGAGTATTTCCTCCGATCTTTCCTGGTCCTCTCACATCTTGCCAGTTACTAGAAAGATGTTTCGCCTAATGTTCTACGTTAGGAAGTTTAGGTAGTCTGGTATAAAGCAGTCTTTACTTTCTCAGTTTGTCAATTCCTGTATTCTACCCATCCCTCTTTACTGCTCCCCATTAATCTTTCCAGGACTACTTAAGAAAGACTTTGCTTCGCTGCGTAGGGCACTAAAAGCTGCTAGTAGGGCAAGTGGGATATCGTTAAACCAACTGGTTAACACCATAGTGGATAGACATATAATGTCATGTAAGAAACTAGCGAATACTATATTGTCAGACCCTGAGCATCCTCTCTATACACAGCTCTCTCCTTGCATATCATCTGGTAGAACTAGAAGTAACTATAGGAAGCTATATGCCAGGACTACCAAGTATAAAAACTCCACAATACCTTATCTGGCACAGCTGTTATGTGATGAGAAAACTGTTAGGCATGACATGATCAATTTACTGCGGCACTCTAACAAATAGTTCCCATTAGCTTTTGTTCTCCTTTCTTTGTTACTATTATATTGCTGCTCATATATTCTATTACAGACTAATTTTATATATCGTATCCTGTGGCTGCACTGTTTAAATATGTGAATGTAATGCTGTTCTCTTTTATTTTATTTATTTTATTTCTCTTTTTCTTTTTGTTGTTGTTGCTTTATATTTCTAAATCCTTATAAAATTTATGAGGTAATTAGATGCAATATTGTAATGAACGCTGAAAATTCCATACCTGTACCACAAATACTGTTTGGAATAAAGCCATTATTATTATTATTATTATTATTATTATTATTATTACTGAATGCTCCTCGTCATTCTGACCTTTCTCCTTGTATCCCTTTAGGAAAGACTAAGTGTAATTTCACCAGAATTTACAATCGTATGGCGACATGTATACGCACTCAATCATATCCTGTTTAGCACGTGTGTTCTATGAAGAGACGAACTAAAAAACCTACTCTATAATCTGTAAATAAATAGCTACTTATTTCTACCGTTATTATTACCTCCACAATAACGTCCAAACGAATTCATTTTTTTACGGTTATCAACTGCGACTTTCTTTGTGTATAAAGTAAAATTGTTGCTTTAGGTAAATACGGGAATTTCTGTTCTGTACACGAAATTGACTGACTAGTTTCAACAGAGAACTTTGCAGTTCCAGTCGCCACTCCCCCCCCCCATGTAGCACACAAAGCAACAGCAGACAGTAAAGATAGATTCAAAGGACAAATAATCAAGAGGAGCATGAGTTGGGGAAGAATAATAGTAGTAATATGGAAGAACAACAAAGTTTTATTGGATATGACAAATCACAAAGAGTAAATGCATCTGCGCTATTCATTGAGAAGGATCTTCAGCAAAATCACTAATTGTCTCCAGCCTTTGATTCTTAGGAACCCAGCCAGTCAGACAGTCTACACCTCCCTATGTGGCTGGCTGAAACTAACTGTTGTGGATTTCATTGACTGATGAAGAGATGTTTTGATTTGACCACCATTGGCTCTTCCACAACCTGATCCTATATCAGCTAACATTACCCATCGTTAAGGGAAGGGGATGGATAGGTATATGTAACACATGTCCTAGCCATCTCAATCGATGTAGCTGCACAACCTCGTCGACTGATTTTACCACTTGACGCCTAAACTCAATATGACTCACCCTATTACACAGGAAATTATTGTTTTAATAAAATATGTCTCACAGTTTTATAAAATATGTTTCATAGTCCCGACTGCTAGCTGCTACCTTGACGTGGTGGTCGGGCTTGCACATCGCGATGACCCAACAAGCTACACTGGCTGGAACCAATGTTCCTGCAGGTTCTACCATGCCAGGAAGGTTGTTAGGATGGCGATTAGATTAAAAGCAGTTACCGGCATTGTGTAAGAATCTTTCTTACACTAAGCTGGGGGCCTGAGGGCGAATTTGTACTGCTGGGTAACAGGGATGTAATAGCAGTAAGGCGTTTCCCCCAGATGACCGGCATGCCAGCTATGCTGTCTCTCCACTCCGGAGAGAGGGTGTTAGAAAAGGTCGACTCCAAAAATTGTACATCCCGACTTACCCGACGGTGGTCCGTAACCGGCGGTAAGTTACTAATACGGAACCAAACCAAAAAGTCAGTTCGAATAGGCCGTGTGTGACCGGGCTAAAGCAGTTGTCCCCTAAGCTCTGCGGTTACGCAACACTAACCCTCTTTCTTTTTCAGGTACTCCAAGAATCAATCAACTTCGACGGTGTGGACAGCTGGGAAGTAACAACCGCCCACACACTTCCAAAAGCACACGAAGCCTTCCTGAGCATCATTCTCCTCTACCCACATCACCTTCATCATCTTATTCCCCTACTACAGTTAGAACTATTCTTCAAGTTAATGAGGCACCTTCACTTCACTCTGTGACCAAAAATAACGACGAGAGTCATAGAAACACCCCAGATAGCCTTTTAAAGCCACGTCCCCAACTTCATATAGGAGCATTTAACGTCAGGACCCCCTGCCAAATCGGACAACAAGCATCACTAGCAGGAACTTTGGAACCTCGAGCCATGGATGTATATTGTGTTTCGGAGACACGCACACAAGACCCGAGTGTGGTTATTCACTTAACCCCACCCAGCCAAGAAGGTGAATCTGCGAAAATCACTTAAAGGGTGTCAGGAGACTCCTCAGATGTAGGGATAGCATTGAGTGTTCGGGCAGAAAAATCACTTCTTAACTGGATCCCAGTAGATAGTTGTATGTGTGCGGTCCATCTGAATAGGTCCGTTAGAAGAAGGAAGGACGGCACCCGTCGTTGCCTTTTCGTAGTCTCCGCTTACGCCCCAACAGACTGCAGTTCAGATGAAACTGTCTCATTTGCTGCAAAAAGCAAAACACTAAGATATAGTTGTTTTAGCAGGTGACTTCAGTGCCCAAGTAGGGAAGTTGTGCCAGACTGAGAAGTAAATAGGTGTTACCTACGGAGTTCCCTGCCGACGAACCGACAATGGTAATCATTTTCTACAGTTTTCTTCGGATAATCACATGTTCCTAGTCAACACTAAATTTGGACACAAAAGAGAGACATTGCCTAACCTGGAGACCTCCATCACCAAATTAATGTTGGACTCAAGCAGACCACATAGCGATATTGTGTCGTTGGCGAGGGCGAGGGCCAGTAGAAGGCTGCTGCTCTTTCTGGAACACGTGCATAGACTCCTATCACGCACGTTTATGCTTACGACTTAATGGACATAAAAACTGTTGGCAGCAAAACAGTTACGTCCCCAACTAGATCGAGACTGTGAGTCCCTGTTTAGGGAGGAAATAGCGAAACGAGTGTCTGAGGTTGACAGAAGGACTTCCCCTGAGATATCCTGGCACAACATACAGTTAGCTGTAGACACAGTTGTAAAAGCTGTTAATAACCTGAAACCTAAAGTTAGTAAGAGCCATTAAATTTCTACCGCCTCATCCGAAATAAGTGACGCAAGAAGACTGATTCCAGCGAGCTCCGATTATGATAAGGAGCGAAAGCTACTCAAACGCAAACTAACAAAATGCCTCCGAAATGACCATGAACAGTGATGGACAACAATAGCGAAAGAGATGGAAAAGGCATCGGTGATTGGTAACACCAGACAACTATTTAGACCTATCAGGGAAACAGGTGATAAAAGGCAAATGATAAGTGAAACAATCTCTGAGAAAAATGGCACCATAATTAGTTTCCAGGACAGACGACTGGAATGCTAAAAAGAACACTATGAGGAGCAGTTTAATTGGCCTACAGCCACACTTAACCTGCCGAACATCCAACACCTCCCTGAATGGGATATAGACACAGGTCCTCCGTCCCTCACTGCGGTTACTAAAGCTGTCACTAATCTGAAGCAAGGCAAAGCAGCAGGACCTGATGGAATAACTCCAGAGGTATTTAAGTACAGTGGGGACAGTTTACTGTCTGCGTACACTAAGGTAATAGGCAGAGTCTGGGAATCAGAGGAAGTTCTGTCGGGTTGGTGTAAGTCATTGATTATCCCCATATACGAGAAGGGAGACAAGTCTTCTTGTGATAATCACAGGGGGATTAGCTTGACTTACTTACTTACTTTATTTCGGCTATCTCCTACGGGAGGATGAGCCGGCTTCATGAACATCTCGAATCATCGCTGCCCAGGCGCGGCGATCTGATGAAAAGAGTTCATGAAGTTTCATGGGAATTTGGTACGACTGATGTCCCCAGAATCGCTCGGCCTTTTGTTTGAGAGTGCAGCTCTAGCCTTTACACAACCAAGTGTGACCTACAAGGCAGTAGGAATGGAGTAGGGAGTCCACTATCCATTGGCAGCCGGTGACCGGAGTTCGGTTCATACGCCTTTTTGAATGGGGCCAGACATCCAGGACATCCAACAAGCCCTTTGTCCATACGTCTGCCGGTGAGCTCCAGTGAGCTTCATACACCAGTCGTTGGAGGTTTGGAATCAGGGTTTAGCCATCTCCCCTAGACTGTCATCCAATGGACAGTCAACCCGGTGAAGAGCGCTGGGCATCCGCTTTCGCCCTCTCACTTTGGTGAAAAACACCTCCGCCACGTGAAGGCAGTGAGTAGGACTTCCTCAGGAGAGGCTATGTAAGACGCCCGGTCATATGGGAGCATTTCAAGAGGTGTGCGGAGGGGTGGCCAACCCGCAGCGCAAGGCACCCACCCCCGACCATCCTGAGGCTTTGGAGGACTAATATGGTATCTAAATTTCTAGGCTCAATAATCATACATAGACTAAGTGGTGCTCGGGAGGCACAAACACGAGAGAACCTGAGAGGTTCTAGACAAGGAAGAGGGTGTATTGATCATATCTTCACCCTTTGAAAGATTCCGGAACATAGCCGTACTTGGTGGCGTCCAACAATCGTTATATTTCTTAACCTAAGGGCAGAATTCGATTCTGTCGACCGACAGGTACTATGGCGATGCTTGGCTGTGAAAGGAATGAAAAGAAAATACGTTGCACTGATCAAGTCACTCACTCTGCTCCAGCTCATGCAGCCAACCAAGTGATAGCTTACGGCGAGTTGTCATCTGAAGTGGTGACGACTATTGGTCTCCATCAGTGATGCCCAATATCCCCATTTCTATTCAGTTTCATCATATATGTACTAATGGATTTAACCCCCCCCTGCTGACTTAAGCGACTCAGGGATTGACTTGTTACCAACAGCTAATAATCTCGTTGACTTAGAATATGCAGATGATATAGTCCTTGTAGGTGAAGATGCTGACAAAACGCAGAGTCTTCTGAACACCTTGAGCTGCAATCTACGAATGTTTGGCATGCGATTCACTCCCTTTGCCAAATGCAAGATGATGCTACAGGACTGGACTGGACTACATTGACTCCTAGCTTAGAAATAGGGAGTGAAGTGGTTGTTATAGCGTGTTGACCATTTCACTTATTTGGGAAGTTGCATCAGCCAGTGCCAACGGGTTAATCACCAACGGAATCTCAGGAGGAATACAGAAAGCTAGTTTCGTATAAGCCAGTTCACGTGGTGTCTGGCGTAGACGTGGTATCCAGCCGGCTATCGGCCAAAGAGGGTGCGTGCTGCTCAGGAATCCACTCCGTCCTCCTGTGTGACTGTGAGACTTGACCATTGAGAGTGGGAGACCTGAAAAGCCTGGCTAGCTGTCTTTGATCATTATTATTATTATTGTTCCTTTGGGTTCCTAGTGGAACATAGGGCTTCAACTACACGTTTCTACTTGCTTCTGTCTTCTGCTGTGCTTCTCACCAGCATCCATGTTAGTCCATACTGTTTCAGCTCCCCTTCACACGATCTCCTCCATGTCACCCTTGGACATCCCACTCGCCGCTTCCTTTTCGGGTTCCACTCGAGCACTGGCCTGACGCGCGATGTCACCCAGCCGCCTTCTCAGTGAGTGTCCAATCCATCTCCACTTTCTCCTGCATATTTGTTGGGCGATTGGTTCTTGTGTTTCTTGTTTTCATAGTTTCTTGTTGGTGATTCTTTCTGGCCATCTGATCTTCAGTATAGAGCGAAGACAGCTGTTGATAAAGGTCTGCAACAGGCGGTTGGAAATATTCTTTGTGACCCGTCAAGTTTCTGATCCGTAAAGAAGAACTGACTGACTTGACGTTTGTATTGAAAATCGGAATTTTGTTGTTGATGCAGGCTGAGTGACGAAGATTTCCAGATTGCTTTCAGGTTTATGAATGTGTTTCTCGCCTTCCCGATTCTCGATTTGACATCGGGATCTATTCTGTTTCCCGTGTGAAGCGGTATAATAGGGTGAGCAATATTGAGGTTAGGCATTGGTCGAGTTTTAGGTAAAAAGAGGAAATCAATAGACGAGACTGTGAAGTTACATCGACTGAGATGGTTAGGACATGTGTTACGTATGCTTAGTCATCGATCACCTTCCTCGACGGGCAATGTTAGATGACATATGATGGATCAGGTTGGAAAAGAGCTAATGGTGGTCAGACCAAAACATGGCTTCAACAGTCAATGGAATTCACAACAGTTAGTTTAAGCCAGTCACGTAGAAAGGTGCAGACTTCCTGATTGGGGTCCACGGGACGGTAAACACCAATGTCTGGAAACAATTGGTGATATGGCTTAAAATTGTTCTCAATGGCGCAGATGCATCCACTCCTTGTGACTTATGATTTCAAATTAAACTATATCGTACTTCGTTATTACTATTCCTTTGTCTCACACCTCTGTTTACTGTCTCTATTATGCATTTCTTCTACTTTCTTCTCTCCCTGTAAAATGTAAGGTGCTGCTACAGGACTGGACTACGTCAACTCCTAGCTTAGTGATAGGGAGTGAAGTGATGGAACATGTTGACCACTTCACCTATTTGGGAAGTTGTATCAGCACCAACGGATTGATTAGTGACGAAATCTCAGCACCGATCCAAAAAGCTCGAGTTGCTTTCGCTAACTTACACCATCTCTGGCGTAGGCGTAACATCCGGCTATCAATCAAGGGACGTGTGTACTGCTCATCAGTTCGCTCTGTCCTTCTCTGTGGCTCTGAAACATGGTCAATACGAGTTGAAGACATGAAAAGGTTGACTGTTTTTGATCATAGGTGTCTACGATCTCTTTCTCACGTTTGGTGGTATTGTGGTGAGAGATGGTTGCTAGCCAAATTGGTTGACAGTAATTGAGGTCGAAGGTCAAGATGGACAGGCGGATACAGATAATATATAGATGAACTGACACAGCCACAAGAGATGCAAGGTTAACTTTATGTGAGAAACAACCAATCAACAGACTGTATTTTTTACTAACATTAACCTACAATAATGTACATCAAAATCTATAAATACGTGTTGATTTTCCGTAACAAACGTTCTGTTGTCTGGCCCTTGTCTTTTGTTGTTACAGTATAATAAGGTGAGCAATGTTGACGTTTGGCGTAGAGTCTTGGGCAAACAGGGAAAATCATTCGAAGAGGCTATAAAGTTACATAGATTGAGATGGCTAGGTCACGTGCTGCGCATGTCTAATCATCACCTCCCCCGACGGGCATTACTAGCTGATATAGGTGCAGGTTGGAAAAGAGTGAGTGGTGGCCAAACAAAAACATGGCATCAATCCATGAAATCCCTGACAGTTAAACTGAGTCAGGTAGGGAGATGCAGACTTCCGGATTGGGGCCCGCCCTCGGGACTCTAAGAATCAATGGCTGGAGACAATAGGTGACATGGCTCAAAATCGTTGTCAATGGCTTACGCAGATGTATTCAGTCTCTGTAATCTTTCATATTCCTTTCTACCATTACTCATTCTCTTTCACTCTTATACTTGTCAAAACTCTATTGATTCTTTTCACTCATTTTCTTGTCTACCTTTGTGTGCTATTTGGAACGTGGCAACTCGAACTGTTGCACTTCGGTACCAAGTTCTATGTTGAATCCAGACAGACAGGCTTTCTTCTCTTGCTTTGTGTGCTAAATGGAGTGTGGCGACTTGAAATGCCGCACATCGGTGCAAAGTTCCATGTCGAAAACAAACAGATGTTTCATAGTGCATTTCGTAAATGAGTATCAAACCGCTGGGAAGTATTTCTCTGCATAAAGTGTAAAATAGACTTTAAGACTTTAGTGTAACTGGTCAACTCACACTAATTATCATCATTTTGAAAATAAAACTAACCAAGACCAAGAAATGGGAAATTCGACAATAGGCCAGTGAAATTATCCTCAGCCACAGTGTTCACGTTTTGTTCTTATCCCAAAAGATATGTGGATTTTAATGTCATGTAACATAGTCACTATGCAGCGCTATGCTATGCGTCGGTGGCACAGCGGTTAGGAAGCTCACCGACCATGCACATGGTCCGGGGTTCGATCCCCGGCCGCCAACGCACTCCTTCACCCAGCTAAGCCAGAAATAAAAGCTGGTAAAGAGGAAAGGTTGGCCATGAGGCTAGCAACCCTATCGCGTAAAAATAAACACCACTGCTACAGAAACTTCAAGCCTCTAGCTTGAAGCCCTATGTTCCAATGAGAACGTGAAGGAATAAATAAATAAATAATAATAGTGCTATGTTGCTGTGATCCTGAAGTAGTAAGTCACACCTATAGGGTATATATCTTTCAATAACATCCGCCTACTTGTTTAAAACTCTTCTGTGTGATATTATGACAATTTATCTTCACTGTTATGTGTGAACACTATATACAACCTTCTTTACGCGTTAAATACTGTAGTAACTTCTCTTTTTAATTTTATTATAGCTTGATTCCACACACCATTTTGGTGCAAGTATGAAATTTTCAGCATGTGATATCGGTAGCCCAAATTTAGCAGACCTACGATAGATATCAGGTGTGTGTCGGCGGGGGATCGAACCTCGGACCATGTGCATGGTTGGCGAGAGTCCTAACCGCTGTGCCACCGACGCACTTTGAATCTGTATGTCTTCTGTATGAGCTTCATAGTATCTAGATAGTAGCTAATACTGTGTAATCTATTTTGAAGTGTTGATCGAACCCTATTAATCGCGTCAGTAATGTGATCGCCAACCGAAAAAAAAAACTTGAGAACAATATATACTTGATTAGTTTTAGTTTAACGGAGACAATCCAAAGTTTCCGGAACATAGATTCAGAATTAAAGTCATCAGAACGACAAACTGCATAAAGTGCCAAAAGAACAAAGTAATAAACTGTTATTCAGAACACAGCCTAGAATAACAACTATGCAATTTGGAGAACCACAGCGCCTTAAGAGAGTACCATAAAAGTCAATCGAATTAAACAGGAAAACAATAGATTAAAGCAAGTGACTGGCTGACTGACTGGTTTCAACATAGAACTTTGCACCGGTGTCCAGCAGTTCGAGTCGCTAAACTCCATATAGCACACAAAGTGAGGGAAGAAAGTAAACAGAAATTCAAAAAGGATAGTAATACCGAAGAACAATATAGTTTCATTGAAAATTATAAGTCACAAGGAGTGGATGCATCTGCGCCTGCCATTGAGAACGATTTTCAGCCATATCACCAATTGTCTCCAGCCGTCATTGGTTTTTACCGTCCCGTGGACCCCAATCAGGAAGTCTACACCTTCCTACGTGACTGGCTTAAACTAACTGTTGTGAATTCCATTGACTGTTGAAGCCATGTTTTGGTCTGACCACCATTAGCTCTTTTCCAACCTGATCCATCCTATGTCAGCTAACAACGCCCGTCGACGTCGAGGAAGGCGATGACTAGGCATACGTAACACATGTCCTAACCATCTCAGTCGATGTAACTTCACAGTCTCGTCTATTGATTTCCTCTTTTTACCTAAAACTCGATCAATGCCTAACCTCAATATTGCTCACTCTATTATACCACTTCACACGGGTGATAGAACACAGGCACCTATGATCAAAGACAGCTAGCCATGCTTCTCTTAAATTCCACTCTCAATGGCCATGTCTTATAGTCACACGGGAGGAAGGAGTGGACTGTTGAGCAGTACACACACCCTTTGGTCGATAACCATACATCACGTAAAGAAAGTACTAGGCCACAGACTACCCTTGATATGTAGACGGAGGGACCTAACTATACAACTTAGCTGTTCAGACCTTAACAGGTAGATTGGTGCCTAGAACAGAAATCTAACGGTTGAAAGTTCACAATTTAACCAAAACTCTAAAATCGAAAGAGAAAGGTTTGTCTTCATGCTTAAATATTAACTGTTTCTGAGACAAGACAAATAAAAAAAGAGAAACATATGAATAAAGAAAGCAATGTATTGTTACAAATATAAAAATATATGTACAGTCGCTCTCTGTCTCCATCATTTTGTTGCCATCTACAAAAAAGTAACGGATTTTAATTAAACAAAAGTACAGTTGCTTACTCTAAACTGCTCTTCTATATTTGAAATTTCACTGATAAGATCTTTCAAAGCAGATACAAAAACGTCCACAGGTGTCGCTGGATGAGCTGTATGTACTCGAATAACTATTTTGTGCTCTAGCGGATGGGGTGCTTTATATCCGGCAAATAATACTCTCGGATCTTTGAGAAGTTGACTACATCAGGAGAACAAAAATAATAAAATAATAATTTGAGATGAATTATACACCAGCTGAAAATTTGGATTTTGTTGTTAAAAATTTGTATAATAATCAGGTTAGAGAACGATTATCAACTAAAATAGCTCATACAAATTTATTTTGCTGCCATTATAGCCGAGTGGGATTTGTACCCATCACTATCAATAGAAGACGTTGTGAAATGCTTAAAACTTTGTTTAGAATCTACCCACTTTACCTTTAAAGACAAACTATACTGTCAGACAAATGGAGTTACAACGGGATCACCAGCATCTCCAATTGTGGCGAACTCGTATATGAAAGCTCTGGAAAGAAAAGCACTGACAAGTTTTAGTTGTCATCCTAGAATATGCTACAGATATTTAGATGACACATTTATCATCATGAAGAAAGCTGAAAAAGAAAACTTTCTAACACAGACTAACTTAATCTCAGAATATATAGAGCTTACTAATGAAGTAGAGTCCCGGCCGATAGCTGCTACCTTGACGTGGTGGTCAGGCTTGCATATCGCAATGACCCAACGAGCAACGCTGGCTGGAACTTATGTTCCTGTAGGTCCTACCATGCCAGAAAGGTTGTTTGGATAGCGGTTAGACAAAAAGCAGTTACCCAATCCAATACTATGATTCAAACAAATTCACAAAATATCATGCCGGATCGGTCGGGGCCTGGATTAACAACGACGGCGCTTCCTGCTGCTGTGTCACAGGGCAGAAGTGATAAATATGCTACTGAGACACACCAAATGAAAAAGAACAAACAAAAACAGGTCACGTGTGACCGGTCTCAAGCAGCTGTCCCCTGGGCTCTGCGGTCACGCAACACTAACCTTTTCTCTATTTGCAAGTATTGGTTTTGTAGGGATTTGGTTTGATTGCATGGAGGGTTTCATCATGAGCTGACATCAGTTAGAGAACCACTGGAAAACCAGCTGGGAGTACTGGACAGCTGTTTCGTCCTAGTTTGGGACTCTTCAGCAGTACGCGCCCAACGGGATTCGAACCCAGGACCTTCTGGTTACGAGGCGAGCTCGTAGACCATTGAGCCACTGGGACCCGATCCAATGGTCCTTGAATTCTAACTTCTGCCAATTCACGACATAGCGCGACCATTTCGCAATGTCTTCTTCGTGAGTAACTGTCCTCATCTTCGACCTGCTGTACCCTACTGGTCACGGCTTCCCACTAGAACCCCAGGTTAACTGCCTGAATAGGGCCAGTCACTAGTGAGCATCAGATTAATTTGCAAGTATTGGTTTTGTAGGGATTTGGTTTGATTGCATGGAGGGTTTCATCATGAGCTGACATCAGTTAGAGAACCACTGGAAAACCAGCTGGGAGTACTGGACAGCTGTTTCGTCCTAGTTTGGGACTCTTCAGCAGTACGCTATTTCTCTATTTCAGGTACCCGAAGACTCAACCAACTTCCACGGTGTGGGCAGCCGGCAAGTAACAACCGCCCACACACTTCTAAAAGCACCGACCGACCGACCGAATGAAGTAGAATCGAATGAAGGAACTCTAAACTTTCTTGATTGTCTTGTAAAAAGACAAACTGATGAGAAACTTAAGTTCACAATATACAAGAAACCAACACACTCCAATAAGTATTTGAACTTCCAATCAGATTACCCCATAAAAATGAGTTTCAGTAGCTTCAAATTTCGTTAACAGAGCCAGAATCATTATAACAGATAATGATGATATAGAGAACGAGATATCCAATATAAAACATTTTGATTGGAAATGGTTATCCGGAAAAGCTACCAGATAATATTATCAATAAAAAGGACGAGAAGGGAAAACAAGAAAAAAATCGAAAAATCTTGGCTGTCGACGATAGCCATTCCATATCGAAAGGAGACAGCTGAACAACTTCAAAGACCACTTGCTTCATATGATATTAAAGTCTATTTCAAACTCTCTAATTCTCTAGAGAAAGCTTTGGTAAAATGTCAAAGATATGGTTCCCAAAATATCACAAAGTAATTGTGTTTATAGGTTAAAATGTTCAAAATGTGAAGCTTGCTATGCAAGGGAGAGCAGTAGACAGGTAGGTGAAGATCAGAGTGAACGAACATAGGGATGACTAGTAGAATCCGAATAATTCTGCTGAAGAAGCTGTAACTTACACAGCGAATCGTTCAGATAACAGATATTGTTTTGATTTTTTTCTTAAACACGCTAGGATCATTTAGAATAATTTATAATGATTCAATCTGACTCGGTGCTAAAATTATTCCAGGAAATTCGTGACATCTATGGTTTGGAAACTTATAACATTAATTTATGTATTGAATTTTTAGGAAAGCTAATGTAATACACTTACTACCGTCTGTGAGTGCTTCTTACTTCCTAGTTTATGAAGTGTCTGACAGTCCATTTGAGCCATATAGGGGGGATGCAGACCCTCCACCTGGAGATGCTAAGAACAAATGACTGGTGATACGGCTGAAAATAGTTCTCAGTGGCTGCATTCACTTTCTATGATCCCCCATGTTCACTAGCCTGTCATTCTTCCCCCCCCTCACACACACACACACATTTCTGCTTACAATAGCTCTTTCGGAACACTTTTTCTCTCTTTTGTCTTCTTTTTTTGTGTTACATGGAGAGTAGTTAGTGGAACTGCTACACTTTTCTGCACAAATTTATTTGTTAAGACTTAGTCAGTCAGCAGGCTAGGACTTGAAAAATCACATAAGTTGTTTCGCATTTTTTTTTATCATGAATGCATGCAAGCATAATATTTATACTGGAACAAGATTGTTTGTCTGTCTGTCTGTTTTCGACATAGAACTTTGCACCGATGTGCGGCAGTTCAAGTCGCCACACTCCATGTAGCACACAAAGCAGGAGAAAGTAGGAGAAATGCATAATATAGACAGTAAACAGAGGTGTGAGACAAAGGTATAGTAATAACGAAGTACGATATAGTTTAATTTGAAATCATAAGTCACAAGGAGTGGATGCATCTGCGCCATTGAGAACGATTTTGAGCCAATTGTTTCCAACCACTGGTTTTTACCGTCCCGAGGACCCCAACCAGCAAGTCCTGGAACAAGGTTAATGCCTCGGTATCGTAATAAATACGATAGATCGAATAAAGTTGTACTGAGACCTTTACTGTGAAATTAATAGAAGAGTGATGAAAAAGATTGCTATGATCCACAATAGAGTGACAGAAAATGTCGAAGAAGAATTCAGAAATAGTTCACCTCAAACAAGGGTAAACTCAAACTTTCTTTAGCTAAGCTGGAAAAAAAAACAATGCTGAGTTTTGTTGGATATAACAGATCATAAAAAGTGAATGCATCTGCGCCAGCCATTGAGGACGATTTTCAGCCACATCACCAAGTGTCTGCAGTCGTTATTGGTTTTTACCATCTCGACGACCCCAACCAGGAAGTCTACACCTTCTTAAGTGGCTACCTCAAACTAACTGTTGTGGATTTCAGTGACTGGTCAAGCCATGTTTCTGTATAACCACAATTGGCTCCTTTCGAACCTGATCCATCCTAAGTCAGATAACATTGCCCGTCGAGAAAGGCGATCGATGGCTAGGCATGCGTAAAACACGTCCCAACCAACTCAATCGGTGTAACTTCACAACTTCGTCAATTGATTTTTCCTCCTTACCGGAGAGAGTTCGGATGAGGTAGTAGAAATCCAATGGCTCTTACTAACTTCTGGTTTTAAGTTATTAACAGCTTCTACAGCTGTGTCTACAGCTAACTATATGTTGTGTCAAGCTACCTTAGGAGGAGTCCTGCTGTCGACCTCAGATACTCGTTTCGTCGTTTTCTTCTTAAATAAGGACTCACAGTCTCGATCGAGTTGGGGACGTAACTGTCTCGCTGCCAGCAATTTCTTATGTCAGTTTAGTCGTAAGCATAAACGTGCGTGAACCAGAGCGTGATCGGAGTTTAGGCAGTCTTCTACTGGCCCTCGCCAACGACACCCTATCACTATGTGGTCTACTTCAGTCCAACAGTGATTTGGTGATGGAGATCGCCAGGTTAGGAAACGTCTCTCTTTTGTGCCTAAAGTTAGTGTTGACTAGGAACAGGTGATTATCTAAACAGAAACTGTAGAAAACGATTACCATTGTCGGTCGGTCGGCAGGGAACTCCGTAGGTATCACCTACTTATTTCTCAGTTTGGCACAACCTACCTACTTGGGCATTGAAGACGCCTGCTAAAACAACCATATCTGAGTGTTTTGCTTTTCGTAGCAATCTAGACAGTTTCTGATAGAATCACTCCTTAGCTGATCTAAACTGCAGTTGGTTGGGGCGTAAGCGGAGACTATGAAAAGTCAACGACAGGTGCCATCTTTCCTTCTTCTAACGGACCCGTTCAGGCGGACCGCACACACAACTATCTGCTGGGATCCAGTCAAGAAGTGGTTTTTCTTCCCTAACATTCAATGCTGTCCCTACATCTGAGGAGTCTCCTGACACCCTTTAAGTGATTTTCGCATATTCATCTTGTTGGCTGGGTGAGGTTAGGTGAAGGACCACACTCGAGCCTTTTATATTTGTCTCCGAAACACAACATACATCCATGGCACGAACTGCCACAGTTCTGGCTTGCGATGCCTATTATCCGATTTGACAGAGGGCCCCGACGTCGAATGCACCAATATGAAGTTGGTGGCGTGGCTATAAGAGGCTCTCGGGAGTGTTTTTGTGGCTTACATCATTATTTGTGGTCGCAGAATGAAGTGAAGAGGACCGACTAGCCTGCAGAATAGTACTGACAGTAGTAGGGAAGCAAGATGATGAAAGTGGCAGGGATAAAGGAGGACGATGATCAGGGAGGCTTCCTGTGCTTTTCGAAATGAGTGCGCGGTTGTTACTTCCTGACCGCCCACACTGTGGAAGTTGACTTATTCTTCGAGTACCTGAAACAGAAAGATAACTACTGTTGCGTGACCACAGAGCCCAGGGGACAACTGCCTGAGGCCGGTCACACACGGCCTGTTTGAACTGACTTTTTTGTTTACTTCTGTATTCCTAGCTTACCTCCGCCTACGAACAACGGTAGGGTAAGTCGGGATATGCAGTTTTCGGGGCCGATCTTTCCTAACACCCTCTCTCCAGAATGGAGAGACAGCATAGCTGGCGTGCCGGTCATCTAAAAGAAACACCTTACTGCCATTACATCCCCATTCCCTGGCAGTACAACTTCGTCCACAGACCCCAGCATAGTGTAAAAAAAATTCTTACACTATGCCGGTGACTGCTTTTATTCTAATCGCTATCCTAACAGTATTCCTGGCATGGCAGGACCTGCAGGAACATTAGTCAAGTATAGCTTGTTGGGTTATTGCGATATGCAAACCCGACCACCATATCAGGGTAGCAGCTTTTGGTCGGAGCCTATTTACTGAACCGCTGGTTTATGCACAGCCAGAGAGTCTTGCACCTAAAAATCCCATATTTCAGTTAAGCCATGAAGCAGCATGAGATGTCTAGGAGCCATACCTATTTTGCACACAGTTTTTTCCAGTGTCCTAATTTTGCCAAGTAATAGACCTATAAATTCCAAATTCCGATGATTCTTTCCCTTACATTACATGAAGTACTGGAATCACTGCAAAAAAGCAGTTTATTTTTTGTTGGTTCATAGACGCATATTAGCGGTATCAGAAAAGATCAGATCACCCATCTGTAGGTGCTTAAATGACAGCTTATGTATAATGATTTGGGTGTTTTATTGAAGAATCCGTCAACAGTCAAGGAGGCCATGTAATGTACGAACTAATGTTTGCAAATTCTTACTCTTCCCCCTGAATAACAAAAAATTATGACTGAGTTTCAGCGTAGAACTCTATACACAAGAGTAACGGTTTAAGTTATCACAACTAAAATGCCACACAAAGGAAAACCATTCATAGGAGCTGTAATGGACAGAAATGTACGGCGACATATAATTACCAGATGGACTTCCACAAAATCACAAAGTACGTATGTAAGATCGGCAACCCGTATCCGTAGTAAGAAATTAACATAGAAACACAATTAGGGAATTTCATGTCACATATAGCAGCCACGACGAAAACACAAAACGGAATACGAATCACAATTCTCAAGCAGAAAGTCCTTTTAACACCAATACATTATAAGCAAAAAGTGCCGGTGCATATTAGAAATATTCAGTTTCCTTTTAAAACTACAAGTGTAGGACTGGAAAGTACGCTGCTGTTTGGCTGAATAAGCTCCATCAAGGATCTTTGCACAGTAGTACAGTAGTTTGGTTTGACCCACCCAATGTGGCACAAAAATGCAAATATAATATAGTAAATAACGGAACAATCTGTGAATAACTTTTCCGCGTTGTACTTTTAATATCTTGGCATTCTTGCGTTGTAAAGTGCAGCATTTAAGAGATATAAGCTTTCCTGCCAAGCCCCTCATTCACAATTTATTCTCCCAGGACACCTATCTACATTTAAAACCAATCCAGCTGTAAGGCTCTTAATGTCCACTCAGAGGCACAACAGATTCAGATACAGTTGATAAGGATAGAAGGCTCTTGTGGCCTGTGTTAATCCTTGCAAAATATATCTCTGCAGAGATCTAACTTCTCTTTGAAAGCGTTCACCGATGGAGCTGTTACTACTGAATCAGGTAAGGAGTTCCAGTCGTTGACCACTCTATGAGAGAATCTAAATTCTGCACGTAACAACCCAGTCAGTTGTGCAGTTTACTCAAATGTACAACATCTGGGAAACCTATTCGTCAAATTCTTTAACATTAGCGAGCGCTTGATGGAATATACCATAAGTGTGAAGAAAACTAGCGACAAACTTACCACGTTATCATATTTCCAACTGTATGATCCTCTCTGTTCAGGGTGAAGATAGCAGCATTGGGCACTTGCGTGTCTTTTTCAAATGAAATCCTAAAAGGAATGAAAAGCAAGTCAAAAGGAACCCACTTCTTTTCGCCATCCGCTAAAAGAAAAGGTTCAAAAGACGCTGGAGCATTCATAGTAGCTCATAAGTTTGTAACTACGGGTGAGAGCGCTGGCCTTGAATACGAAGTTCCAATATCCAATATCGTTTTTACGAGCTAGTATAAACTAATCTGATTTCTTTGTGCTCGCCTCTTGATTGTGAGGTAGAGGTTCCTGATCTTCGGTAAACGTCTGTGTAGCTCGTCCCGCCACTCGACTGTCGTAGCTTTGGTTGACTCCAACAGGAGTAGTGCTGGGGTTAATTATATGGGGTTTGTAGTATGAAGTGTTTTAAGACTGTTACTACTGTGAATGGAGTTGATCCTTTCACCAGTTAGTTCTTCGGTATCGTCGTCAATGGAAAAGAGATAATAATAATAATAGATATAATTAGTAAAGTTATTCAGACTAACAGACAGAGAAAGAATAAGAAAACGTAACAACAGTCAGTCAAACGGTATACATATATATACCAGTAATAATGATAATAACAATAATAATAATAGGTGTAGTTAAAGCTGTCAGGAGAGTAAGACTGAAGGGAATGTGAAGAAGTAAAACGACCAGTTTAATTGTCTACCTTTGAATGGTATATGCGATTTTAAGGGGATAGGCCATTTGGATGCAGTCCTTGTGTCGCTGCAAGGTTGTCCAGCCTTCGCTTAAAGGCGTCCACAGATGGCGCCATAGCTACATCTGCCGGTAAGGAATTCCAGGGACGGCAAACCCGCAGGGGAAAGAAGTGGGAGCGCACCCGGGTCCTTGCTCTCTGATGAGCTATCCTTCTAGGATTTCCACGAGGAAGCCTATACCTACTCAATGGCAAAACACCTTTGTTTGGGTGATTCTGATCATTTGTTATTTTGTAGGCAGTAATTAAATCCCCCCTCAGTGTGAATAGGCCTAATTTCTTCAGCCTTTCGTCATATGGTTTATTTCAATAAATATTTGCATGTCATTTCTAAAATCTAATTTATGTACGTTTCCCCAGTGTCTTTTCCTATGCTGCGAGTTTCTACAGCTCCCATTTTACAATAACTCATGATATTTCCTCAATTACTCTTGACCAGCCAAAGAAATATTTTCACTACTATGGGTAAACGGACTGAAGAAATGATGAGTATGTATTTTCTTCCATTGTGATTCTGAAGCCCTAAAACTACATTTCCAAAGCTAATATTTGGCTATTGAATGTCCTTCAAGATAAACAGCAAAATTGGAGAAATTTATAGGTTTTTAAAATATTAATTATCGTTTACATCGATGGCTAGACTGCAAACTATGGACGAGGATCTGAAAAGACTTAAAAATAGCACGAGTACTTCCTTACGTTTGCAAAATATCATGCTTGATGAAGGCCCAACTATTACGTGTGATGTTACCAATGGTAAACCACATCCTTTTGTCCCATTAGAAATGCGAAGATCAGTTTTCTCCAGAATACATGGCATTTCTCAACCTGGCATCCGAGCGACAGTTAAACTGAAAAGTGGCCGATATATATGGCCGAATATGAATCGTGAGACTAAACAGTGAACTAGAGCATGTTTAGCCTGCCAAAAGTCAAAAGTATAATGACATACAGTTTCCCCTTATGGCCACTTTCTAGAACCTGATGGCAGGTTCCAAAACATACACATTGACATCGTTGGACCGTTACCAACATCTAATGGCTTTACTTATATCTTAACATGTATTGACACATTTACCAGATGGCCAATAGCTAGGCTCTTACCTGATATTGCTACCGAAACTGTTGCAAAGAGCATTATACAAAATTGGATTTCCAACTTCGGAGTGTCCAGCATTATTACTACAGACAGGGATGCCCAATTCGAAAGCCATTTATTCCAACAACTCATAGAATTATTGGGAATCCAACGTATACGTACTACTGCTTATCATCCCAGTTCAAACAACTTAGTGGAGAGATCTCATAGTCAGGTGAAAGCATCATTGATGGCAGTGAAGAATGATGATAAATGGAGTGACAAATTACCTGTTGTACTTCTTGGAATACGTTCGACAATAAAACAAGATGTCGAATGATGCCCAACAGAATTAATTTATGGAACTACTTTACTACTGCCTGGAGGATATTTCAACCCAGCCACTGAGGTTCCAACTGACGAAACTACTTTTGCACAACAACTGAGACAACGCATGAGCCTTATAAGATATCATCTCCTGCGACATCAGCTCAACCAAGCATATATGCCTCAAAAACTAGACGATTGCACTCATGTTTTCATACGACACGACGGTGTAAGGAAACCACTTCAACCACCTTATGACGGACCATTTAAAGTAATAAGAACAACAAACAAAGTCATCACTGTCGAATGTGGAAGAAACACGAGAATATATGCATCGATCGCGTAAAACCAGCTTTCATGGAAATAGAGGTGACTGAATGTTTACCCAAGTCATCAGCATCGGCTAAAGTTAAGCCGCAAAATGATTCCTGCTCTCAAGATTCAAAATATGGTGATATTCTGGCTGACAAAACAGAAAGTCACAAGATCAGGCAGACGGGTACATTGGTCACAAAGATTTAAATAAATAAATAAATTTATTCTCATAGTACAGTACATGAGGGACGCCAGTTTACAGGCATCATCAAATTGTTACAGAAATAGAACCATATAATTCAATCACAATTTACAGGCAGTAGCAAGATATGCTTTACATGTTCGCTGGAGATTATACATACACTTGATAAATGTTAATCCCAGTAGTATAAAAACTACCTAAGAAAGACTTTGCTTCGCTGCGTAGGGCACTAAAAGCTGTTAGTAGGGCAAGTGGGATTTCGTCAAACCAACTGGTTAACACCGTTGTGGATAGACATATAATGTCATGTAAGAAACTAGCGAATTCTATATTGTCAGACCCCGAACACCCTCTCTATACGCAGCTCTCTCCTTGCATTTCATCTGGTAGAACTAGAAGCAACTATAGGAAGCTATATGCCAGGACTACCAAGTATAAAAACTCCACAATACCTTATCTGGCACAGCTGTTATGTGATGAGAAAACTGTTAGGTATGACACGATCAACTTACTGCGGCACTCTAACAAATAGTTCCCATTAGCTTTTGTTCTCCTTTCTTTGTTACTATTATATTGTTGCTCATATATTCTATTACAGACTAATTTTATATATCATATCCTGTGGTGCATTGTTTAAATATGTGAATGCAATGCTGTTCTTTTTTATTTCTTTTATTTCTCTTTTTTCTTTTTGTTGTTGTTGCTTTATATTTTTAAATCCTTATAAAATTTATGAGGTAATTAGATGCAATATTGTAATGAACGCTGGAAATTCCATACCTGTACCACAAACACTGTTTGGAATAAAGCCATTATTATTATTTTGTACTCGCTCAACTTTTGAATTTTGACTACTGTGAGAATACACGTTCGTATTCCTTCTCAAGTGCCTTTTGATTTACGTTGTGGATATCGAGCAATCACAAAGTTAGGACACAATAATAAACGCGAAGGAGTACTAGGATATATGTGTACGCTAGTTTGGTCAAATAGAGCACAACCACACGATAGCCACGGAAGGAAAGTAAAATAAAGTCTGTGGTCCATGTACCTCCCCTTGTGACAATCCCCCGTACTGATGTCAAAGTAGAAAGTTTCTGCAGTCTATAACCCGACTTGGTTTTCTGCAAATAAAGGAAATTCCCTATTAAAATGACAATGAAGTTTTCTGTATCTTTAGGTAACTTCACATTAAATGCATGCTTAAATACTTAACATTCAGTTATCCTTAAGCCTAACCAACTTCGGTTGCCATCAAGGGACAGGAACCTTCAAAAAGCAACCTGATTCATCACACATCAGTCTTCTTTAGGGAGAGCCAGTGATGACTCTATGTTTCTAAGATATTTCCTCTATTACCTATGCATTTTCAACTCCAACGCTTTATTCATAGAGGGCTATACTCCGGTCTTTTGGGACAGTCTCCATGATGATGGATAGGCTCACTTCAGAGAGCATTCTAACATTCACTAGATAAGTGAAGGTTGGTAATTATCTATAGATATATGAACTTTTTGCATTCGGTATTATACGTTTCCAATTAGCTGGTGGATCATTTGAGTCTCTTATAACTAATCAGTCTCATTCAGAAATGCATCTGGAGTATGAACAAACGGTCAACCACTGAGTATATGCTATAACTCAGTACTAGTGCATGATGGAGTCCATATTCGAGGAACTTTATCCAATATTTTATGTGTTCCTTTAAGCCACTGTCACACAATTTGTACCAATATGACTTAATTCCCAATATGATGAAAATTCTGCCGATTTTTCTATCCGATTTACCCATAACGGCGAATTCCCAGCAACGAGAAAGGACTGGTATCAACCTGTTTTCGTATCAAGTTATGTATCTGAAATGCTGCTGACTGATTAGATGTATGAAATATGGAGACAGAAGTTACGGTTAAACATGTAAGCAAATATAGCAAGGAAGCATCGTTAGCCATACTTTAATGTATTCATCATTCATTGTGGTTCAATATGGCACCATAAAACCAAAGATATGGTGCCTACTTGCTTACTCCACTCTTCCTTCCAAATTCTTTAATCACTTGCCTCTCTCTGAGTGGTGCAAGCTTTTATAATACGCCCTATGATATATAGTACCCCTCGGTTGCGCTAGGTATATCAACATTCTCCTAAATGTATTCTTAGAAGTCGATCACAATTAACACATATTTAGCTTTCCATTCTGTTTACTAGAACCCAACACAACTTGATGATATCAAATCACCGTTTTTGAATACTGTCTGAGAAATACTACACTGAAATACCGCTCACCATTTGAGGTAGATATAGATCTTCCTGTTTCCCAAAAACTCAATTTGCCAAAAAGCTGCAATAGGTAAATGCATTCTTATTTTATTTTTTATCTTATTATAGCTTGATTCCACACATTTCTTTGGTTCAAGTATGGAATTTTTAGCGTGTGATATCGGTAGCCAAAATTTATTAGCCCGAGTATTGATATCAGGTATGCGTCGGCAGGAATTGAACCCCGGACCATGTGCATGGTTGGAGAGCGTCTTAATCGTTGTGCCACCGACGCGATATATGACAAATCCATCTCGACCGGCACAGTTTAGATGTGATTTATCACAAGGTCCATTTTATCGTTGTTTGCTCACATCTTAGGAAATATGCATACATTAGAAAAGATAGAATGTTTGGAGGGATCTTATCAGATATTTTTAGCTGAGTAAATGGACAGATAATGTAGGTTATCGAATGAAACAATATGAAATCAGTTTTGTTGTGGTGGATGGAAAATTAGATGGCGGTGTGTAAAATTTCAGACTTGGTAGGCTGGATAACTAAAAACATTTTTGGTAATTATTTTGTGACTTCGAACTAACTCACCACTTTGCCCCAGATATTTTTGTGAAGACGTATACTTCTAGCTCAGGTAGGTGTTGAAGATCTTTTCTGGACAACAACGTCTGGGTGATCGAAATAGCCAAACGCATCTGGCCCAAAGCCGACTGAGAGTCTTACTGACTAAAGGAAGCAAAGAAACAATTTGCTTTTGATAACGAAGTTAGCCTGCTAAACTTCGTAGAGCATAGGGTGGACTGACTTAACCGTAAAGTAGGTGGTGTAGTCATCCACCTCAAGAAATGCTTAACTGTGAGCAAAATCCAGGCTCTCGCTCACGAAAGTGAATCGTGCGAACTACTACGCTGCAGACTTAAAATCATAGGCCAAGATATTCACCTCGCTGCTAAATACAGCAGTCCTGACTGCAGTGCAGGTGACCTCCTAATAAAGAACCTGGGCTCCTAGACATCGAAATGTCAAAGTCTCAGAGTCGGCGACTTCAACGGCCCAAAAGTTGACTCGACAAGCCTCACAATGCCACCTTCAGACAACTCCTTTGAATCTAGCATTTTGCTAGTCCTGGTCCTGCATGTCATGAAGCCAACGTGATGACTAACAGCACTCCTCTTCAACTCTGAACCTAGTGTTCTCCCATGGTGAGCATGTGGATCTCATACAACATCTTCCTCCTATAGGAAGAAGTGATCATGCCGTGCTAATTTTCAAGTTCACAGCATCAATATCATGGGCCCAGACCCTAGCTCAACCAAACTTGTAGAAAGCTGATAGAAATGCGATCGTCTCAGTGAACTGTTGAATAAACACAGAGTCCAAAGTAGAAGCCGCATGGAACCAGTCTGAACAACTTTACACCCAAGTAACGGAACCTTTCATCAATTGGTCTGTCCCAAAGGATAGGAAACATTGACCCCTCGGATAAACCAAGAGGTTTGCAAGTTACCCAGAAGTAAACACAAATGCCGGAACCTGTATGCTACACTTGAGACTCCCGATACCCGAAAGTTATACAACACCGTTAGGAGCAAAGCTACCACAGAAATCCACCAATCAAGGATGAGGTCTGAAGTGCATCCGGTTCAAAATGCATAGGTCCAGCCTAGGAAAATTTTCTCGTACATGAGCTTTAGGAATAAGACGTCCAATGGTGTCGAAAACCTGGCTATTGACAATGATACAATCGAAGAGGGTCAAGAAAAGGCAGAAGCAATGGCAGACTACTTCTCCCAAGTCCTTACATAGGAGTCGTCACTCACGACAGAATCAGCTCTGGTTGCACCAGAGGAACACGGGATAGATTCAGTTGACGTCAACCAGGACACCGTGCTCAACCGCCTAATGAAACTAGATGCAGGGTAATCAATCGGTCCTGATAACCCCCATCCAAGGCTTCTCAAGGAGCTATCGGCTCACTCAGCCGACCCACTGACCACGATCTTCAAGCTATCCCTCCTAAATGGAGTCTTACAGCGTGACTAGAAAGATGCCATAGTATATTACATCCACAAAGGAGAGTCAAGACTAAGCCTTTCAAACTACACTCCTGTCAGTTTCACCAGAAATTTAATCAAGACACTGGAAAAAATCATCAGGAGAATGAACATGGCATATCTGGAAAACAACTCGTTATCCAGAGCACACCATGGCTTCCGAGGAAACCCCTAACACCTGTCAAATCTTCCCAATGCAAGAGAAAGTTGGGTTGAATCAAGGGACAACAGAAGATCCGTTGATGCCATCCTCATACACTTGAGCAAAACCTTCGATAAAGTTCCCCATAAAAGACTACTCATGATGTTGGAAAGTCCTAGTATCAAGGTCAGCTTACTAAACTGGATTAGGGAATTCCCCAAAGATAATAATAATTTTATATTTTCATATAAACATAAATTTACATGAAAATGCATGCCATTTTTACAGGCACGATCAAGTATGATACAATGTCAAATAGTAGATTGTCTACAAGTTAGTAATGTTTGAACAGCTAAATATTTGATATATGTGTAGTGTACATTGTACCTTTGAACTTTTGTTTGAATGAATGCAACCTGACATGTTTAACTTCACTTCCACTTCCGCTTTGTACTTCGGTTCCTCCTGTACGGTCACTGTCTCGCTCTCTCGCTGTACTTTCACCTAGTACACTCTACGAGCCGACAACCGTCTCATCTCCAGATAAGTGTATATTTTTTTATTCCTTATCAAATTGCATATCTCGTTGTGTAAATATAATCCCGGTCCAGTACACTTGCCATTTCGAGTCTTCTAAATTCGATTCCGTTCTTTAGTACTTGCACGTAGGCAGAGTACTAATTAAGGTTATAAACGGTGAAGGAGTTTTGTAAGAGTGGTTATTGTCAGGTAGAAGTAAACCCCAAGTCAAACTCTTACAAGTGGTGAGCCCGAGTTTTCACCGTTTGCCTACTTAGTAGCCTAAAGTGTAAATAGTCCTTTTTCATATTGGTAATTTGTTTTTCATTCGGAGTTATAAATTTTATTTGCCTTGTTTTTCCTCATATTTTTTGTTATCATATTTGTTGTCATTTTATTAATATATCGTCCCGTGTGCAAAATGACTGACGCCAGTCCCGCCTCAGAAATGGCTATTACCTTGCAACTCCCCACCTTCTGGACTCAGCATCCTGCCCGATGGTTCGAACACATCGAAGCTATGTTCGCACTTCGTAATATACACTCACAGGAGACTAAGGTTAACCTAGTTATAGTAAGTCTTCCTGAGCACGTCATGGAAGATGTATCTGATGTCCTTGCGGACCGATCCCCGGGCTTGTACGAGCGTCTCAAGCAGGCGCTTATTAAGCGCGTGGCACTTACCGAACAACAGAAAGTGCAGGAGCTATTCCGAGATGTTCACCTAGGTGATAGAAAGCCCACCCAACTGTTACGTCAAATGAGGCAGTTGTTGGCCGACTTCAAAATAGATGATGCCTTCTTGAAGCAGCTGTGGTTGCAACGGTTACCCCAGACGATTCAGACTATTTTAGCCCCAATCAACCATTCCCCCTTATCTGAGCTAGCTGAGGCAGCCGATAGAGTAGTAGAGACTACTACATCAACCACGAATATCTCGGTTGCCGTTACCGCTAGTTCCACGCAGACTACGACCTCCTCTGCCGTGGAGTCATCCAACGTTGATGTGGTGGCTCACCTCAATAAGCTGTACGAAGAGATAGGAAAGTTAAAACTCGATAGGAGATCTAGAGGTCGTTCACATAGCCGCACCAGCTCGACTCGTGGCAGATCTTCGTCACGAGCTGGCAGCAGAAGTCGTAGGCCTAAAAATTCCCAGCCTGGAGTGTGCTGGTATCACCGGCGTTATGGTGATAAGGCCCAAAAGTGCACTCGCCCGTGCACCTTTGATGGCCAGCAATCGGGAAACCTGTAGGCCAGCACGTATTGGCGACTAACGTCGCTGGCGAACCACTTCCATGTCGCCTCTTCTATGTTACCGACCGTACCACTGGGACACGCTTCCTAGTTGACACTGGGGCGTTAGCGTAATCCCACCAACATCTGAAGAGCGCAAGCGGCCACTTTCCTTACAGCTTCGCGCCGCAAACGGTTCGCCAATCACAACGTATGGCAAAAAGTTCCTGGACCTTAACATAGGCCTATGTAGGTCATTTCGTTGGGTTTTCCTTGTAGCAGAAGTAACTACCGGTATTATTGGCATGGATCTCATGCAACACTATCAGCTACTGGTCGATACTGGCAAACACAAACTGATCGATTCAGCTACAAGCCTTTCGATCTCCGGTGTTGTGACACACACACCTGCATTAAGCCCAGTATACGCAACCCCTGCCTCTAACAGCCCTTACGCTGAAGTTCTTCAGTCTTTTGCCAATCTGTTCAAACCGGTTTCTAAACTTCCTTGTGTGACGTCTACTGTCACTCATCATATCGTGACCACTGGTCCACCGGTTGTCGCTAAGCCACGGCGATTGTCCCCAGAAAAACTACAAGCCGTGAAGGCTGAATTCGAACACATGTTAGAGATGGGGATAATCCGTCCTTCCAGCAGCCCGTGGTCTTCCCCTTTACAAGTGGTACCAAAGTCTAACGGGATAGATTGGAGGCCTTGTGGTGACTACCGCAGGCTTAACGCACAGACCGTGCCTGATCGTTACCCCGTACCACATATTCATGACCTTACGTCGTCTCTCAAGGGTGCCACGGTATTCAGTAAACTGGACTTAACCAGGGCCTATCACCAGATTCCAGTTCACCCAGATGATATTCCTAAAACGGCAGTGACCACCCCTTTTGGTCTTTTCGAATTTCTTCGAATGCCGTTTGGACTCCGCAACGCCGCACAAACATTCCAGCGGTTTATTCACGATGTTTTGCGAGGATTAGATTGCGCACATGCTTACCTCGACGATATTCTCGTGGCTAGCCCAGACGAAGCTAGCCACCGTACGCATCTACAGATGGTTTTCGAGCGGCTAACAGCCCATGGTTTGACACTAAACATGTCCAAATGTCAGATTGGCGTCCATTCACTGACCTTCCTGGGACATGTCATTAATGAGCAGGGAATTCGCCCGCTACCTGAGAAGGTACAGGCAATACGCGACTTCCCGGAACCTGCGTCAATGAAATCTTTACGCACATTTCTCGGCATGGTGAGCTATTATCAACGGTTCGTTCCCCAATGTGCACATATTTTACTGCCACTCACAGACCTACTAAAGGGTAGGAACAAAACGTTCAGCATGACATCAGAGGCTCGAGAAGCCTTCCAGAATATAAAGTCGGCAATTGCAGACGCCACCATGCTAGTCCACCTTGACGTCCATCTTCCACTTAGCATCTCAGTTGACGCATCTAACACAGCCATTGGAGCTGTTCTACAGCAACTGGTACATACTTCATGGATACCAGTTGCCTTTTTCTCCCGGAAGTTGTCCGCCGCTGAAGCGAGGTATAGCACCTTTGGCAGAGAACTCCTCGCCATATACGCGGCTATCAAACATTTTCGCCACTTTGTTGAAGGTCGGAAATTCACAGTATTTACCGATCACAAGCCACTGACATATGCCCTCCACACTACTACAGGTCGATATTCCCCAAGCGAATTGCGTCACTTGGATTATATCTCTCAATTCACTTCGGATATTAGACATATATCGGGGGTTGACAATGCTGTGGCAGACGCTTTGTCTAGGATATGTACCATGTGGGCGCCACCAACCATTGACCTGAAACAAATGGCACAACGTCAGCTTACAGAGTTAGATCTTGATAAGCTGTCGTCAAATACCTCCTTACATATCAAGCGTATACCGCTCGTTAATAGCGAGGGTACCATCCTCTGCGAACTGTCCACCGGTACCCCGAGACCCATCGTTCCACCTTCATTGCGCCGTACAGTTTTCGATAGCCTACACAACCTTTCCCATCCAGGTATCCGGGCAACGGACAAACTAGTGTCAGCTAGATTTGTCTGGCCTAGTATCAATCGAGACGTGCGTATCTGGGCACGTGCCTGTGTGCCGTGTCAACGAGCTAAGGTACACAAACACAACATCACCCGATTGGGTTCCTTCTCCACACCCGATGCTCGCTTTAGCCACGTTCATCTAGACATAGTGGGTCCTCTACCACCATCAAATGGCCACTGTTATTTGTTGACATGTGTCGACCGGTTCACTCGTTGGCCAGAAGCTATTCCCATCCCCGATACGACTGCGGAAACCATTTGCCGAGTGTTCATGGAACGCTGGGTAGCTCAATTCGGATGTCCATCTACGGTGACTACAGACCGTGGACAGCAGTTTGAATCAACCCACTTCCGCAGAGTTGGTGTTTGGCACCACCCCCCGTCTACCGGGTGAAATTATCTCACCTGAAAGTGGTGAACCAGGTGCTACGGATGTACAGTGTTATGCTCAGAACCTCAAGCGCCTTATGCAACGCCTGCAACCAACTCCCACACGCACACAAAACAAGAGAGTGCAAGTAGACGCTAGACTCGATGGCTGTACACACGTTTTTGTGCGTTGCGACGCCGTTCGTAGACCCTTACAACCTCTTACGATAGACCATTCAAAGTCGTTAGTAGAAAAGAAAAATTTTTGTTATTAATCGATTTTGCCGGCAAGACACCGTAAGTGTAGACAGACTTAAAGCGGCCTACATTGAAGACTCGGTACCCCTCACGCTTACGCAACCAGCAACTACGCCCGCACTCACACCCCAGCCAAGTCCGATGGTCAAAAATCCTGCTAAACCTAGCAGTTCCTCGGATGAGACAAGTAAGGCAACAGTTACACGCGCCGGTCGGCGTGTGCACTGGCCTAAGCGATACTGCGAATTCGTTAACTAAACACCTTTACGTATAAGAGTAGTTCATACTCTCATTTTTTTTCTTTCCTTGTCGCAGTTTACATTCATTTTTCATGGTATTTACCCTTTTGATTTAGTTTGTGGGCAGTAGCCGCTTTTACAGTTACTAACCTTGTTAGATTTCTTTCTCTTTACAGAGTGTTCTAGCATTTTATTTTCAGCCTTACACTCGAACAGCTAACTACATCAATCAACTCTATCGTCGTATGGTGACCACCAACACTCGTGGAATTACAAACCAAACGACCAAAAATATGGACCCGATAAAAAAAATAATAAAATAAATAATAAAATGTAAAAACAAAAACTTTCACTGTATAGTTAAACGGACCGTGAAATATTTTTGGTATGTAAATACGTCACTTCTATGCTGTACAGTTTAATCAGCTCAATCTATTTTCACAGATCTTACTATTTTCACTCGAGTTATGCCATGACGAAACTTATTTATTTTGTGACCCATACTTGTAATTACTTTGCATCACTTTAATTATGCAGCTCGCTACATTTTTTTTTAACAAATGGTGATTATACTTATTCATAGCTATTGGTTGTACACACTCTTCTCTGTACCTTGCATAAGTTTTCACAGTGTTAGCAATTTCCCTTGTTTTATTTCAATTTGGCGTACCATTTCCATGTTACACTAGTTCCTTCGCATTTATTCCGCTTAAGTTTTTGTTAACACCCTATGCTGATTTTTAAATCTTAACCTCTTCTTCTATTCTTTTCTGTTGCTTTTACTTTATTCCTCCTAATACGCTGGTATATTGATTGCCTTTGGTGTTACTACTAGTTTTAGTTGATGAGGAAGGATGGATCATTAGTCTAAGAGGAAACTTAGACATAATGAGCCACTTTCCAGTTATAACAACGTGGGTAACGGAGGTAAACCATCATACCTCCACATAACCAGTCCGTAAAAGTATGTCGTAAAAAAAACTAAATAAATAAAAAAAGATAAGTATAAATAAACGCTGTTAAAAAAAGTTTGAAAAAAAAATCGCACCAAGGCACCAGCGTTATTCCTTCTTATATTCCATCTTACTCCATCGATCATGTACATAGTGCTCATAAATTGCCTTAATTTTTTTCCTTCATTCTTTCCTTTCTCAATATATATTTTTAAAAAAAAAAGAAAAACAGCAATTTTATTACTATCTTCACATTTTCTTGTCCATTCACCGTTATTGTACGCCACCTTGTGACTTTTATATATCGAAGCTTGCTGTTATCCCACCAACCTTCTAAGGGGGGGATAACCTGTAGTGTACATTGTACCTTTGAACTTTTGTTTGAATGAATGCAACCTGACATGTTTAACTTCACTTCCACTTCCGCTTTGTACTTCGGTTCCTCCTGTACGGTCACTGTCTCGCTCTCTCGCTGTACTTTCACCTAGTACACTCTACGAGCCGACAACCGTCTCATCTCCAGATAAGTGTGTATTTTTTATTCCTTATCAAATTGCATATCTCGTTGTGTAAATATAATCCCGGTCCAGTACACTTGCCATTTCGAGTCTTCTAAATTCGATTCCGTTCTTTAGTACTTGCACGTAGGCAGAGTACTAATTAAGGTTATAAACGGTGAAGGAGTTTTGTAAGAGTGGTTATTGTCAGGTAGAAGTAAACCCCAAGTCCAACTCTTACATATGTATAAATACACTCTTTGTCTGACCCATGTCGTATCATTACTGAATTAAACAGCAGTCCTCGAGGTTGCGCAGGAAAATCGACTTCATTTCGTTTTCAACCCGTAGTTGTAGGCACACGATAACCAACCAATATTGAGGTAAGTACAACGTTTACAAGGGATAGTAAGCTGTTTTAGGAAAGTAAAGGTGCAAAGGTGAATCATTAAAGTGTAATGAAATAGGTAAGTGCAATGTATCATTAATATATGCATTCATAAAGGAAATACAATGGGAGACTATAATCCCTAGGCTGACAAAGTTCCTTTGCAATGTATAATGCTACCCTATAGGTTTTACTATCATGTTGTCCACTTTTGGTTTAATACAATTATCCACAAGCCGGTTGTTTTAATTTCATACTTTTTTGTGTTTGGTGCACAACCGTACCCTATAGAGAATAGGAATAAAATAAGTCGAATGAAATTCATAAAGAGCTATAAAATGTTAGGTTTAGTGGAATATAATGAGCAAGTGAAGAAGTTATAAGAAAATGTATGAGATAAGACATTGTTAAGTGATATTCGAAGATACGACAAAGGAAAGCATGTCAATTTATAAGATGCCCCATAAATCTGTGCAGAGTCCACGTGGTCGCATCTCAGCAATAGGCTGACCGAATGGTATATGTTTAAAGGTATAAGCATGATCTGTCCAGGCGATCATTATCATCTTATTCAAGATAAAGATTCAAGCCCTCATATAAATCTCGAGCCATCAAATTGGAGGGTTAGGATCAACTCGAAACTCTCCTCCTGGACAATAGTACTTAGTGGAGTGCCACAAGGAACGGTACTTGGACCTCTCGCGTTTGTTTTGAATATCAGTGCTTACCAGTTACCCTATGATCCCATACGCAGATGACGTAAAAATAATGGGGGAGCTGAAGGGCGGCAGTGATACGCTTACGTTGCAAGAGAAACTTAGCGAATTCTCAGAGTTGAACAGAGAAAGGATGCTGTCAATCAATGTAGCGAAATGTGCACCCATGAGCACCGGACACTCAAGCATCAGCCGATACGAACCAGATGGAATAAAACTCCCATCAGTTCAGACTCATTTGGATTTAGGTACTTATAGGCTAAGGGTGTTGATGTTCATGGATAGTATGAAATATACCAACGCAAGATCTTATACGCACAACTTCTATAGTATTCGTTCCGCGTAGACCAAAGGCAAAGCAAAACATCATAACTGATCGTCCAAATTGCGAATTATATTTCGGGACCAAATCGGAGTATGAGGTGATTGCTTCACTAGGTAGGGATGGTACACAAACCAACGAGCGAAACACAACGGTGCGCCAAATGGCGTGTACGCTTGATCGGACGCCTTCAGTCAAACAAATCGACTAAAACAGTGAGGGTCAGCATCCAATGGTCAGTGATGAATGGTGTAGCAAATAATTCTAGGGAATTACCTATCGCTACAGGTGTCATGGTAGGTCACGTTTTAAAGACTACAGCACACTGTCGCACGGTGGCTGTACGTAGCTTCGGACCATTATGGGTAATTCACAGAGCCTTTACTGGAACTGCCAGAGATATGTCTACCTGCTTTCATACATCTGTGGTGAGGTGAAGACTGGAAAACTGTGTCCGGATAGCCAGGCTTTGTCTTGAAGGGGAAAAACATATTCTAGAAAGTGTTTGGAGGAATACGACACGTGTGACTCTCGACATGACTAATATATCATACGAGGAAAGACTAGATAGCTTAAATCTCTTCTCCCTATCATACTGTACGTAGGCAGAGACGAGATTTAATTACGATGTTGAAAACTTTAAATAATGATCACGGACCTGACCTATTCTGCCATTTTTCCTTCCCACCAGATTGGAACAGCTTGGAGGACATAGCAGGGGAGTTCAAAAGTCAAGGAGAAATCATATAACTGTTGAGTACTGGTTCTTACACTGAGTCATAAAGTCTTGAACGTGACTCCCAGAAGAAGTGATGTCTTCAACCTCAACTGATTCATTCAAGAAGGCTTTAGACAAGCACAGAAATTTACTGAAAAAGGGTTAACATAGGCTGGATGCCTTCTATCCTTAACAAATAAATCTCAATCTGAATCCTGGTGGTCCTAACATACTGCATACTACAAACCACGTTGTGACCAATCCCCGCACCATTCCTCTTGGAGTCTACCAGAGCTAGAGCAGTCGAGTGGCGGGACTTACTTACGCAGAAGTTCACCGAAGATCCGGAGCCCCTACCTTACAATCAAGAAGCGGGCTCAAAGAAATCACTGGTCTATACTAGCTCGTATTCAGGATATTGGATATTGAATTTGGAGGCGGGCTCTGTGAACTTCAAGGCTGTTTATGCTGTAATTAACTTTTGTTTGTGCATTTGTATTAATCGTAAGTGATAGTGCTAGGTGGGTGGGTTTAGTCTTTGTGATATATTCCACATTAGGGAAAACAAATAACTATAAAATGTCATTTCAAATAAGATTATGCCCACCTTTGTAGACTTGGAGATTGCAGTTACAGTATTTTAAAATAAAGTAATTACTTATTTCCTAGGTACTTATTCTGTAAATCTATACTGTGAGGTACGGTTATGGATTTTAAAATGAAGTTATAAGGTCTGGGGTTAACGATATGATTAGGAGTTAAGATTATTGTGACTGTATACAGTCACCTGGATGGATGCATCTATCGCGCAAGGTATGATTTCTATATAGGTCATCTATATAGTCACTGAGAGACATTCTTACAACACATAATCGACAACCGTGTAGTGTAAAATCATGTGTGCAATGTCTTTTAGTGCATTTTTTTCAACGACCACGCAACTTTTCTGCATCTGAATTCCAATTTGTTGTTTTGACTATGACAGTTTAAATTTGACAAATCTGAGAATCTGTCCTCTCTTTAACTGTATCAACTGGAGTTGATTTACTTGTGCAAATCTCCATGTTATCAAGTCAGTTAGCATGTCCAGTTGGGAGAGTCCTTGAGCTTAAAAGCACAAATAAAACAGTTAAGTTAATTGCCAAATACTGATGCACCTTTAGGTGTCAGATGTTTTCCATTTATTTACCTCTACAGTGAAATTATCCTTTTCTAAAGGTATCTGACTTTAAATTCACTATGTCAAAATCTTTGATGTCAGTGT
Source organism: Trichobilharzia szidati (assembly GCA_944472155.2). NCBI lineage: Eukaryota > Metazoa > Platyhelminthes > Trematoda > Strigeidida > Schistosomatidae > Trichobilharzia > Trichobilharzia szidati. The sequence continues at coordinate 131,227,575 of OX235273.1, read as the reverse complement.
CTACTGATTTATATTTCGTATTTTCTGAAAAGAATTCCTCTATTACATAGATGTTACATTGTGCTTAGTATATTTTTCTTCTAACAGGTATTTTAGAATGTCGCATAAATTATTTTACTTAATTGCGACATTAATTGCTCATTTGTGTTTGGTAAATGCGGACACTCCTGCTAATTGTACATATGAGGATGCTCATGGTCAATGGATCTTTCACGTTGGAGATTATCAATCAAAATGTTCTGAAAATTGTAAGCGAAATGTTTTAAAGTTCTCGAATGAATTTAGTAAAACCGAAACAGTTTGTCACTATCAATCTTTTATATCCGGATATTGCTATGGATGCATTTGGGAATAGAGGACATTGGACACTTATTTACAATCAAGTAAAGTTTTAAATTGATAAATTCATATTATTTTGTTTAGGGTTTTGAAGTGACAATAAATCATCGTAAATGGTTAGTTATATTCTATTATAAATCAAATGGAGATTATAATTGTCACAAATCTATGCCAATGTGGACGCATGATACTTTAATTCGTCAATGGAAATGTTTTATGGCGGAGAAAATGGGAGTACATGACAAGTAATTTTAATATTTATCCGTTTAACGTTATTAGACAGCCAGCAATTTTTTCATTGTGCTATGTTTAACCAAATGGGTTTTGTATGAACAAAAGGTCTGGCATATGCTAGTGTATCCGTGCATACTTTTCGTGACATCATTACACGAATATTTTGTTTCGAGTCAAATTTTTGAGTGGAATAAAACATTACGTTAGTTAAGAAATGAAACATCGACATCTTCAACGCATATTGCAGCTACGGGATATCCTGTGGCCACGTCTGTCCGAGGGTCGGCTCGCAAATTAGCTATCCAGCTCAGAGAACACAACCACATCAAAAGAAATGGAGTGTTATTCAAAACAGGTTGTATAACAGTATTAACAGGATCGCTTAATGCTTTTATAGAGTGATTTTGAGTTTTCTGAGTTAAAGATGCATTTACAGTTTCGAAACGTCGATGTCTACTCTAGTTCCAATAGTTGGATGATGCCATTAGCTTTTAGTTAGCCGCCGTGGTTCATGCGTTATATACAGTTATCTTAGAGCTTCCTCAGTTGCATTTCTTTTACATCTGAAGCTACTCTTCTCGTATATTTGGCATACAGAAATTCCTGTAATCAATTAACGGAAGTGTTCCATGCTTCGGTCTCGGTATCAAAATAGTATCTCAGACCTCACATGAAATATGAAACCAGAATTCAGTAGTAGAGTTAAATTTCTTCTATGTTCTTCTAACTCATTTCACTTGCTAATTCAATCAATTATTCAGTCATTCAACGTAACATGGTTAATATGATACTATATGGGACGTTCAAGCCTGCTACCTACCACGCCTACATGTTGATTCAAGGGTATCTTAGTTTAAGAATCAAATATTCACTGAAGCATCGTCTGTTTGTCATATCTACCTACTCACTGACAGGTTGTAGTCCATATGGATTTAAGTGTCGGTGTCAGCTGATTGATTGACAGACTAGCGTGCTCTACAGATGCGTAGTACTAGCTAGGGACGTCTAGACTTTTACAAGAGGCGTACGGATAGTCGAAGGAGACTCAGTGTTTACGTAGAGGCCGCTAAATCTGGGGGTCAAAACGTGCGTATGTGATGGGAACTGCGGCTGCATTTGGCAATAGTTGGAAGCTGTTCCAGCTCATCCGAGCCAATAGTAATAAGACACTTAGTGTCTATGAGATGGATTATGAAGCAGATAGTACGTTGATTAACAGCCTACAGAAATACCTAGAACACTGGACAGAACACTTTGGGAAAAATAGATGTTGCCCAGCTCAGATGTTTAATATTTTTAGTAACAGTGCTCTGTGTGGGTGGTTAACACCGATTCACCTGAAGAAGCAGAAGTTCAAGAAGAACTCCAAGTTCTCAGGTGCCATAAGATGACCGACTCAGACAACTTAAGCACCACTCTTTTTAAAGATGATAACGTGACGCCTAGTCAAAGAATTGACTGGACTGTTTGGAAAAGTGTGAGATTGCCTCATCAGTGTGCTGAAGACGGTGATGGTGGACTTGTCGAGTCTATCTTGAGCGGTTTCCAGCGTAATTAGACAAAGAAGTTGTAAAGAAGTCAATCTGGAGTTCCATACTAGTACACCTTGTGGGGACAAATCACAAGACTGGCAAAAATGTAGCCCTTACAATTTTGTCCTACGTCAATTTCCTAAGTCTGTACGCCTTCGACTGCTAAGCATAGCTGAGGTAGTTGACATAAAATTTAAATTTTAGGTGACAGTAGCAGTAATTAATATATATATATTTTTAAATTTTAGCCCCAAAACCAACAAACAAATTCCCTTCAAAGGTTTTGTCAATACACTTTATCAAGTTGACTTCGAGCTTGTGAACAGAATAAACACACAGCAAAACTCATGGCGAGCAGCAGTTTACCCTGAACTGTCAAAGTACACGATGGCTGAAATGAGAAGTCGAGCTGGTGGTGTCAAGTCTTCACTTTCTAGGTAAATTTATCCTAAACATTTTGAATGAATAATATCTGCTTTTTCCCATTTCAACTGAGATTGATATTCCAGGAGATACCTCCTATGGAAAACTTCAGTTAGTTTAAAATTTACTTCATGACAAAAAAGAGTGCACAGTTATGTATTTTTAATTTTAAACTTCTTAGCCATATATACTGGGGAACTCTTAGCAGTATTGAATCTCTACTTTTACAGACTGTCAACGATTGTTTGACCATCGGCACACTGATACATGGTTAAATTGTTATTTCTTAAAGCTGTCAGTGATTCTCATTCCCGGCCAACCGTCATCAAAGTGATCGGACACTAATATCAGGAATATATTTATAAGTATTTGTGTGGGGTTGGAAAATGTTGTTTACTGAATTCTGATTCAGTTACTCATTCAAATCCTCGTTGTTAGAAAGGATGGTGTGATGATTTACGTTTATGGTAGGTGTGGTTGGAAGCAATCGACAGGAACCCCTAGATCTACGTTTCGTGCTTGTTGGTACTTGTTGGCAAGGCGTATCTGCAACCTTGAAAGGATTCATGTTCCCTCTGAAATTCAAACCCGTATCATCTGCTGTTGCAGTCAAAAACGGTACTATACTGACCTGTTCAGACTGACGATAGACCTCCTATAGGCTACGTTTTCATGGTTTCCGGTAACTAAAACAGGTTCATGCGCCATTCGATCGGTTCGGATGGTGAAGCTCGTATTCACCATAGGTTTGGAACCAAGGTTTTCCAGTTCCTGTAAGTAGACAAGCATATCCACTAGTCTGATTGTAAGAGCCAGGCGTTAGTGTTTTTCTGTTTGCTTTTTGCGAGGAGCGACCCCGCCGCATGCAGCCAGTGAATATGATTTACGTGGTAGAGGCCGTGAACGCGTGGTTACGTTAGAGCATTTTGACAGAAGGACCGAAATCTACCCACTCTCGGCTGTACCATGTCTTCTTTTGCGAGTGGAGGGGGGGGGGGCGCATCCTCTGAGAGTTATTTGGTAATCGTTTAAATTTTGTTATACATAACGTAATCATATTTATACCATTATATGTCTTCTAAGTCATGGGGGAGTTTACTAAAGGACTAGCATACTGGGAACATAACTTCTCATTAATCGATTATGCATCATAATCCAGTACAAAAATTTGCCACAGGTTATGGAGTAGTTGCATGTGCTGTTCCAGAAGAAGCAGCATAGGTATACCTAGTTAATATTACATTCTTCTTGTTATTTAACGGAGTAATGCATGTGTTGGTATTCATTCATCTCTTTCAGACCTGCACCAATGTTGCACAGAACCAGGGCATCAGAAGAACTCCTTGCGTTAACTAGAAATCTCCCGGTAGAATTTGATTGGGTCAATCCACCAAATGGTCTACGAAGTCCTGTTACACCAATTCGTAATCAACAAGCTTGTGGTAGTTGTTATGCCTTTGCATCTGCTGCTGCACTTGAAGCGCGTATTCGTCTAGCTAGCAATTTCACTCTGCAGCCTATTCTATCTCCTCAAGCTATAGTTGATTGTAGTCCTTATTCTGAAGGTAGTTTAATCAGATTTATTCCGTGTGTGTGTTTTTGATTGGCAGTGTATGGAATTTCCGTGACTTTTTTTCCCTTCACGTTCCCCAGTGAAACATAGGGGTTCAAGCTAGTGGCTTGGAGTTTCTGTAGCAGTGTTTATTTTTACAGGATGGGGTTGCTAGCCTCATGCCCAACCTTTCCTCTTTACCAGCATTATTTCTGGCTTAGAGAGGTAAAAGAGTGCGTCCGTGGCCGGGGATCGAACCCCGGACCATGTGCATGGTTGGCGAGCGTCCTAACCGCTATGCCACCGACGCACTTACTGACATTAAAAAGTTATTTTCATCTGAAATCTAAAGATTCGCCGTATATCACTGTGTGCATCGATGGTGGTTCAATGGCAGAAAAATGTTCATCAACCACGCACTCCCGAACCACACTCAACTGGTTAGTAAAGCCGGCATAGAGAGGAGATTGAACACGTGAGGCTAATGACACCTCAGAGTTCAAGCTTGAAACCTCTATGTTCCAATTGGAACACAGGGGAATGAAAAAAGTCTCTATAGCAATACAACTGAGTGAATTTCAACAGAGAACTTTGCACAGATGATATGAAGCAGTTCGAGTTGCCACACTCCATGTAACACACAAACACAAGAGAGGAGAGTGAAGAAGGGTTCAAAAAACAGATTATAAACAGAAGTGTGAGTGGGGGAAGAACAATAGAGTTTTATTGGATACGTCAAATCACAGGGAGTGAATGCCTCTGTGCCTGTCATTCAGAACGATTTTCAGCCGTATCACCAATCGTCTCCAGCCGTCATTGGTTCTTACCATCCAGAGGACTCCAACCAATGAGACAGTTTACACCTTCCTACGTGGCTGTCTGTCTGAAACTAACTGTTGTGGATTTCATTGACTGATAAAGCCACGTTTTGGCTTGACCACCACTGGCTCTTCCACAACCCTCACCCTGTGTCAGTTAACATTTTCCATCAAGGAAACCGATGGCTGGACATGCGTAACACATGTCCAAACCATCTCAATCGATGTAGCTGCTTCATAACATCATGGATTGATTTTTCCTCCTTCCATAACACTTAACTTATAACTTCAGTATTCCTCATCCTATTACACCCACCATCTAACATGGGAGATAGGACTCAGACACCTATGATCCACGACAACTAGGCATGCTTTTCATGTCTTCTACTTTCAATATAATAGTCGATATCATTAATATTAAGAGTAGACTTTTGGCACTATAGTAGAATATAATTCCATATTAGATAAGTTCACTTAATATAACACAGTCATCAAGTATTCATCACTGAATGACCTTTTGAGCACCATTCATTCATTGCTCATAATTATGTCAATCCGTATTCACACGACTTCCTGTCTTGCCTTTCTAATAATCTAATTTCCATATATCCGGCATATATAGGTGTTACATCGTTCCTATAGCATGTCTATCTGGATTCAACATAGAACTTGGCACCGAAGTGCAGCAGTTCGAGTTGCCACGTTCCAAATAGCACACAAAGGTAGACAAGAAAATAAGTGAAGAGAATCAATAGAGTTTTGACAAGTATAAGAGTGAAACAGCATGAATGAGTAATGGTAGAAAGGAATATGAAAGATTACAGAGACTGAATACATCTGCGTAAGCCATTGACAACGATTTTGAGCCATGTCACCTATTGTCTCCAGCCATTGATCCTTAGAGTCCCGAGGGCCCCAACCCGGAAGTCTGCATCTCCCTCCCTACCTGACTCATTTTAACTGTCAAGGATTTCATGGATTGATTGATGCCATGTTTTTGTTTGGCATGGCACCACTTACTCTTTTCCAACCTGCACCTATATCAGCTAGCTAGTTATGCCTGTCGGGGGAGGTGATGATTAGACATGCGCAGCACGTGACCTAGCCATCTCAATCTATGTAACTTTATAGCCTCTTCGATTGATTTTCCCTCTTTGCCCAACACTCTACGCCTAACGTCAACATTACTTACCTTATTATACCACCTAACGTGAGAAAGAGATCGTAGACATCTATGATCAAAAACAGTCAACCTTTTCATGTCTTCAACTCGTATTGTCCATGTTTCAGAGCCATAGAGAAGGACGGAGCGAACTGCTGAGCAGTACACACGTCCCTTGGTTGATAGTCGGATGTCACGCCTACGCCAGAGATGGTGTAAGTTAGCGAAAGCAGCTCGAGCTTCTTGGATCGGTGCTGAGATTTAGTCACCAATCAATCCATTGGTGCTGAAGTGAAGTGGTGAAGTGGTCAACATGTTCTATCACTTCACTCCCTATCACTAAGCTAGGAGTTGACGTAGTCAAGTCCTGTAGCAGCATCTTACATTTCACAGGGGCGAATCGCATGCCAAACATACGAAGATTGCTGCTCAAGATGTTCAGAAGACTGCATTTTGTCAGCATCCTCCCCCAACAGGACTATGTCATCTGCATATTCTAAGTCCATAAGACTATCCCCTGGTAACAAGTCGATTCCTGAGTCGTTAAGTTCAGTTAAGGATACTTCCATTAGCATATCTATGATGAAGTTAAACAGAAATGGGGAAAGTGGACATCCCTGATGGACACCACTGGTTGTTATCAATAACATGTATTTATTGTTGACTCAATGAACAACCACTCGGTAATTAACCTTCCCTCTCTCCACCTAACTATATTAGTTTTTGATATTTTTGTCATATCCCACCCGGCTGGGCTATTACATGCAAATTCATGTATAGCTTTATCACTATTGCCCGGAATATAAGTTTAATTTAGAAAAACTTTTATGGGATGGTGAAATCTAATTATATGACTGCTTATGAAGTCATTGATCTTTGTTTGATCTGAATTGTATTCACAGGTGGCATTTTCTGGATGTAAATTAATCACTGTTTGGAGATCCTTTGTGATGGATGATATAACTATGAATCTTTTAGTATAGGTCGGTCGGTCGGTTTTCGACATAGAACTTTGCACATATGTGCGGCAGTTCAAGTCGCCACAATCCATGTAGCACGCAAACCAAGAGAAGAAAGTAGAAGAAATGCATAATATAGACAGTAAACAGAGGTGTAAGACAAAAGGAATAGTAATAAAGGAGAACAGAACAGTTTAATTGGAAATCATAAGTCACAAGGAGTGGATGGATCTGCGCCACTGAGAACGATTTTGAGCCATGTCACCAACTGTTTCCAACCATTGGTTTTTACCATCCCGAGGACCCCAACCAGGAAGTCTGCATCTTCCTACGTGGCTTAGACTAACTGTTGTGGATTTCATTGACCGGTGCCATGTTTTGGTTTGACCGCCGCTAGCTCTTTTCCAGCCTGGCCCTATATCAGCTAACATTGCCCGTCGAGGAAGGCGATGACTAGGCATACGTAACACATGTCGTAACCATCTCAGTCGAAGTAATTTCATCGTTTCGTCGATTGATTTCCCCGTCTTACCTAGCACTCGACGCCTAACCTCAATATTACTCACCTTATTATACCACTTCACACGGGAGATAGAACGCAGACACCTATGATCGAAGACAGCTAATCTTTTCATGTCTTCTGCTCTCAACGGCCAGGTCTCACAGCCATAAAGGAGGACGGAGCGGACTGTTGAGCAATACACACGCCCTTTGGTCGATAGTCGGATATCGCGTCTACGCCAGAGACGGCGAAAACTGGCGTATGCGAACCTAGCCCTCTGTATTCGTGCTGAGATTTCGTCTGAGATCAACCCGTTGGGGCTGATGGTACTTCCCAAGTAATTGAAGCGGTCAACGTGTTCTACCACTTCACTTCCTATTTCTAAACTAGGGGTCGATGAAGTCCAATCCTGCAGCAGCATCTTACATTTTACAGGGGTGAATCGCATGCCAAACATACGAAGATTGTTGCTCAAGGTGTTCAGTTGACTCTGCATTTTGTCAGAGTCCTCGCCTAGAAGGACTATATCGTCCGCATATTCTAAGTCAACGAGATTATTCCCTGGTAGCAAGTCAATCCCTGAGTCGCTGAAGTGTGATAGGGTTAAGTCCATTAGTACGTCTATGATGAAGTTGAATAGAAATGGGAATAGTGGGCATCCCTGATGGACACCACTAGTCGTCACCACTTCAGATGACAACTCGCCATAAGCCCTCACCTGGCTGACTGCATGAGTACGAGTAGAGTGCCTTAATCAGTGCAATGTATTTTCTTGGCATTCCCTTTACAGCCAAGCATCGCCAGAGAACCTCTCGGTCGACAGAGTCGAATGCCGCCTTTAGGTCAAGAAATATAATGATTGTCGGACGCCGGTAGGAATGCCTATGTTCTAGAATCTGTCGAAGGGTGAAGATATGATCAATACACCTTCTACCTGGCCTAAAACCTGCCTGGTTTTCTCGTGTTTGTGTCTCCTGAGCACCACTTAGTCTACGCAGTATTATTGAGCCTAGGATTTTAGATACTATATTGGTCAAGCTAATCCCTCTGTGATTATCACAAGAAGACATGTTTTAGTATAACACAAATTGATTCATGAATTATCGTTTCCAAATTCCTAACGTCATTAATTCTCACTAAATTGTTCTCATTATCTCTCCTTTCTTATTCATGTTCGTCTTTTGTAATACCGTCCATTTTTAATCTTTCACGGAAGTTTCATATTTATTTACATGTTGTGCTATAACAGAATTTGCGCATATATTTCTTTTTAAAAGTTTCATCACGGATTGATATCATATAGAAAACCACTGAAAACCAAAAGCGGAGTGCTGGAAAGCTGTTTCGTCCCAGTTTGGAACTAATCCGATGTACACACTCCCTACCAGGATTCAAACCCAGGACTTTCCTGTTACAAGGAAAACCCGTAGATAATTCAGCCACTAAGACCCTACTGGATGACCCACTACCCATGAGTTCTAACTTCTACCAATTTGTGATTTTAGCGCAACTGTCATCAGCCAATGCCATCCATGGTGAGTATTTATCCTCAGTCCCGATAGGGTTGACCCCACTGGTGACGTCTTCTCACTAGAACTCTAGTCCTGTAACCAGTTACTAACGATCATCAGATTGATTTTGATGAATTAGACTGTAGGGATTTGGTTTATTTCAAGTATGATCACGGATTGCTATCAGTTAGAGATCCACTGAATGATCTACATACCATGACTTGTAACTGGAAGGTCCTAGGTTCGAACCCTGTCAGTAGATGTGCAATGCTGTCTGTCTGTGTTCGACATAGAACTTTGCACCGATGCGCGGCAGTTGAATTCACCACACTCCATGTATCACAAAAACCAAGAGAAGAAAGTAGAAGAAATGCAAAATATAGATAGTAAACAGGGATATGAGACAAGAGGAATAGTAATAACGAAGAACAACATAGTTTCATTGGAAATCATAGGTCACAAGGAGTAGATCCATCTGCGCCATTGAAAACGATGAGTTTGAGCCATATCACCAATTGTTTCCAACCATTGGTTTTTACCGTCCCGAGGACCCCAACCAGCTAAGAAGTCTACACCTTCCTGCGTGACTGGCTTAAACTAACTGTTGTGGATTTCATTGACTGGTGCCATCCCTATGTCAGCTAACATCGCCCATTGTCGAGAAAGGCGATGACTAGGCATACGTAACATATGTCCTAACCATCTCAGTCAATGTAATTTCACAGTCTCGTCGATTGATTTCCCCCTCGACCAATGCCTAACCTCAATATTGCTCACCTTATTATACCACTTGACACGGAAAATAGAGCGCAGGCACCTATGATCAAAGGGATGTGCAGTGCTGATGAGTCCCAAGCTAGGAAGAAACAGCTTTCCAGTATATATATAATAAACGTTTTAACCCAAGCGTCTGTAACAATTATTTGACTGTTTAGGCTGTAGCGGTGGTTTTCCTTTCCTGATTGCTGGAAAATATGCTGAAGATTTTGGATTTGTACCAGAAGACTGTGATCCATATACTGGTGAAGATGGCGACAAATGTCCTGTATCCAAAAACTGTACTCGGTATTATGCTACAAATTATGGTTATATTGGCGGTTATTACGGGGCGACTAATGAAGAACTTATGCGATTAGAACTTGTTAATAATGGTCCATTCCCTGTTGGATTTGAAGTATACGAAGATTTTCAATATTATAAGCAGGGTGTCTATCGTCATACAGGACTTCATGTGAGTTCCCTCCCCCACCACCCCCTACGCAACATTGTTTTTTAAAATATTTTTTATTATTTTTAAAGTTAACGTATCATTCACGCATTGAAGTTGATTTTCTAAGCTGCGAAGTCGAATTAGTATTCAACTACTGCAAAAAATCCCTCAAAACTGCTCTTAAATATCAGCAAGCCTTGACAAAGTTCAACTTTAGACACCTAAGAGATGCGGACGAACCAGTGATCTTGGAACGAGAAGTTGCACTAGAGAACGAATTCAAGCCCCCCCCCTCAACTCTCCCTAACCCTAACCGACCGTAATATCTCTATAACTAGGTGAACGTAATCCTAACGTGTCCTTTTTTGATAATAATAATAATAATAATAACAATAATTTGCTTTATTCCAAAACAGTACTTGTGATACAGAATGGAATTCTCAGCATTTTTACTACAGTATTGCATCCAGTTAGTACATTGTCAATAAATAGAATTCTACATAGATTGAGGAAACCAACAGTTCATTACTACAACAATACATTGGCATGTCAGTAGCAAAGGTAAAGCTGAAACAGTGTTTGAAGGTGTTAGAAAAGTGGGAGCTGTCTTATTAACTGGCGTAAGCGAGAGAAAGAGACAAAGCAGCACATAACGGAAAAAGAAGAGAGAGAAAAGGAAAAGAAAGAAAGAAAATGTTGTACCTATAAATGATGTGGGTTGGAAAGACGAGATCCAGTTGTACTACTGACTATTCAATGAATTATAGGTGTCACGCCTAATGCTTTCTTTATCACACAGAACACGAGCTAAGTAGGGTATGGTTGAGTTTTTGTACTTGCTGGTGCGAGCATATAGTTTTCTATATTGGCTTCTGGTTTTACCTGATGAGATGCAAGGCGAGAGTTGTGAATGAAGAGGGTGTGGTGTGAGTTAGATAAAATGGACTTGGCCCATTCCTCACATGAGTCCATGTGCCTGTCAACCAGAGTATTAGCAAGCTGGTTAAGTGGTACGTTGCTTACCCTGCTGACAACCTTTAACATCCTGCATAATATGATGTTATAGTCTTTCTTCAGTAGCCCGGGAAAAACTAAGGGGGAACAATAGAGAATAATAGGCAGGATGCGAGAATTAACGAATTGTAGGAGTAAGGATTGGGTTGGGTAATAACAGAATGTTTTAACTTCTTGATGTAGAAGGTAAGACGGAATATTTTCTCAGAAATTGCTAAGATATGAGACGACCAGGAGAGATCAGCAGATAGAATGACGCCTAGGTATTTAATTTCCGATTTCGTTTCTATTTCAGTGTTGCACAATGTTCCACACCTCGTGAGAGCCAACCAGTTTGTTTAGGTCGGATTTATGCCTAAAGGTGAAATTGACTGTTTGGCATTTGGAGGGGTTTAGGGTAAGACCATTTTCCTTGGACCACTGGCTGATTTCTGAGAGAAAGCCATTAAGTTTAGAGCAGTCACTTTGACATTTGATAGGCAAAGATACAGACAGATCGTCAGCGTATTTGACAAAATTAATGTCATTTGAAGATGGTAAGTCATGTAGAAAGAGGGAAAGGAGAAGTGGGGAGAGTACAGCGCCTTGGGGGACTCCGGCTTCAGTGAGTACAGCAGAGGATGATTTACCTTTGTACACGGTGTACTGCATTCTGTTAGAGAAGTAGGAATGCAACCAGTTAGTGACCCAAGACTCAGTTTTCGTCAAAGAGAGCTTATTTAGCAGGAGACATCTAGGAACAGAGTCGAAAGCAGAAGTGAAGTCAAGAAACGTGCAGCGGATGTACTTGGCACCTTTATCTAATGATGGGACGATGTTGTTGTGTAAGACAGCTGCAGCGTCTAATGTACTCCTACCCTGTCTATAGGCAAATTGTTTGGGGTCTTCGAAGTTTTTAAGGGAGGGTTTGAGTTTAAGAAGTATAAGTTTTTCCATAAGCTTTAGAAATGGGTAAGTGATGGCAATGGGTCTGAAGTTTACGTCCTTGCCGTTTCCAGGTTTAGGGACAGGGACAATTTTGATGTCTCTCCATGCATCAGGTACGATATTTTTAGAGAAAGAAGCATTTAGGATGTCGGTTAGTGGAGAACACAACACATCTGCTCATTGTTTTAGAACATAGGCAGGTATACCATCAGGACCAAGGCTACGTGAGGGCTTGAGTGTTTTAAGACATTTTAGAACATCGAGAGTATTAAAGTCATGAAAGTTTTCAGCTACATGATAGGTAACATTAGAAGTAGTTAAAGTAGAAGGACAGCGTACAAAAGACTGATTAAGAGCATTAACATCATAAGAGGGAAAAGTATTACAACGCTTACTATTCTATTACCAGTAATTTCATTGAAAAGTTTCCACATACTGATTGGAGATTTACATGATAAAGGTGTATCATTATAGATAGCATTAAGATTTTTGATTTCAGATTTGATCTGAGCATTAATCTTTTTGAGTCCTAACTTGTCTTTGGATTTGTATAAAGTTTCTTTTTTCCTGCGAAGTTGTTTGAGATAAGGAGATGAGAAGCTGTCGAGGCGTTTGAATAGAGTTTGTTTGGGACAGCATATATCAAGGCAAAACTTAAGATAATCCGTTATATTGACAATTGTGTCATCTAATGAACTTTCATGGAATAAGTCCCAGTTAGTATTTTGTAACATGCTTCTTAGATTGAGTAAGTTTTCGGGTGAGTAGCATCTTTGTTGTGCTTTCATAGACAGATGCGAGAAGACTTTAATATGTGTTTTGCTGTAAATTTTTGGTAGAACACGAACAATAGAGTGATCAGAGTTGAGGATCGGTGCACGTTTACGTGCTTCATAGATTCCTTGGTCATTTGTGAAAACTAAATCCAGTGTTTTGTCTAGTCGAGTGGGAAATTTGACAATGTTAGAGTGACCAAGTGCTTCAAGTAAGGAGCAATTTGACGAGTTGAAGTCCCCAGTAATAACAGATAGAGAGTTATCGAAGTTGGCGGCAGCAAACATGGTGAATTCATCAGCAAAATTTGAAAGATTAGATAGTGAGCAACTTGGAGAAATGTACATGTTTGTGATAAAGATGTGTTTATATTTGGGGAGATGTTTGGGACGACATTTGACGGTGATGCAGTCTATGAAGTCATTTGAGAATGAGAAGCAAACATTTTTAGAAATAGACCATTTTGAGTTAATGAAAGTTGCTACTCCACCCCCATTTTTCTTATTACAACATTTTCGGTCTTGTCTAAATAGGATGAAGTCCTTTAGAGAGATGAGATTGTCATCGTACAGTTCGTGTAACCATGTTTCTTGTAATGTGATTATCGCAGTATTGTGATAAGTGTCAGTGGACATCAAGGATTGTAGGTACATTATTTTGTTTGGCAGAGAGCGGCAGTTGGTGTTCATTATGATAGGGACCGTGGTTAAGTGTATTGGTGTACGTTTAAGAGCTCTTTGCCAGCCACTACGATGCTTCTTCCTTGATTTCTTGGGAATATGAAAGTTATTGGGTCGTAAATGAAGGTAACAGTAATCATTCCCTAGCCTTACTTAAAAGTAACCAGATATCCTGTTTAATATCATTTTCATTTGCCTGGTTATCATGTCTTGTTCCGAGTGGGTATTGCAAGGTGATCATTGGTGCTCCCATCGGATTTCGAACCCAGGACCTTCTGGTTACAAGGCCAGCGAGCTCATAGACCATTAATCCACTGGTAGCCGATCCAATTGCTATGTCATAAATTGTCAGAAGTTAGAATTCATGGGCCATTGGATCGGGTCCCAGTGGATTAATGGTCTACGAGCTCGCTGGCCTTGTAACCAGAAGGTCTTGGGTTCGAACCCCGGTGAATGCGTGCTGCTGAGGTGTCCCAAACTACAACGAAATAGCTACCCAGTGTCCCACAGGTTTTCCAATGGTTCTCTAAGTGATTGTCAGCTCATGATAAAATCCTCCAACCAATTTTGATGTATTTGTTTTTTTCTGAGTCGGATGGTTTAAGTTACGAAGCTTTCGTTGTCGTTCTAGGCAACATCTTCACCGCTATACTTCAAAGTGAATTGGGCTTTTAGAATTCTTTACGAGTTTATTAGTCATCTCTCCTGGTAAGCTTGAACGCGATTGTTAATCTTGATAACCTTGGATAACTAATCTAGTTCAAGGTTACCAGGAGAGGTGACTAACAAACTCACGAATAATTCTAAAAGCTTACTTCAATTTGAAGTATAGTGCTGAAGATTTTGCCTAGAACGACAACAAAAGCTTCGTCACTACACCATCTGGCTGAGAGAACACAACTACACCGAAATAATTCACCTCAGCAGCTGCAAATCTTCCATTATCTCTGAAACACCAATTTTCCAATTTTCTAATTTCATTCAATGTTTCCCTTTTTCCCTTGTTTATGTTTTTTTTTGTTTTGCTTGTTAGAGTAATCGATACGGTTTTGATCCATTCGAGTTGACCAATCATGCTGTTCTATTAGTCGGTTATGGTGTGGATAAGTCAACTGGTGAACCATACTGGAAAATAAAAAATAGTTGGGGTTCTGGATGGGGTGAACAAGGATTCTTTCGAATTCTACGTGGAGTCGATGAATGCGGCGTAGAAAGCTTAGGTGTTCGATTTGATCCTGTTCTATAAGTAATCCTACACTTGTGTGTCTGCGTATAAACCTAAGCTAAGCTCTACACATCTTTACTCTTATAGATACATAAACGAACAAATCATGCAGGATGTATAAGACTGCCACTCTTACATTTGATCTGACTACTCTGCAATCTCATTTACTCTATTATTATTATTACTTTTTTTTATACATTTATTTAAAACACATTTACTATTGCAATTAGATGGATTGATAGAAGCCGGTGATTTTAAAGAAGAATTATTTTGTAGACCACAGCGTACATCCATTTTAGATCTGTTTTCCCCCTCTTTATTACCGTTTGATATATTTTTCAAGCTGCTCCTAAGCGTTTCATGTTTTTAGCACGTTGATTATTTAACAATTACAAATGGACAATTTACAGACATAAAATTGCCTTGTTTTTGAACTTTCAGCAGTGATGATGTTTTGTGTTTTTTCTCACTGAAGCTGCTAATCTCACCCCACCCCCACCGCCAAAGCTTTCCTTTTTATCCGAGCTTACTACCACCGGCTACATGAGATTTAAGTGTGCTTCGACCGGGAATCGAACTCAAACCGCCAGTCAGCGTGGTTGAAAAGTGAGCATTCTACCATCGATGCACAAAGTCAGGCTTTCTCATCCTCTTTTCGAACACTTCGGCAGTCTCTCTCTAGATTCAACATGGAACTTGGCACCGAAGTGCAGCAGTTCGAGTTGCCACGTTCCAAATAGCACACAAAGGTAGACAAGAAAATAAGTGAAGAGAATCAATAGAGTTTTGACAAGTATAAGAGTGAAACAGCATGAATGAGTAATGGTAGAAAGGAATATGAAAGATTACAGAGACTGAATACATCTGCGTAAGCCATTGACAACGATTTTGAGCCATGTCACCTATTGTCTCCAGCCATTGATTCTCAGAGTCCCGAGGGCGGGCCCCAACCCGGAAGTCTGCATCTCCCTCCCTACCTGACTCATTTTAACTGTCAAGGATTTCATGGATTGATTGATGCCATGTTTTTGTTTGGCCACCACTCACTCTTTTCCAACCTGCACCTATATCAGCTAGTAATGTTAGGCATGCGCAGCACGTGACCTAGCCATCTCAATCTATGTAACTTTATAGCCTCTTCGATTGATTTCACTTCGTATTCATGGTCTTGCAGGGGATCGAACTCTAGGACCTTCAGATTACGGCGCAAGGCTGTTGATCATTCATCCACTGGGATCATTATACTGCATACTTACGAAATTTTACATTTAGAACAAGACATATAAGCGAACAATATTGTTTTCAATTTGATCTTCAGGCTTTACTCTAATTTAAATAGATTTATATATAAAATTTTAACCAGTGACGGTGATTTTGGGAATCAAATAATAATAATAATGTGGTAAATGTTTTGAACGTAGTTAATAACGATGATTATAATGATAACAAAATATTCATAATAAGGTTTATGCAGGTGGCAATAAGAATAACAAAGGTAGTATGTTTATATATGCGTATATGTAGACAATTCAATAAATAAATTAGGTTAAATCTTAAAAGTTACGTTATACTAAAGGCGAAGTGGACAGATAATCAGATTGAGAGTGGTCACCAAGTGGACAAAAATAGTGCCTTCAAAGTTATCTGTTGCATTCCAACAAGCCTTTCGAACCCGTCTTCTACGCATAGCCGGAGCTATGGGAATTAATTCGAGAGAACAATCCTAGTGCCTTGGCATACAACAAAAGAAGTTTGTTCTACCTTTGTCTCTCCCTTGCTTGCCTAGGTGAACTCTATTCAAAACTCTCCCATCCTTTCTTATTTTCCATCTCCTTCGTACTTTTATGATATTTATTTAAACTCTGATTATCTGTCCACTTCACCTTTTAAGATTTGACCTAATTTATTTATTGAATTGTCTACATATACGCTTATGTACATATACTACCTTTGTTATTCTTATCGCCACCTGCATTAACCTTGTTATCATTATAACCATCGTTATTAATTAATTAGGTTCAAAACATTTACCACATTATTATTATTATTTGATCCACAAAATCACCGTCATTGGTTGAAAATTTTTATATATAAATCAATGTAAATTAAAGTAAAGCCTGAATATCTAATTGAAAACAATACTGTTCGCTTATATGTCTTGTTCTAATATTTAAAAAATGGGAATATTAGATATATCACACAGTGGAACAGTATTATTTAGTGAGTGATGTTTCAAACAAAATTTACTGTTCATAATCATATCAATTATAGCCAAACGACTTCGAAAATTGAGTTTTATAGTTTTCTTTGTCTTGCCTTGCTTTTCCGATGTTCCTTGCTCTGATATCCTCGTCAGTTCCGTCCGCCTCTAGTTGAAACGATGCTTCCCGGGTGGGTAGGTAAAGTAGACTGCTTCTTTCAGATTTCCCCCTGTAACCTATACATTTATGAACCAATCCCCCTTCTCAGGTGTGAGGCTAGCAACTCCACCCTGTAAACAAAGTTGCTGCAGAAACTTCAGCACGATGAGTCTCCTTGCGACAAAAGAAAAAAAGTTTGTGTGGGCACATGGAACGTCGGCACAATATACGAGCTGCTGCTGCGTGACCGCAGAGCCCAGGGGACAACTGCTTGAGGCCGGTCACACACGGCCTGTTTTTGTTTGTTGTTTTTCATTTGGTGTGTCTCAGTAGCGTATTTATCACTTCTGCCCTGTGACACGGCAGCAGAAAGCGCGGTCGTTGTTAATCCGGGCCCCGACCGATCCGGCATGATATTTTGTGAATTTGTTTGAATCATAGTATTGGATTGGGTAACTGCTTTTAGTCTAACCGCTATCCAAACAACCTTCCTGGCATGGTAGGACCTGCAGGGACATGAGTCCCAGCCAGTTTAGCTTGTTGGGTCACTACAATATACGAGACTGGCAAAGCTGCTCAGATTCTAAAATGTGACCAACTAATCATAAAATCAATGTACGTACCAGCGACTTTCTAAATTATTTTCTCTAATTTCAACTCTATGATTAAAAATAAACTGAATGTAACATGCAGTTCATTGTAGACTACTACATGACTGATTTTATCGATTATTTGTGTCACGTGATTACGAATGTTACATACTTAATTTATATTATGGAATGTGTTAAATGTTATATGCCATTGTCGATAATCTACGAAATCACGTCATCTCACAATAATAATTTGCTTTAATGAGTGTTTCATACAGACATATCAGAGATACAAACCTTTTTTAAATTTAGGTTGTCAGACCACTTTGTGTTGGTTTTGACGACTGTGTCGTTTGTTTTTGAGATTTTTTGAGTTTTGCTTTCTTATTGTACAATAGTGAAGTGTGATTACTTAAAGCAATAAGCTATGGTTACTCTAGTTTGATACAGCTTAGGATAGGTAGACTGTAATAATAATAATAATAATAATAATAATAATAATAATAATAGTAATAATAATAATAATAGTAATAATAATGATAATAATAATAATAATAATAGTTAGAGAACTTCATGCAATTCTTCCCATTAATAAACTTGAACAAAGCAAGAACAACAATTGTACCAGGATAATATGAGCTCATCTTTTATTATTATTTCGAGGATTCTTCTCAACTGGTTACAACCTGAACGATGAAAAATATGAATTACATTACATTAAAGATTTGAACATAATTTTTCACGATCACAAGGAGTAATTGGTAGGAAATAAAAGTAGCATTAGTCCGGAATGATTTAACTAATTAAGAGTTACAAACACTGACTATTTATAGAATAATTCAAATGAACTGTGATCAATATTTGACAGTTTATAAATATTTATAGAATAATTAGGCAATTAGGCTTGGAAACAAAAACAAGCTGTTGTATATATATATATATATATATATATATATTTGTCACCAAGGCAGTGCAAGATTCACCACTGTCTCTTTCTGCGTACATAGATTTGGTTTCAGTCGTCTGATAGCAATTGCTTCAGCAAAGCGTAGCATGTTAGGTTTCTTTTGCTTGTTGATTATTTTGAATGACTTCAAGTTGTCTACATTATGACCAGTGTCTAATAGATGACGCGCAATTGCACTGTTTAATACTTGTGGACCTTTCAGTCTCAGGTTCTTTAGTATGTGTTCAGGAATGCGGACAATAACCCTTCTCTCTGTCCTTCCGATGTAGGTGCTTTGGCACGTACATGTAAATTGGTAGACACAGTTGGAGTACTGCCAGACAGCTGTTTCATCAGCCTAGTTTGGTGGTCATCGGCGGTACGCACCCACTGGGGTTCGAACCCAGCACCTTCCAGTCACAAGGTAGCATCTAATTTTATTGAATAATATTAAAAGCAATTATAAAGATAATATGACCGGATTGTTAAT
Source organism: Trichobilharzia szidati (assembly GCA_944472155.2). Taxonomy (NCBI): domain Eukaryota; kingdom Metazoa; phylum Platyhelminthes; class Trematoda; order Strigeidida; family Schistosomatidae; genus Trichobilharzia; species Trichobilharzia szidati. The sequence continues at coordinate 131,208,327 of OX235273.1, read as the reverse complement.
GGCAGTTCTTATATGGTATTTGTAATGACAGTGAAGTCGTATATATACACAAAACGAAATTGTAAATAATAATAATAATGTTAGTAGCTGAGCCAAATGTGGTGTCGTTGAGTTCCTATACTTGATACTACGAGCATATAATCTTTTGTACTGACTCCCGCTCCTACCAGATGAGATACAATGGGGGAGAGTTGAGAATAGAGAGGGGCGATGAGTGTCAGAAAATATAGATTTAGACCATTTCTTGAGTGAGTTTAGATGTCTATCAACTGATGTAGTGACGAGCTGACTAAGCTGCACTTGTCCGACTGACAACCTTTAACACCCCTCTCAAAATGACATAGTCCTTTTTCACTAACCCAGGACAGACTACGGGGGAAGAGTAAAATACAATGGGTGAAATACACGAGTTAACAGATTGTAGAAGCAGAGGTTGAGTGATTCGGGGATAGTTTGAGCTTCTTAATGCAGTAGCTTAGACGGAACATCATTTTACAAATCGACAAAATATGGAACGACCAAGTGAGGTCAGGGAATAGAACCATGCCAAGGTATTTTGTGTTCAACCTAGTTTCTATTATGGTCCCCTCTATACTACAAGCATCGTGTGTACTAACCAGTCGTTGTAGATCACTTTTATGTCTAAAGGGAGAAGTCAATAGTCTGGCATTTTGAGGGATTTAACATAAGACCATTTAGCTTAGACCACTAACTGATGTCCGACAGAAAGCTATTAAGTTCGCAACACTCTGATTGGGACTTAACAGGAAGCTAGACGGTAAGATCATCAGCGTATTTGGCGAAGTTGATTTCATTAGGAACAGTTAAGTCATATAAGAAGAAAGAAAAAAGTAAAAAGGAGAGATAACAGCACCCTTAGGAACACCAGCTTTAGTAAGCAAGGCCGAAGAAAGTTCACTCTTATATGCAGTTTACTGCATTCTGTTAGAGAAATAAAAAAAAACAGTCACTTAGCAGCCCAGGGCGCAGTTTGTGTAAAGAAAAGCTTATTTAGCAAAATCCATCTGGCTATTGAGTCAAAACCAGATGTGTAGTCGAGGAAGGTGCAACGTACATATTTTTTGCTCCTTTGTCTATGGAGGAGACAATGTTACGATGTAATACAGTGGCAGCATCTAAAATACTTCTGCACTGGTTTTTTAAGCAAACTGTTTGGGATCATTCAGACAATTGAAGTAACAAGCTTATACACCGATATCCCAATTAATTTAGCTCTGGAGGTAGGTAATTAGGCCAGAATTGGATGTTGATCTTGAATTCACAAGTGGGATAAAAGTCTTAGTTGATGAAATAATACTGAGAGTAAAATGATGTCTAACCTTCATTTGATTCTAATTTCAAAATAAATAAAAAACATACAAGTAAACAAATAGGCTGGCAATGGGATCATCAATATTCCCCAGTGGTAGCTTTTAATTCACTTTTGATTTCCCCGTTGACTGGTCGGATCGAAATGTTAATCCGCAGATATTATTGAAGCTTCCGCTAAAGGAATCGACATGTAAACAAAGGCCGAACATTTTCATACAGTCAGTCAACGGGAAAATTAAAATTGAACAAGAGACTAGAAATAACTGACACCCATTCCAAAAGAGAGAAGAAGCATCAAAGATAGAAAGGACTTCAGGTGAACATATAGAAAATAGAGATGATGAAGATTCCTGGACGAGAACAACAACAGACAACAATCAGCATAAATGGGAGGAACCTGAAAGAACCAACCTCCTTTACCCACCGACCTAGGAAGCATCGTTTCAATTACAGGTGGACGGAACTGAAGAGGATATCAAAGCAAGGATCGGGAGAGCAATGCAAGCTTTCATTAATCTCAAGTCTGTGTGGAGGTCAACAGCACTCATCATGAAAATGAAAATGAGATCCGGATTTTCAACTCCAATGTGAAGTCAATACTGTTATGTGGATCAGTGACTTGTCGCCGCATCACGAAGAGCACTTCGAACAAACTGCAGACCTTCATCAACAGCTGTCTTCGCTCAATACTACGCCAGATTAGATGGCCGGTCAGAAAAGATCAGCAACAGGGGTCTCTGGTAGCGAGCGAAACAACCCAGCAGGAACCGATTGTGCAACAAATAAGCAGGAAGAAATGTAGGTGGATTGGCCATACTTTGAGGAAACCATCAAGTGGCATCACTAAACAAGCCGTCGAATGGAACCCTAACGGGAATCGGCAAGTTGGTCGTCAGTGCAAGGGTGACTTGGAGGAGGTCATGTGAAGAGGAGATGAAAGCATATGGGCAGACGTGGAGCGAGGTGGAAACGTTGGCAGAGAACCGAACGCAATGGAGACATGGGGCTTAATCCCTATGTTCCTCTAGGAAAAAAAGGAAACAATAATAATAATAATTCCAAACGAGGTGGCTCTCTTGGCCCAAGTGGTCTAGTGCATAACGCTTTGGCGTTTGAAACTGTGAGTAGTGGGTTCGAGCCTCGTCACTCACTGTGGAATACAGGTACATCTAGATAATGAGTCCAAAGTGGGACGAAATTCACAATCTGGATCCCACTGCTAGTGGTAATCCACGAAATTGACATTGATGAATAGTTGGGAATGTGAAGCTTTTGGAACATTTAATCCTGCTCTTGGGTTGTGGTGAAGGTATGTGGTTGACGCATTCACTTTGTTGAAATCTGAATACATCCTTCAGTTCTCCAGATACGGAACCCCATAGGGTGAGTTAGCTGTGCTAGAATGTAAAATAAAACGAAAACAGGTTGTTGGGTTAGTTGCTAGCATTTATACGAAACCGACACACTGATAAATACTTGGACTTCAATCCATCTCATCTAGAAAAGGTGAAGGAAAATAGTGTTAGTTAAATGTCTTTATAATCGGGGCAAGAGCCTAACTAGGAAGCCATAGGATTTAAATGATGAAATCAAACAAATAAAGGAAAGATTACTAGTGAATAACAACTACCCATCAAAATTTATTCAGAAATATACGAAGAACCATGGAAAAACTAAGACTAGTGATATAAGTGACGAAAATAATACGGAATTCAAATCCTCTGTACTACTGCTGTATCAAGAAGTAACGTCAGAAGCCTTACGTAGAACTCTCAATGACGCTGGAACTAAAGTGGAATTTAAACCAACCGACAAACTCTCTCAGAGATAAACTTTGTCGGCTTAAGGACCTAATAGATCCAATTAGGAAAACTAATATATGATGGAGAAGATTTGTAGCTCAGGTGGATGATTTTGATGTGGATGTGTTCTCTGAGCTGGATAGTAAATTTGCGAAGCTTTCATTGCCCTACTAGACAACATCTTCAGTGCATACTTCAATATCATTTGAAGTGAGCTTTTAGATTTCTCCACGAGTTTACTTGTCATCTCTCCTGGTGGAAACCTTGAACGTGATTGGTTGTTTTTGTGTGTTTTCACACCATCTAGGCTACTTGTATTGGAACTGATTGTTTCTTTGACTTAAACTTTGACCCTTTGTAAGGTTTGTGTGTGTAAGGTTTCCTTCTTAATGGTTAGTAAATTTCGTCTATCTCGATGTGTTTATTGGTTGACGATTCACTGGAATACCAGACAGGCTTCTAAAAATTCTCTAACATTCTTGGTGTTCCCTCTGTTTAATATTTGAAAGCTGGTTGTCCCAGTTGAATTAACGTCCATGGTTGTCTGTATGTAGTGATATGACGGAGTGGGTGTTTTGTCTTTCGACGGACATTACATCTGTGTTTTCACACCCTCTAGGCTACCAACAGAATCACTTCACTCAGTTCTATGCCAGCCAAAAGACTCAACAACGAAAGAAGATAAAACTAACATCATCTACAAAATAAATTGTAACAACTGCGATAACACCACATTGGCCAAAGTGGACGTCCCCTTCGTCTTCGTGTCCATGAACAACCGATAATCCCACAACTCACACACACACAAACCTCACTAAAGGTCAAAGTTCAAGTCAAGGGAACAATCAGTTCCAATACAAGTAGCCTAGATGGTGTGAAAACACACAAACACAAGCAATCACGTTCAAGGTTTCCACCAGGAGAGATGACTAATACACTCGTGGAGAAATCTAAGAGCTCACTTCAAATTGAAGTATGCGTTGAAGATGTTACCTAGTAGGGGGCAATGAAAGCTTCACAAATTAACTATTCAGCTCAGAGAACAAAACCATATCAAAAACCAATATAATTTACCAAATACTATGTAATGACAGTGAGCGAGGTCAATTATATAGATCAAACTAGTCGATTGGGGTCAATAAGATTATGGTAACGTAAAAATTTACCTCGACGTAGAATGATTGACCCTACTAAGTTAAATAACCTAGAAAAAACAGAGCTCTGCATTAACTTATATGTAATCACATAATAGGCCTGAACAGGTTGAAAGTGTTAAACAGTAATATAATTAGGTGGAGAAAGAAATAAGTCGGTCACTGAATCTTTGTTCATCGAATCAACCGCGTACACGTACAGTCGACATGCTGTAACACCTGCACCAAATATATGGAAAGTTACATTGAATAACAGGGGGAAGAGGAAAAATATATAATGAAACCTCTGTGAATACAATGGTACGAACAAGAAATTTCTCTCAAAACGTCCTTGAGTTATTAATAATGTATCACTGTGTGTTATATAACATAAACTTATCTTATATACAATTAAATTCTACCACAGTGCCTAAATTCTACGCTTACATCATGAATCTGTTTTGTTCTCACATAACCATGGAGATGCAGCATGTTGTCAAAGGGATACGGTAGTGGTCTTTTAAGTAAACCGTCTACATCGGCCTGGGCATACAGACAATATCTAATATGAATGAGATTTCAGTAGTAATGTCAGTTCGTTCCTACAGTCTCTTCCAACCAGTTACATCTGCTGCTTTGCTCATATGGTCACCGAGTTTGTTATCAGTAGCTTTTCGCTTATTTGCAATGTTACTTTCGTCAACAAGGTGTTCGATATTCTTTGAAATTACAGTCTCTCTGTAGCTTCTTGAGTCTATTGTTGGTTGTAATCAGAAAGCTGGCACCTCAGTGCGATGTTTAACATGTCTAGTGTGATACAAAATGTGACATTCAGGCCTATCACCTAGAAACTTCGATTGCTGAATGAAAATTTGACAACAGCGTGGTTTAACCACAGCCTTTAAGAACCTTCCTGTTGATGTATGTTGGATGTTGAAGCCGCTCTAAACATGTTCGAACTCCAATCAATATTTGGAAATTCAACTCGTCACAAAAACTGGTTGAGAAAAGGCATTTGTGGCAAATTTTCCTCAATTGATAAATTGGCCTATTTCCTAGCAAAGAGTAAAGCAGAGGTGATACCATCAGGTCCTGGTAATTCACCTCTTTTCAGATTGCGGAAAGGATTGGAAGGCTTATTTACAAGCAGAAGACTGGATTCTGTATCCAATACAGGTACATGTTGGATTCTGGGCAACTTTAACTTGAATTTAGGCCAGTTAAATTGTTCTTCAAGTGATCCCTCCCACGTGCCAGTCTTCTGCCTTGAGAGTTAATTAAAGCGCCGCGTTTTTTTTCGACAATGGTACGCTTAACTATTGTCTTTTACAGCCTGCTTCCTTGATAAGTCTTAACAGTTGTCTAGTCTTACTTTCCACTCAAGCCTTCTGACTCTCTTTGGCTGTTGTCCCTCGCCATTGTTCATGGTTTTTGTAGTTACTTTTGATCAACTCGTGTTGGAGTAGCTTCCGCTCCTCCTCCTTCTCATTTTTGAAGCCTACTGGTATCAGTTTATTTGCGTTTATCAGCTGTGTTCGTACAGTTGTTCGGATATTATGCCAGCCTTCCACGAGATGAGTCTTCCCGTCAATCTCAGATGTGTCTTCACCTATTTTTTCTGTAAATAGAGACTTCGTGTCCTCATCAAGTTGAAGGGTTATAAGGGTTATAAGGGTTATGCGTGCGACATTTTGTATGATCTGGTTACGGCTATTTAAATGTAACAATACGTACAACAAAACTCAAATGTTTACATTGGAATACCGATATGAAATAAATATCCGATAAAGATGTAATTATGAAGGTAAACATAATCATCGTAAGTGAACTTCAAGCCGTTAAATGGAGATCAGACACTTTGAAATGATGAGCGGAACAAAAAATTTTAGACATGTAATAGAGTATAGACACTTGAACAATACATGGATAGATGAGGTGACTTTAAACTCAAAGTTAGGCGGTAAACCTCAAATCTTTTGAAAATGAACTGATAAATGTTTTAGAAAAAAACTTATTTCCAATGTTTAAAGTCTACACTTTATTTCAATAAGGATTTGTGTTTTTATGAAGATAACGCATAAATCTACTGTTTTTTTTTATTAGTGAACAAAGAATATCCTTTTCGATAATTCCTTGTTCATCAGGTTCTACATTTATATGACCATTATCATTAAAGAATTATTGTTATTAACAACATTAATGCCGTTTTAAATTACAATTATGAACAAATAAATAAAAAATCTGGGACTCTTCTGGGACCAGTAAGCCACTAGTCTACGAGCTCGCCTTGTAACCAGAAAGTTCTGGGTTCGAACCCCGGTAGGTGATGAAGAGTCCTAAACTAAGACGAAACAGCTGTCCACTACTCCCAGCTGGTTTACCAATGATTCTCTAACCAATGTCAGCTCATGATGAAATCCTGTAACCAATCAAACAAATCCCTACAAACCAATACTTAAATAAAAATCAATAACTATTAGGACCTCAGTAGAAATTCTTAAAGGATTGTTACAAAAATATACTATGAATATGAATTTTAAATTTGACGATGAACTCCATTGACAAGTAGATGGAGTGGTTGGCAATGAGCAACTGTCCACTGGGTCCCATGTTAGCAGATTTCTTTCTGATCCTTTGAAAAGATTTATCGGAGAATTCTCATTTGATCTCTTTTGACACTGAGTCACTATTTACCAACTTTTCACTCACAGAAACTGTCTGTCACATTTGTCAATATATAGACGAAAACCAGCTGAACATCGGAGTACCGACTGGAACTTGTTTAAAATAACTACTACTGAGATGTACACTTAATGTACAATTGACATTCAACGATATTATTTACAGACAACAAGATGGGATCGCAATGGGATCTCCACTGGGCCCATTGCTAGCAGACTGCTTCATGGCAAACCTCGAGAACGGCCCACTCAAATCAACTATTGATAATTTTCAGTTGTATGCTAGATATGTGGACGACATCTTTATTATCTGTAATGATGGTCATGATCTTAATCAGTTACTATAAATATTCAACAATTGCCATTCAGCTACAAAGTTCACCCTTGTAATTGAAAACAAATCTAAAATTCCTTTTCTTGATGTTGAATTTACAAGGAGAGTTGACGGAACTTTACGAATGTTTATCCATAGGAAACCCATATGGAACGGCCAACTGACAACATTCTACAGCTAGGCACAAACCAGTTGAAAAAGAAACCTAATTAGATCTCTTGCTACTCGCGTCCGGCGCATCTGCACCTCTGATACCCTGGAAGAAGAACTACACTTCCTGAAAGAAATCTTCATACAAAACGGTTATCCACCAAGATTCATAGGCAGAAACAACAAACAGAAAATCCAAAAGCAAAAGATGCCATCCGTGCCAAAAAAGATACTTTATATGAACGTCGACTTCAAAGGTGACCTACTCGGTGATGTCCTTAAGAGGAGAATTTTGACTTCTTTAAGAAGAACTTTCTTCGCGGTAACATTGAGAATAGTGTTCTCCAATCGCACGCTGATCTGCATAAGCCCAAAGGACAAGATCCTGCACCTGATCACTTCTATGTATATATATCAGTTCACCTGTTGCTATGGAGCCAGCTAGGTACATCGGTCGTTCGACGCGCATCCTGTCAAAAATGGTCAAAGAACACTCACTATCCAGCGTGGCTGCAGAAAGGAAGTAGTGCCCTTATAAGAAGTGCAATATAATCGAACATCTCGTCACCACTGGCCATTCCATCTCAACAAACGCCTCGTGCTCCAAAGTAATCTACAAAGTGAAGAACAACCCGTCAAAGACAATACGTTTCCGTCTTATTTGCATTGCTGAAGCTCTAGCCATTCAGTTGGAAGAACCAGAAAAGAAAATTATTCAGCCACTTCTACTATAATGGTAACAACTTTGTTGATTTGACTTAACTTTTGCATGTAAGCCTATTTTTCTAATTACTTATAACTCTTACTTAATTTCGTATGTTATTTTGTTTCCATGTACACCCTGAGCACAACTCTTTCACATCAAACTATTCATGTTATTACGTAACTCTTCTTTAACAATCGTTTGAGAGAACTCATAGCTTTTGTTACTACCCTCTTATATTAATATCCGATTCATCTGAACTTACTAATTGTATTTTCGTTTGACAAATTTAATGTACACACACATACAAAACAACCATATATATTTGCGATTGTACAGCTATGAAAATGAATTCCCTGAAAAGAGACTCTTCACTGAACTACTGATCTTCTGTCTATTAGTGTTCAAATGGGGATTTTTCATGAATTCTCATTTCATCGCCGGTTTGTGGATGATACCATCATTCTATGTGAAAGCGATTTGGACAGGAATGCAACAATATCTCAATTCAATAAAGGACAAAGTTCCAGTTATCAAATTCAAGTGTAAAGAAGAATCTCGAAGAAAAATTGTCTTTTTAGAAGTCCTACCGACAAGAAGACCAGACAGTAGCCTAAAAATGAATTTGCATAAGAAAGGTATTTTAACCAGTCAATGTAGACATTTTCCCAGTTTTGTTCCTCTTCTGTATGACAGAAGTTTGGTAAAGACCCTCAGCTATCAATGGGGTCAGAGCTGTTTGTTCAGAAGATGTGAGTGAAGACGAACTTAAAGTTTTATACAACACGGTAATTGAAACGCAACTCCCCTGAAAATTTCATCACTATACACATGGCCAATGAAAGTACGGGAAAATGCTTCCTTATGTGGTATCAAGAAGCCTCTTTATGTATACGAATACAATCCAAAGGCGATATACCAAGTGAAATATTAACCAACAAGTTGAGCTGCAGCGTATATTTTCTACACAACTGGTTGTGATTCCGCGACTGAAAGACGAAGTACCTACGCTAACCACCTCTTCCTGTATCTATCACTCACTTCAACTGCTCATGTGGAGCCAGTTCTACTGGCCGTTGCTCCAGCAACCTAATTTATCGTGCTCGACAACACCTACCAGTGTTGTTGAATAACTGTGTGGTTGAAACCATCAACAGTTCAATGTTGGATCATCTCATCCAAACGGGCCACAAACCTGGCACTGTCGAATGAGTTACTGAAGGCCTGTAGACACGGAACACTCCAAACAGTAGAGGACACTGTAATTCGTCTAAATCAACCGAAGCTCTGTATTAGAAAGAAACAGGTGCAGACACTATTCTTAACCTGAAATGCTTTCGAGCCTATGGATTCAAAAATTCTGTGTTACTTCCCTTAATCTATGTGATACTCAGTTTAGTGTTATACTAATGCATGTTATCTCTCTCTGTCTCTCTCTTACTGATGCTTTTGAAGTGTACTCTGTCGGTATTATTGATTTGACGTGATTTTAAATATCGTTAATGTTGTCGAAATCAATATAACAATAATTATTGCTGTCATATAAAACAGCCGACCTTAAATTGTCCTAAAAAAGACAATACAAGCTGAAAGAGATTACTAATTTACACATCAAATATTAAAGCATAATCACATTCTTAAACAAAACACAGTATGCTAATTTGGGCATCAAAGTGCAAATCAGTGAACGGCGAGTTCAAGACTTCTGACATCCTCGTTTATAACACTGTTGATACTTCTTTTACTTGAGCATCACTTAGAAATAAACAGGATCTAACATTTAGCAGTCATTTCGTCTGAATTAGGCTTCTCTCTGAGTAGATGTGAGTCGGTGGCACAGCAGCTGGGACGCTCGCCTACCATGCACATGATCTGGGGTTCGATCCTCGGCCGATGCACACCTGATATCAATGGTCGGCCTGCCAAATTTGCTGAAAATTCCATACTTGTATCAAAAATACTGGGTGGAGTCAAGCTACAATAAAAAATAAATAAATATCTATAAGTTGCCAGCTATGTATACTTTCGATTTCGATATCCCATGACAGTCGTATTTGTTTCCAGGTATGTCGTCCATTTCTCTTGTTCCATGTTTCCCCTTATACATTACAGTCCCTGTTTCGTTAACATTTTCACTACACCTACATTTTTCATATTAAAATCTGCAGTCACAAGCACAAATAGCACTTCTTACCTATAAATGCGTTATAACGCTCATTGTGACTACGACTTTCGAGATTGAGGCACACTGAGATTTTCTGTAGGCATTTGACAACCTGTGGATACTGATATTTAAATAATGCTCCGATAATAATAGTTCTACTGTCGACAGTCACAGTCTATTTGTCAGTCGAGTAGGAATGTTGCCTTTGAATCCACAAAACAACAGAAGTGACTTAGACTTCTTGGATCTATGAAAAATTCTTATTTCTATACAATAAGGAACACGCTCTTTGCTGCATTCACACGTCTCACCTTCTCTACACACATATCCTCGTTTACCAAAAATGTCAAAGACAAGATCCCCTTGTTCTTGACTACATTGTTTGTTTCACCAATTCACCTACTCCTCTAAAGCTAAGTACATTGGCTGTACCAGCAGGTCGTTCATTATCTAGATGTGGCCACGAATACTTACCATCATCGTTCATAGAAGGCGAATGTAGAGCTGTCAACAGCTCAGTTCTGCAGCACACTGTTACTTCTGACTATAAAGCAACAGTACAGACTTCTTTTAGAGTCACTCATATATAAAGTACGACAAAGGCATTTGAAAGGATCTCATCTGCATCTTCTACATGCAGTTGAAGCCTTAGTAATCCTTATAAAGGAATTTGGACTCTGTGTTCAGAAAGGCTTCATCCAACCAGCTCTTTCATTATTTTCTTCTCTTATTTTCCTCTGCTTCCTTTCTCGTTTTCTAAAATAACCAACTGTATAATAATCTCCATGTTGTCCACTTTCTATGTGTTTTGCAACCCACTTGAAATCTTTTGTTCTCTTGTCTCTTATCAACGACTTCCAAAAGCAAGAACTACAGTTTTAGCAGAATAAAATGGTATCATCTTTTATTTCGTTGCCTTCTCGTCAGCTGCTTACAGGGCAAAGACACTATTCAATGTAGCTACAAAAACAATTTTAGCATACTTGCACAGAGTTCATTTTAAACAAAAATCAATCGATCAATATACACATACACTAATAATATATACACATATATATATGCAATATTCCGAACAATAATAATCATACACAATGAAACTTTTCAGCATCTCGCATTCGGATGAAAACTATCCAGTTACCAGGCAGAGCAAAGAAAGACTGATAACTGCTTCTTTCTGGACGCATAAGTCAGGTTTCAGGCGCTTGATGGAAACGGCTTCAGCGAACATAAGGAGAATTGAGCTCTTTTGCTTATTGATAATTTTGAACGACTTTTCGACGTCCACCTAGTGACCCGTGTCGAGGAGATGCCTGGTGGTGGCACTGTTTAAAGCATTTGTTCCTTTTAGGCGTAAGCTTTTTGGTACATGTTCAGAAAATCGTAGATATGCTCTTCTTTCTGTTCTTCCAATGTAACTGCTCCCGCAGATACATGTAAATTTGTATATGCAGTTGGAGTTAGCATGAGAAGGATATCCATCGATTTTTGATTGCACAAAGAGCAAGTTGTTCGATAGACGGGAACGAGCTTAGCCATTTCCATCAAGCGCCTGAAACCTGACTTATGCGTCCAGAAAGAAGCAGTTATCAGTCTTTCTTTGCTCTGCCTGGTAACTGGATACTTTTCATCCGAATGCGAGATGCTGAAAAGTTTCATTGTGTATGATTATTATTGTTCGGAATATTGCATATATATATGTGTATATATTATTAGTGTATGTGTATATTGATCGATTGATTTTTGTTTAAAATGAACTCTGTGCAAGTATGCTAAAATTGTTTTTGTAGCTACATTGATTAGTGTCTTTGCCCTGTAAGCAGCTGACGAGAAGGCAACGAAATAAAAGATGATACCATTTTATTCTGCTAAAACCGTAGTTCTTGCTATGCTCAAATTCATTAAAGGGAATAAATGTATGAGACTTCCAAACGGTTATTCATCGCTTATCTAATGTTAGTTGTCAACCCTCTTGACCACGATAGGCCATTCATAGTTTTTCAAACATGCTTACTCCCCATGCACTTTGATTTGTTTTCTTACTAACTGACAATAATCTTCGGCCTCTATTATCAACCTACATTTCATGTATAAACACCCTAAATAAGTGCACAGCATGGAAGTGACTTGCGATCACTGAATGGAGGAATACACTGACTGTACATTAAGGTAGCTTTGCCTGAAGATTTCATGACAAGGGTGGTTTTGTCATATACTGAAATATCATTTGTTTCAGACACCGTTATGCAAATGACTAAATGTTGACAGTTCTTGCATTGAATGATAAAATTTACGCAACACTACAGCATCAACGAAAGTTCCGGATGTCTTAGGTGTAAATGAAATCGTCAGCTTCGAATCGCTAGGCGTTAAGAGATTGTTCCATATGAAAATGAATCCGAAATACTGTAGTGAGTCCTCCCTGGCACAGTTTATGAGGCCTTTGAGAAAGAGTCTTTACAAAGAGCAAAACTATTCTGCAAAAGTGATTGTCACCACTGCAAACTAGAAATCTCTAATATGTGGTTCAGTGGTAGAATGTGTATCAACAACAGACACGGTCGTGGATTTGACTTCTGGGTGACACACTCCTGAACATCACTTATCTCGCAGTAAGTTCGGTTAAAGAAGGAAGGTTGGGCGTGAGACTAGCAAATGCACCTTTTAGAAGTCACCATCACTACTGGAACTTCGAAGCTCAAAGCTGGATGTCGTAATGTTCCACTCGGATGGCGAAGGAATGAGTGGATGAAGTTTCTGTACCAAAAGTGATATATATGTGTATATATATATTAATTCATATACAAAATGTAACAAGCTACACTCTACTTCCTACAGAATACTTGAATTAATCGAGAAGAGCTAAGTTTATTGCTGAATTTGTTGTGTTTAGTATACATTTTTACAAATCATTGTATCGATGTAGGCAATCCAGATTAATTTACCACCTAATGACACGGTTAGGCTGTGTCATCTAAGCTGGAGACGCGCCACTGTCTTTCCGGACAACATCTTCAGCCCGCTACCTTCAAGAAGCTGAAGTTTCAAATTGAAATGATAGAGAAGATATGAAGCTCAGGTGGGTGATTTCCATTTGGGCTGGCTGATGAATTTGCGAAGCTTTCGTTGTCCCTCTTCTAGACACCACATTCAGCACAGGTTTTAGTATGAAGTGAGCTTGTTTGAATACTCCATGAATAATTCAGTTGGTCAAAGTGAGCGTCCTCTTCGAATCAAAATCGAAAAACATAAATTAGCTGCGATAATACATGACACGTTGTATTCGTTTTATATCAGCGCATGTAGACAATCACAGACATCAGATTGATTGGGATAGTATAGAAATTCTAGACTGAGGAAACATCGAACAAATTCCCGAGAATTCCTAGAAGTGTGGTGTGGTACTCAGATGAATCAGCGATTAATTAGACCCACACATCACTGCAGATCAAACTCACCAATCAATAAAAATAAATCAAATGACAAGAAAGTTCATATTCCAAGCCGGCACAAAATGATCAATGTCACCTGACAGGCAATTACTAAAATGACTGTCATGGGATACATTTATATTATCATTCACAAAGACTTCATACAAGTTAACTTCATATTGAAGTCTGCGCTGGAGGTGTTGTCTAGGTGAGGGACAACGAAATCTTCACAATTAAATCAACCAGTTCCTAAGAGAACACAGTCAAATCGAAGTCCCAAATTCCTCTGTATCCATTGAAACAGAACGTTCCCGAATTTGCATATAAGCATAATATGAGAACAGATTGCAGACCTTTATCAACAGCAACTGTCTTCGTTCTATACTCAGGATCAGATGGCCGGAAAGAATCACCAAGAAGGAACTATGGAAACAAACAAAACAAGAACCAATCGCTCAACAAATATTCAGGAGAAAGTGGAGATGGATTGGACACTCGCTGAGGAGGCCGTTTGGTGACATCGCGCGTCAGGCCAGTGCTCGAGTGGAACCCGAAAGGGAAGCGGCGAGTGGGACGTGCAAGGGTGACATGGAGTAGATCGTGTGAAGAAGAGTTGAAACAGTATGGACTAACATGGATGCAAGTGAAAAGTACAGCAGAAGACAGAAGCAAGTGGAGGCGTGCCGTTGAAGCCCTATGTTCCACTAGGAACCCAAGGGAACAGTAATAATAATATGACAAAATAAGAAAGCCTCGTTCGTTCATTTAATCTGCTTTCTTTAATTACATTATAAGCGTACAATTTTTACCTTCTTCACATTAAAATACAACATCAAATGTAACAGCAAGACTTTCAACACCACATTCATCTGAACCACGTAGTATTCGGAAGAATCCATTTTCACCCCATTGCTCACCCCAACTATTTTTAATCTTCCAATAGGGTAGATTTGTCTTCTTGTCAACACCATAACCAACTAGCAGTACAGCATGGTTAGTTAACTCGAATGGATTGAATGGATAATGTTGATTCTGTCCGTCGAATGTTTTACAGTAAAAAAAAGAAAGCAAAATTATGTAAGTGTAAATTGTTAGGAATTGGACTGCGTTGAGACAATCTTTTCGGCAGTACTCTTCCAAATCAAATGAAAAAAAGCAATAAAGTAGACGCGAATAATGTGATATGAAGGAATAATAGACGACACATGAACTTGCTGTATGAAGCCATTTTAGTGGAATGTACTGATATCATTTAACGTCGATGTCCGTTGATTTGGCTGATGGTGACTAGCAGTCGGATCACGGATGCACATTTCACCCTATCTTGGACTCGTCATCACCTACCTACCTGTGATCCACATTGAATGATGCCATTCTACCGAAACTCGAATTCTGGACCCATCAGCACAACCACTTGTTCATCAGTGGCTATCATGGAGTACTGGATAGGTGTTTCGTCCTAGCCTGCGATGCATCATCACTACCCACCCACCACCCACCAGGGTTCGAATCCACGACATCCTGGTTACAAGGCGAGCTATCTCATTGACCATTTAGCCACTAGGACCCAATACAATGACCATTCCATGGATTCTAACTTCTACCTACTCATAAATTCTATCGGGAGCATCAACAAATGTCACTGACGAATATTTGTCGTCACTTCCGACCTGTTGGTGTACCGTACTGGTCGCGATGTCTCATCAGAATTCCAGTCAACAAATTAGTTTTCATAAGAGTAACTTTGAAGATACCAATCAGAAAAACCAGTGATTTTTACATAAGAGAAATACAGTGAATAACGAGAAAACACATTTAACAGGATATTTCTCCCGAATGTCACTTAAGCATATCTCCCTGATATTACAATGATTAATATCAGGATGAGATTAAACTAGTCACCCTACATGTATTCATTCATCGAGGTGATTGAAGATGATGAGTTCTTCCTGTTACCCATCTATCGCTCTTATCCTGTTTTTTTTTCAGTCTTCCCCAAATGCTATCCGCTGGTTGAATAGGTAGTATGGGTTTCAGTAGGGCGATCGAAAACGATTTTTACTAGAAATAAAATGCACAAAATAGAATTAAACACCCTAACCCGAATCCCGATCCTAACCCTAATCGTAACCCTAAATAGTTAAATGTCACCCTGACCAGCTATTAACACATTATCGAAAAAAAACGAAAACAGGATGAAAATTGTCGCTCAATTTGTGCATAGTGGCGCTTTCATATAATGGGAGTTGGCGTCATCCAACTAAGTGTATGCGTTCAAGGTCATTGGTTAGTTTTTACTACTGGTTTGCTCTACTGTAACCTGTCCGGATTGGAATTATTTCAAGTATGACCACGGATCAATAACAGCAAGAGAACCAGTGAAAATCAGAGAATACGGCAAGACAGCTGTTTCATTCTAGTTTGAGACTGATTGGCTGGTGGGTGCGCTAAAATCACGAATTCGTAAAAGTCCACGAGACCAATGATTCGTATGAACGTGAAGGATAAGCTACCGCTGTTGGCCTCATCTATGTGCATCTACCAATTCACCTGCTCGTGTGGAGCCAGGTATATCGGCCGTACTCAGCATTCGCTAACCAAACGCGTCAACGAACATTAGCCTTCATGGTTTTATAAAGGAGAAAACCGATGCCCCCGCAGCTCGATCCTTGAACATTTGATCGATTCTGGACACCAAGTCAAACCAGAAATAAACTTCAAAGTTATCTACAGAATACAAGGCAATTTTGCTAAAAGTGTACGGATCAAACTTCTGCACATCGCAGAAGCAATGGCAGTTCATCTGCTAAATCCTGAACTCTGCATACAAAAGAAATTCGTTCATTCATTAAATCTACAATAGACGTAATATTTCTCAATTTTAGTCTTACTAACTGTAATATTTTGTCTCTTGCATTTTATTATTTCACATCTTCATTTATATTATTCTCTACCCCACCCTTTTGTAATCTCTACCCTCATTAATAATGTTACTAACTTGACCCACGTCCAATTTCTAGTCAACTGTGTTACGTCATCCGATTAACTTACTTATTTTCAGCTGTATTATTCTCTAACCCCACCCTTATTTGATTTTAAACACCACTCATTAACGCTGTTGCCAACCTGACCTAATCTGAATTCTACTCAACTGTATTACCTCATCCAGTTCACTTAATCAATTCTATTTTATTTTCCATCTTAAAGTTTGTCTCCAAGCCAAATAATACTTATATTACATAATTATCTAAACTTTTTAAATCTAATGTACACACACACAAACAAAATTGTATAAATATGCGATTATACAGCTCAGTGAATGAAATCGCCGAAAAGAGTCTCTTCGCTGAACGCCTTTTTTCTTTTATATAAAAGTTGGAATTCATGGGTGGATCCGTGAGTTGGTTCCCACCCAGTAGCTGAATAGACTACAAACTCTCCTTGTTATCGGTAGGTGTTGGGTTCAAACCCGTGGTGAGTGTGGTGAGCGCTCAATTTCCGGTGAGTGCAAGTCGGAACAAAGTAGCTCTATCCAGTACTCCCTGGTCCTCAGCGTTTCAGTCAACGGTGAAACTTGCAACAAATCAAATTGAATTCAACATGTGTTCACTGCAAATATTCCTCTCATTACTTTCACACTTTCTCTACACACTCGACAAAAATACTCACTTCAATTTTTGTATGTCGGTATACACCTGATTCATAAAACAAAAAATCCTTATACACTTCAAATGCAACAGGAAATGGTCCATTCTGAACTAATTCCAATCTCATGATTTCTTCATTTGTTGCACCATAATAACCACCAAGATAGGCATAGTTGGTTGTATAGTATCGTTCACAATGTTTACTTGTTTTACATTGACTTCTTTGTTTTTCAGTATATGGATTGCACTTCTCCGTAACCATGCCGAAGTCTTCAGCATATTTGCCGGCGATTAAATAAGGAAAGCCTCCATCACAACCTAAAAGAAGCAAATTAAGCTTGTGTTAATTTAAAATTGCCTGTCAAATGTCAAAGCGACTGCTCCAAACTCAATGGCTTTCTGTCAGAAATCAGCCAGTGGTCCAAGGAAAATGGTCTTACCCTAAACCCCTCCAAATGCCAAACAGTCAATTTCACCTTTAGGCATAAATCCGACCTAAACAAACTGGTTGGCTCTCATGAGGTATGCAACATAGACGGCACTGAAATAGAAACGAAATCGGAAATTAAATACCTAGGTGTCATTCTATCTGCTGATCTCTCCTGGTCGTTTCATATCTTAGCGATTTCTGAGAAAATATTCCGTCTTACCTTCTACATTAAGAAGTTAAAACATTCTGGTATAACCCGACCCAATCCTTACTCCTACAATTCGTTAATTATCGCATCCTGCCTATTATTCTCTATTGTTCCCCCTTAGTTTTTCCCGGGCTACTGAAGAAAGACTATAACATCATATGATGCAGGATGTTAAATGTTGTCAGCAGGGTAAGCAACGTACCAGTTAGCCAGCTTGGTAATATTCTGGTCGACAGGCACATGGACTCATGTGAAAAATGGGCCAAGTCCATTTTATCTAACTCACACCACACCCTCTTCACTCACAACTCTCCCCTTGCATCTCATCAGGCAGGACCAGAAGCCTATATAGAAAACTATATGCTCGAACCAGCAAGTACAAAAACTCAACCATACCCTACTTAGCTCGTGTTTCGTGTGATAAAGAAAGCGTTAGGCGTGACACCTATAATTCATTAATTAGTCAGTAGTACAACTGGATCTCGTCTTTCCAACCCACATCATCAATAGGTACAACATTTTCTTTGTTTCTTTTCCTTTTCTCTCTCTCTCTCTCTTGTTCCGTTATGTGCTGCTTTGTTTCTTTCTCTCGCTTACGCCAGTAAATATGATAGCTCCTACTTTTCTAACACCTTCAAACACTGTTTCAGCTTTACCTTTGCTACCGACATGCTAATGTGTTGTTGTAATAATGAACTGAGATTTCCTTAATCTATGTAGAATTCTACTTTTTTGATAATGTACTAACTGGATGCAGTACTGTAGTAAACATGCTGAGAATTCCATTCTGTATCACAAGTACTGTTTTGGAATAAAGCAAATTATTATTATTATGATTATTATTATAACATTTTCTATGAATTTATGTTATTTGAGTTATTTATTTATTTTTTGATCGCCTTCGATAGCGTTGACGGCTTTCCTTAATCTGAAATCGACTTCAACACAATGGAATATAGTGCCCCGAATCTTTGTTAACGTCATTCAATAATTACTTGACAATCTCAATTGTCAAATGATACACAACGCCGATCTCAGCGAAGCCTTTGAGGCGAATAGAGGAAGGACTGAACCAGGATGTTAGCTAAGTATCACTGATGATATTCCGAATTGCGGTGGACTGGATTATGCAGCACTTCGTGCGTGAATAAGTCTGACACTTAGGAAATGTAGACTTCCCGGATGATTTATGTCTCATGTCACATAACCTCGAAGAATTACAGACGAAAATCAACCAGCTGACAGAAGCTACTGAGACTGGACACTGAACAGGAAACTTAAAGAAGACGGAAGTGATGAAGACAGCCAACCAACAATGACAACAACAACAACAAGCACTAATCACCATCAAATGGGGAAATTTGAGAAATACTACTTACTTTACTCTCCTAGCCAGGCATCATCGTTTTAACCGATGTAGAGTCAGTCACTTCGTCTATATGAGTCAGAAACTTGGCCAGCGTGTCAACAGAAGCATTTCAAACAGCCGAGTGGAAAATTTTATCAACAGATATGCCCTTCTCTGGTTCCATAGAGAGGATAAGATGGCCAGTCACAAATAATTAGAAACAAGAAACTCTGAAACGATCGAGCCAAGAGCCTACTAGTCAAAAAATATTAAGAAGGAAATGAAGGTGTGTCGGACAGTCTTAAGAGGAGGCTGAGTGACATCTCTCGTCAGGCCACTAGTCAAATGGAACCTGAGTGGGAAATGACGAGTTTGGTGTCTGACAGTGATCTGGAGGAGATTCGCAAGATGTGCAAGTGAAAGCCAATGAGAAATCGTGGAGCCAGCCGAAGAAGCCTTTGAAAAACAGGACAAAATGGAGGCGTCCTGTTGGTGCCCGATGTTCCAATTGGGACCGAAGGAAATAATGACGATAATAATAATATAATCATAATGATAATTATGGTAGAATAAATAAATAATCGAATAACATATGTACTTGCATTATAATTATTGATTTCTTATTTTACCTTGTGAATATGGACTACAGTCCAGGATATCTTGAGGTGATAGAATAGGTTGAAGCGTGAAATTACTCACTAAACGCAAACGAGCCTCAACTGCAGCAGTCGATGCAAATGCATAACAACTACCACAATTGCCTTGACTACGAACAGGCGTTACTGGACTACGGAGACCTTTAGGTGGATGGAGCCAATCGAATTCACTAGGTAAGCGTTGAATAGCTGATATCATTTCCGCTGTAAGATCCTTCTTTAGTTCACGTATGGATGATGATCTGAAGCGAAAGAGAAATGAAAGAAAATGAGTACTTCAATTCTGTATTATTATTTCATTTACCGTGAGATACGATTCATAGTATAAGATATGTATTTTTGATTGCACACTAGTCAGCAACTAGTGTAATGTGTCTAGTCCTATCTTCGGTGCAGACTGAATTCTATCAGTCATGTTTGCAATGTGGCCACCATGCTAGGTGGCTCGCCATTACGGTGCACTGTGAATTGTTGGTATTAGATGGTTGGAGGCAATCGGCAGGAAGCCTTGGACCTAGGTTTCGTGCTAGTTGGCACTCATCAGCAAGGCGTATCTGCAACCTTGAAGGAACTGATGTCCCTTCTGAGATTCGAACACGCGTCATCCAGTGCTGGTGAGTAATGGTGAGTAATGGTGAGCCACCTAGCATGGTGGCCACATTGCAAACATGACTGATAGGATTCAGTCTGCACCGAAAATAGGACTAGACACATTACACTAGTTGCTGACTAGTGTGCAATCAAAAATATCCAATACAGTCCTACAGGAGGTCAGTCGCAAGCCTGAATAGCTCAGTGGTAACGTCTCTGACTGCAGCACTGGGTGACGCGTGTTCGAATCTCAGAAGGGACATCAGTTCCTTCAAGGTTGCAGATACGCCTTGCTGATGAGTGCTAACTAGCACGAAACCTAGGCCCAAGGCTTCCTGTGGTCGATTGCCTCCAACCATCTAATATAAGATATATGCTATGCATTGAATACACATGACAGCACAAACTCTATCTGTGTAATACTCCCTTGGCGTTCCGAGTGGCACAAAAGGCTTTAGGCTACAGATGTGAAATTTCGATAACAGTGATTTAGACGTTCGTTGGCCAGGAATCAAAACTCAAATCACAGTCTTCAAAATGGCAGGCAGTTTACACTAGTAACAATGATAGTCTGAAATTTAGAATTCAAGAACATTAAATTTCACAGTTATTACACACTGAAGCATGCTTCAGTGAGATGAAATAATTTACTATTTTTAAATGCTATGTGCCATTTCTTGTGGGATCGTAGGCGTCTGCTGATAAAGAGCATCAAACCAACACGAAACAGTTGTCCGACGCTCTCAAGTGCTTAACGTCGTTCTCTATATCACATTAATTAGTGACGAAATCAGTCTTGAATGAGTTTTATTATAAACGGAATGTAGTTGATTTAAGTTGAGAAACCGCTGGAAGATTTGTCGCATGTGCATAACCAAGAAGTTAGTACAACCTTCCTAAGAGTTACCAAATAAGTTATCCCATTAGTTCTGTGCTATAGATACGGTTCCTTTTGTACTAATACGAAATTTTTTATAGTTATTTGATGCATTCATTGTGTTGAAAATAACTACAAACGTTTCTCACAGTATCAGTTGTTGACATTCAGCTGTTAATCTTGAAAAATCCATACATACACAGCCGGGCATACAATAGCTTGACGAGGATAACATTCGTTAAAAAGTGTGAAAAGTGGAATCCATTGATGAATAGTTTACAGCTTTGCGATGCCTATATATTTTTTATTTTGAATACAGTCGGCGATTCACCCACCACAACTTCATCAGAGTGATACAGTGTGATCTGTCCATCTGTCTACCTATCTATCCGTCGTCCATTTGAAATCGCTATCCTACAGTTATGGAGTTCAACTCTCTCGCCAATTATGATAAATCATAAAGTAGTTATGAAGCATTGGTGGAACCACTATCATGCACATCGCCCTTCTTGTTTTTTGTGCAGACTGAATTCTATCAGACAAGTTTGCAATGTGACCACTATTTTGTGTGTAGCTCTCCATTACAACGCTCCCTGAATTGTTATTAATAGATGACTGGAGGTAGTTGGCAGGAGGAAACCTTCAAGCTGGGTTCCGTGTTTGTTGGATGACATTCAAAGGGCACATGTCCCTTCTGAGATTCGGAACTGCGCCAACCAATTCTGCGGTCAGACGTTACCAATGAAGTATTCGGGCTGGTGAATGATCTCCTGTAGGAGCATATTAGATACTCTGATTGAACAATAGGCGATAAGTGATCATTGTCATTCGTGCAGTCCTTCCTCTTCTTTTGTGCAGACTGAATTCTTTCAGTCAAGTCTGCACTGTGACCAGCATGCTGGGTGGCTAACTTCACTGTCACAGTGCACTCTGAATTGTTCTTAAATGGTGACTGTTCAAATGTGTTGGTTACTGATTGTGGTAAAATGAGTTGAATACGGGAAAATGCATTTTCGGAATTTGAAACGAACCTTTTTAAAAAAGGACAGATTATTAAATCTTCGAAGCAAACATGATGTGGAGTTCAATATGAAACCAGTCTGTGTGTACTTAAAATAAATCAATATTTCTGTTTTGTCCCAACTGATCTGTCTCCCACATTCTGGCAAGGCATTAAAAAATATGACAGAGAAGTTCTAGATAGGTTTTTCGAACACATCAACTCGAAGGTTGAAGCAATTCAATTCACCTATGATGAATTGGAAAATCAGGAAGGGGAGCTCCCAATGTTAGATTGCAACGTAAAGAGGAAAGGAGATGGGAAGGTAAACACTAGTGTTTACAGGAAACCCACACACTCAAACAGATATTTGGACTTCCGATCATCCCTTCCTATGTCAGTAAAAATAGGATTGGTGAAATGTTTAAATGACAGAGCACAAAAACTAAGTAGTACGATAGAAAATCTAAAACAGGAACTGATACACATAAAAGAAGCCTTGAAACTTAATAATTATCCGGATAAATTAGTCAGGAAATATGTAAGGAAATGTAAAAATAAAATAAATAATGATAGTAGCGATAGTGGTAATAACAATAATAATGGTAATAATAATAGTGATAATAATAATAATAATATTAATGACGACACCAACAATAAAGAATCTAAATCATCAGTAGTAATTCCATACAAGGAAGGAACCTCGGAACCAGCTTACGCAGAATTCTTAACAAGTCAGGAATAAAACTGGCTGGTATTCAAACCAAACACAAACTCAATTAGAAACAAGCTTGTCGGTTAAAGGATCCTGTAGAGCCTTTAAAACGAAGCAATTTAGTTTATCTAATACCCTGCTGGAATGATTGTCAGGTCAAATACATAGGTCAAACTAGTAGAACAGAGGCATTCAGACTAGCTGAACATAAAAACCTAGCAGCAAAATCTAGATTGGTTGACCCGAATAAGATAAGAAATCTAGAGAACAGTTCAGCTGTAGCACTCACTACATGCAGTCACACACAACCATACAATAGGATGGGATAGGATGACAGTTTTAAAATCTAATGTAAAAGCAGAGTGGAGGAAGAGATTGATAACACAGGCTTTGTTTATCGAATCAACTGCAAATACATGTAATAGGAATGATTCGTCACCTGTCCCCAATATCTGGAAAATTCTACTATCTCTACGACAAATAGGAGAAAACAAAGAAAGCTATAAAACTCAAGTGTCAAAGTCGTGTGATTACAATTGATATGATTATGAACAATGAATTTTGTTCGAAACCTTGTCATCCAGTAAATAATAATACTGTTTCACTGACTGTGTGATACATCTAATAAACAAACTAATATGGAATTACTTACTAACACAGTGCCCAAGTTTTACACATGTATTAAGTTCTATCTGTTTTTCATTCCTTGAGTTTCTAGAATAGCGACGGTCTTCAAGCTTCTCTTACTTAAACTTTTAGAATCAGTGGTGTCGCGCTATGTGGAGTGACGCTGCCAGCATCAGACTCAACCTATCCTCTTTTCTGTGTTCACTATATGTTTTTGGTAATGTGTTAAGTTCTGTGTCTTCCGGCAATCACACACTTGAACTTCCCGCCTGGTCGACGATCATTCTATCATTGAACCAGTGATGTAAAACAGGAGGTCATTTGAAACCACGTATATCATGATATTTGGAAGAAATTAGATAAATTAACACTACACATTACATTCATTTCCAATGTTTGCATTCTGTTAATCAGATTGTGAATGCAACTGAAGCGTATGTTTGTTGAGGAACTAATTTTTTATTACCGTATTCTGTACTTCTTATTGTTATTATTAATATCTGCATTATCCTCTTTGGACAAAATTAGATTAAACTGTGTTAAGGAATACGAACATTGAACATTGGTCCACTGACCTTAGTAGGCATTGGCGGGCAACTCGAAGCAGTGAATGGTTCAATCGTGTACAAGTTGAAAGAAGACGAAAGAATACGAATAAAAGTACTATACATTATTTGTAAAACACTTGTTTATAGACTCTGTATACAAGTCCTTGTGTGTTTTGGAGTTCAATTCGATATTCATACTTAATAGTTGTCGATTCTGAACGTCTCCGCAAATCATAACAACTCAGGGTTAAGTTCCTTGACAAACTGCAATGTTAATAGAGGTGGACATTGGTTGTTGAAAACTATATATTTTGTACGAAATTGTTTAACAATTTAAGGCATGATTGTGAAGCCATTTAAAGTAACACTTTCTCTGCCTTTGCAATCAAACAGTCAGATAATTTTATGTGAAGGCGATCACATCTAAGGCTGAAGAGAAAAATCTTCGATCTTGAGGTTAGGAGTACTGTTGAATTAATTAAACCTGAACCTTCTTTCGTGCTTTTGAAAGAAGTGACATGAAAAATGATCTGTTGGTAGTCATCAGAGTTTGTCATATAACAGAAAAATGTCAGTACTCTTAGTATACAGTGTACTTATTGCACAATTACAATAGTAAAGTGTGCCGAAACCTGACCGACTTGAAAAACTCTGCGCATCAAAGCACTTAAGATAATCTTCAATTCCTTTTCGTAAACCGCTGGTAATTCCATAGCGATTCCGAAGTGTAATAATGACTTGTAACTGTCATTACTGATGGCCGAAAAAAGAAAAGTGATTTCACCCTTTCAACCTGTCAGCAAGAGAACTAAGCTGGAGTGAGATAAATCGGCGGGTCAAGGTACAAAACTTCGACGTAACACAAAGTAAATTGGAGACAGAGGTTGTCATTGGCTGGCTGGCTGGATTCAACATAGAACTTGGCACTGAAGTGCAGCAGTTCGAGTTGCCATGTTCCAAATAGCACACAAAGGTAGACAAGAAAATGAGTGGAGAGAATCAATAGAGTTTTGACAAGTATAGGAGTGAAACAGAATGAGTAATGGTAGAAAGGAATGTGAAAGATTACAGAGACTGAATACATCTGCGTAAGCCATTGACAACGATTTTGAGCCATGTCACCTATTGTCTCCAGCCATTGATTCTTAGAGTCCCGAGGGCGGGCCCCAACCCGGAAGTCTGCATCTTCCTACCTGACTCAGTTTAACTGTCAGGGATTTCATGGATTGATTGATGCCATGTTTTTGTTTGGCCACCACTTACTCTTTTCCAACCTGCACCTATATCAGCTAGCTAGTTATGCCCGTCGGGGGAGGTGATGATTAGACATGCGCAGCACGTGACCTAGCCATCTCAATCTATGTAACTTTATAGCCTCTTCGATTGATTTTCCCTCTTTGCCCAACACTCTACGCCTAACGTCAACATTACTTACCTTATTATACCACCTAACGTGAGAAAGAGATCGTAGACATCTATGATCAAAAACAGTCAACCTCTTCATGTCTTCCGCTCTCAGTGGCCACGTCTCACCACCATAGAGAAGGACGGAGCGAACTGCTGAGCAGTACACACGTCCCTTGGTTGATAACCGGATGTCACGCCACGCCAGAGATGGTGTAAGTTATCGAAAGCAGCCCGGGCTTTTTGTCATTGCCAACATAGAGATGGCAATAAATTCATTCGATAAGATAACAGCTGAAAAGCAGAACAAACTATAAAAGGAGGACTACACAGTTTTTTATATATACATATATATATATGTTGGGTAGGCTCGTTGCATTAGTAAATGAACCTCAGGAAAAAATTTGAGTTTTTCGAGAACTCATCAGATCAAATTCCAAAGTAAATCACTTATATTTAATCGAGAAAGAGTAGAGAAAATTAGTAGCTTCACCGAGTGTGCTTTTGATTTCTCTATGCTCTCTAAGCTTTTCTTACCCTTGTGAACAACATCTCAATCGGTAATTTCAGTGTGCACTTTCTAAGCATATATATCATCACGTGTATTATAAACATTTATCCTGACACTAAGAGGTATAAGTGAGGTGGTTATGCAAGGAGATGATACACTTGGTTAGCCGATTCTCCGGTAGAAGTGATTATTTACCCATTGACTTATCTAATAAACGAGCCCTACAGAAGAGTTAACAAGGAGTCAGTTGGTTGGAAACTCCATTAACAATTTGAGTTTCATGCCTTTATTGTTACCATCATTGAAGCAAATTTGTTATCTCGTCAAGATCCAAGCCGGTATGATTCAATACTGAAGTGAGAGAGTTTTTGGCAGTGTGGGACATTCATAACAAGACATATGCACTGTACTAGCAGGAGACGCGTGCAGACTTGTAACTAGATCTTTACTAATGCAGATAGGTTCACGAGATTAGTCGGTCGATTTCGTCTACCTGAGAGACAGAGAGAGGGGCCTAGTCGTGCCACTTTTATGAACAATGCGCGCTATTATAGCTCCTCTTAGTAATATTGTCATTTATTTCAAATTAGTATGACACTCCACGTATCAAGATTCTGAATATTTAGTGGAAAATTACAACTTTCATTACCTTGAATATACAGACGCTGCTCCACCAACTCGACGTCTCATTTCTTCAATTGTATAATTTGAATATTCTGGATACAGTTTTGCTCTCCAAGAGTTCTGTTGTCTATTGATTTCATCCACAAAGGTGGGATCAACTGGGTACATTTTTATGTTTTCGTCAATTTCTTCATCAGACAGTGTGTAATTCAGTTGGCTGCAAATAGAAGGGAGAAATGAAATGACAACATGTTTCGCTGAAATGGGAGACTTATTCGATTGGTTTGGTTTCAACTTTTATGCTCACACAAAGGTGTCGATTAGAATAAATCACTACAAAATCACAAATACCTTTGAATGGGACTCGCAGATGAATTCACGATTTTTAGTTTACACAGTTCAAAGTCAGAGCGAAATTGTTCCGATGACAATTTATGATCTGTTGGAGACCTTAGGAGGTGATCAAGAAG
This sequence comes from Trichobilharzia szidati, assembly GCA_944472155.2. NCBI lineage: Eukaryota > Metazoa > Platyhelminthes > Trematoda > Strigeidida > Schistosomatidae > Trichobilharzia > Trichobilharzia szidati. The sequence continues at coordinate 131,180,944 of OX235273.1, read as the reverse complement.
GTGGAAACAAATTCATAATGTTAAATACTACTGATTGGCTGACGTGAGTAGTCGGATATCGCTTACACCAATCAGTAGTGTCCGCTAATCAGATGCAAGCGATCTAGACACCAGACGGCCGTTCTGCTAGTTCAGGACGAATCTGACAAGCTGGTTACGCGGTTCGACTCAGTTGAGAGAGAGAGATAATTCTGTACAACGCATTCGATTGAACGTGCATCTGCGTTGTGATAGTCAACAAATCGCAAAGTAGACTGACGAAGCTGTCCGGTGGTTTCAAATTCTCATCGATTCACGGGTGAACAACAAAGCCTCCACCTCCGCTTTAAATGAGACAGCTTTACACATACCAACTAGCCTAATAGAAATCAACTCATACTTTTTGACCGGTGTTGAAATGTCTCACTCTGCTGAGCGTAACACTAAAGTCATAAATTTCCAGGTAGTGACTTCTGAAATAGAAGTGGTTGGCTTATACTGGTAGATATGCCTTTGAATAAAAGAAGAACAACAGAGATTTGTGTTAAATAAGATGCTACAATCAATTATTTCGCTGCCTCTTCGTCGTCATCAGCTGCCTACAGCCTAATCAAATTATTGAGTATGAAGTATGTAAAGAAGCTGAAGACATACCCATTCCAACGTCGGAATTGAGGAAATTGCTACTTTTATGTACTAAAAAAGTCCAATTCCAATTCGACGGGCATTTATTCCGTCAAGTTGATGGTGTCGCAATGGGAAGTCCTTTGGGACCACTTTTCGCTGACTTATTCTTGTCACGCCTAGAAACCGGTACCTTGCAGTAACATATACAAGAAACGGATCTATACCTAAGATATGTTGATGACATTTTTATTACCTGTGGGAGCAGATCAAAGACCGAAGATATGCTGATAAAATTTAACTCATGCCATCCAAATCTCAGTTTCACAGTAGAACACGAGGAAAACGATACTATTAAATTCCTAGACGTTTTTCTGGCGAAAATGAATGATGACGCAATCGAAAGATCTATATTTAGAAAGTCTTCATGGACAGGACAGTACATGCATTTGAAGAGTTTTGTTCCAATCCAGTATAAAAAGAACTTAGTCAGAACACTGTTCAATAGAGCACGAAAAATTTGTTCTGACAGTACTGTTGAGCATGAAATAAAATCCCTGAAGGATATTTTATCTAAGAATGGATATCCTGAGAAGTTCATTAATAAATACTCTGAAGAAAGCAGCCCCTGCTAAACAATCCAAACAGTTCCGAAGAAACCTGTCTATATCAGTTTGCCGTTCAAAGGAGATGATGTACAGGAAGTGGTCAAACGAAGACTCGACAAAGCCATCACTTGAACTTATTTTGCTGCAAAACTTGTTTTCCTTAACACCACTAAGCGAGTGCTTCAACAATCTGGGAAAGACCAGTCGCCAATCCTCGACACTTCAAAGTGCGTATATCAATTTGAGTGTGTTTGTGGAAGCAAATACATAGGTCGTACGGAAAGGAGATTGTCTACTCACATGATGGAGCATTTGCCAAAATGGTTGAAAATAGCTGAGTGCAAAGTGCCGAAATCCTCAATAACAAAGCATCTTGTGGATTATGGACATGATATCGACGCGGTCAAGTCATTCACTATTGTCAGCAGACAAAGAAACAAGAAGGTGCTTGCAATTGCAGAGGCTTGTGCAATGGGAGTTTAAAAACCAGGTCTCTGTGTACAAAAGGAGGTGGTCGTGACTCTGAATCTACCATGGTAATACGTTTTACTTATAATTCTACCTCTTATTATTATTCTCATTATTATTATTCTTGATTCATTTAAAACTATCCTTTATCAGTAGCATTATCTTAACTCACTTCAACACTATTATTATTATTGTTATATTATATTATTGTTATTATAACTATTACTATTGACATCCCTCTGGTTGCAATTCTTGTTAAATTCTCTAATGTCTAATTGCTTATCTAAGTGATGTAATTGAAGCGTAATGTAATTTATCTTAATTTTGATCTCCCATACTCTCTTTCCCCTTATCTATTTGAACATGACCTGGAAAAACATTCGCACCTGTCTTTCTGCATGACTAATTCAATGTAGTTTGTTTACTTATCAGTCCTATATCTCCCAATGTAATTTCAAAAGTATATATATCCGTGTATGTAGAGTATTCAGCTGATGAGATCTACTGAAATTTGATGAATTCAATAAATCCTGCTTTATTAACCTTTACTGCTTGTTTTAAATTCGTATCGGGAAATAAATGTTTCCAATTATTGAGTATGTATGCAGAACAATTTTAATATACTTGCAAATGTTACATGGTGTCAATTAATTGCAGGAGGCGCCAAACCTAATGGACAGTGCAAGTTTAGACAAAAATAAATGTTTGCATGTAATGTTTACGAAGTTACGTGATAAAGACGTGAGGTGAGAAAGACGACGTGTTGGTGAAACATTTAGTAGTAGTAGTAGTAGTACGGTGAATCCAGTCCAACTTATAAATGAAGAGACAAGTAAAGTCCCAGTGTATAAATGGAGGAGATAAATAAAGCCGCAAAGTACGTAATCAAATGAACGAGATAGAGGGATAGAGGGAGAGTAGAGACATCCAGTTACCAGAGATAGAGAGGACTGATAATTGATTCTCTGTGAACACATAAATCAGGTTTCAGGCATTTGATAGCGGATGCTTTGGCAAAATTTGTTTGAACTTGAACTCTGAGAGAAAAGATTATTTGAGCATGATTATCTGAGCACCGTTAATTAAGCCTGCAGCCTCGTGTCAACTAGCATCATGTAACATGTGCAAGATTTTAAAAATTGTTCTGCATAACTTCATAATATCTTTTAGCCTTGATTTCCCACAAACTGGAAGATATGCAAGCGAAAAGCAACAAGTTAGCAGAAGAAGCATCCAGAGAAGATAGGACTTCAGGTGAACATAGAGAAAACAGAGGTGATGAAGATTCCTGGGCAACATCACCAACAGCAACAACAACAACTGACAACAATCAGCATAAATGGGAGGAACCTGAAAGAAACAAAATTTTTTACCTACCTGGGAAGCATCGTTTCAACTACAGGCGGATGGAACTGACGAGGGTATCAAAGCAGCGAGGATAGGAAAAGCAAGAGAAGCTTTCACTACTCTCAAGTATGTGTGGAGGTTAACAGCACTCAGCATGAAATTGAAAATAAGATCCGAATTTTCAACTCCAATGTGAAGTCAGTGCTACTATACGGATCAGAGACTTGCACTGCGCGTCATAAAGAGCATCTCAAACAAACTACAGACCTTCATCAACAGTTGTCTTCGCTCAGTACTCAAGATCAGATGGCCAGCCAGAGAAGATCAGCAACAGGGATCTTTGGGAGCGAACCAACTCAGCAGGAACCGATTGTGAAACAAATAGGCAGGAAGAAGTGGAGATGGATTGGCCATACTCTGAGGAAACCATCAAGTGACATCACTAGACAAGCCATTGCTCGAGTGGAACCCGAAAGGGAAGGGGCGAGTTGGTCGTCAATGCGAGGGTGACTTGGAGGAGGTCATGTGAAGAGGAGATGAAAACGTGTGGGCAGACATGGAGCCAGGTGAAGACTCTAGCAGAGAACCGAACGCAATGGAGACGCACGGCTGAAGCCCTATGTTCCTATAGGAATTAAAGGATACAATAATAATAATAATAATAATCTTTTAGCCTGGCGTGAGCTGATGAGGAGGAGATAACGAAATAAATGATGGTACCATCTCATTCTACACAAACCACTGTCATTCATGCTTTATTCAAATTCGTTGAAAGGGGAATAAATGTGTGGAAGATATGTCTGTCTTTTGTGTATTTCGTAGTTTACAAAGTTGGACAGATGATTCACTAACTGGTGTTGTAAACTTTCTTCCTCCCCTCAGAATCACTAGATATCATGATCTTACAAGTAGTACAACAGAAACCAAATCACATCCAAGGAACAATGGATACCACTCTCCGTTCCAGTTCGTGACTTGTCGACAGTGCACACTGATGATCCAACCACAGACTGAACGCAGGCAGTATCATCAAATTACCTGACAAATACCTCAACTTTCAATAACTATCTAAATAATATTGGTTGCATTATTATATGTGTAAAACTTGGGCACTGTGTTAGTAAGTAATTCCATATTAGTTTGTTTATTAGATGTATCACGCAGTCAGTGAAACAGTATTATTTACTGGATGACAAGGTTTCGAACAAAATTCATTGTTCATAATCATATCAATTGTGATCACACGACTTCGAAACTTGAGTTTTATAGCATTCTTTGTTTTCTCCTATTTGTCGTAGAGGTAGTAGAATTTTCAATATATCTGGGAGAGGTGATGAATCATTCCTATTAAATGTATATACAAACAAACTGAGGGAGTTGCCATGGGATCACCAATATCCCCAGTAGTAGCAGATATATTCATGGATAAGTGGGAAAGCATAGCGATTGAAACGTTCACCCCCACCCCAAAAGTATGGTGGAGGTATGTAGATGACACATTCACTGTACTGAGAACACAAGATATAGATAGGTTTTTCGAACACATCAACTCGAAGGTTGAAGCAATTCAATTCACCTATGATGAATTGGAAAATCAGGAAGGGGAGCTCCTAATGTTAGATTGCAACGTAAAGAGGAAAGGAGATGGGAAGGTAAACACTAGTGTTTACAGGAAACCCACACACTCAAACAGATATTTGGACTTCCGATCATCCCTTCCTATGTCAGTAAAAATAGGATTGGTGAAATGTTTAAATGACAGAGCACGAAAACTAAGTAGTACGATAGAAAATCTAAAACAGGAACTGATACACATAAAAGAAGCCTTGAAACTTAATAATTATCCGGATAAATTAGTCAGGAAATATGTAAGGAAATGTAAAAATAAAATAAATAATGATAGTACCGATAGTGATACTAACAATAATAATGATAATAATAATAGTGATGATAATAATAATAATATTGATGACGACACCAACAATAAAGAGTCTAAATCATCAGTAGTAATTCCATACAAGGAAAGAACCTCGGAACCAGCTTACGCAGAATTCTTAACAAGTCAGGAATAAAAGTGATTGGCATTCAAACCAAACACAAACTCAATTAGAAACAAGCTTGTCGGTTAAAGGAAAAATCCTGTGGAGCCTTTAAAACAAAACAATTTAGTTTATCTCATACCCTGCTGGAATGATTGTCAGGTCAAATACATAGGTCAAACTAGTAGAACAGGGGCAGTCAGACTAGCTGAACATAAAAACCTAGCAGCAAAATCTAGATTGGTTGACCCGAATAAGATAAGAAATCTAGAGAATAGTTCAGCTGTAGCACTCACTACATGCAGTCACACACAACCATGCAATAGGATGGGATAGGATGACAGTTTTAAAATCTAATGTAAAAGCAGAGTGGAGGAAGAGATTGATAACACAGGCTTTGTTTATCGAATCAACTGCAAATACATGTAATAGGAATGATTCGTCACCTGTCCCCGATATCTGGAAAATTCTACTACCACTACGACGACAAATAGGAGAAAACAAAGAATGCTATAAAAGTCAAGTGTCAAAGTCGTGTGATCATAACTGATTGATATGATTATGAACAATGCATTTTGTTCGAAACTGTGTCATCCAGTAAATAATACTGTTTCACTGACTGTGTGATATATCTAATAAACAAACTAATATGGAAAATTTGTTTCCATTTGTAAATTTATTAAAACCTCTGTAAACACTGAATCTGCAAAAGTGTATGTCAGTTAAGCAGCAGCAGAAGACATGCATTCATGCATGCATGCATGCATAGAAACACGCACAAATGCACATCCAAAATCAATAATAGTGATGATAATAATAACACTCACCTTTCAGTCTTACCATGTTTGAAAGCAGTGAAGCAATACCATTGACGTATTAGTGTATCATGTGTCCACATAGGCATAGATTGATGACAATTAAATTTGGATTTCTTCTCATAGTGAAACATAACTAACCATTTTCTATGATTGATAATAATTTCGAAGCCCTTTTATGTCAGAAATGAATACAAATCGTGTATTGCATATATGAGAACATTACCTGATTATATATCATAGTCCATTTCCCCATATTTCCATAGGAATCAGTAACAATATCTGGATACTGTAGGTGCATAGTCACAACATTTTTATGCTTAACTACAATTGACAAGTAGAAAATTAGTATCATCAGAATAGTACTCACATTTACTGGAGCATTTCGACTGGTAATCGCCTACATAAAATACCCAATGACCAATTGCATCCGAATAAGTACAGTTGGCTGGTGTATCCGCGCGACTTCCTTCACATAACAACAATACTAATAAGATTGTGACAGTGCTTATAGTGCTGAAGGAGATTAGAGATTTAAGCATTTCTCTGAAATGACATAAAAATGAGAAAATATAAAAGGCAAACGGTGTCAAACTTGAACACACTTTCAAAGAAATAGACGTTAAATGTACAATGTTCAATTTGTTTTAGTCATTTGATTAGTGTTTGAAAACACGTGGATACATTTTTGATAACCTTCAGTGTAGAAGGCATTATTTTTGAAATTGGTTAATATCACAATAACTTTGTATGACTTCTCTGAGACTCGGAAACGCTACACACATTTTCACCTAATTCTATTCACAAATAAATATGGAAGTATGAAAATAGTTGTATGGGTATAATTGGATTTTAGATTTTCCCGTCGATTGATTGGACCGAGGTGCTCGGTCTCAGGTTGACATGTTGGCTTCTTGTGCAGATGCTTCGACGATGTCTGGGCATTTAATTAGTATTTAATTGTCCCAAATAGGACGAAATGCACGTTATCCTGGATTCCACTGCTAGTCACCATCCACCAATTAAATACTAATTAAATGCCCAGACATCGTCGAAGCATCTGCTTAAGAAGCCGACATGCCAACCTGAGACCGAGCACTTTGGTCCAATCAATCGACGGGAAAATCTGAAATTCAATTAAATCAATATGATCCGTGGCACAAGAGGTGGCTCTCGTGGCCCAAGTGGTCTAGTGGATAACGCTTTGGCGTTTGAAACTATGGGCACTGGGTTCGAGCCTCGGTGGGAACATCATCACTCACTGACAAATGCAGATTTATCCAGATGACGAGTCTCGAATAGGACGAAATGCGCATCCTGGATTCCACTGCTAGTTACCATCCACCAGTTAAATACTAATTGTATAGGTATTTAAGACAGTTAATGGAAAGGTGCATTAAGATGCTCAGGGTACAGTTACTAGTGTAACGACAGAAGACAAGGGCTAGGCAACAGATCGTTTATTAAGGAAATCAACACATATTTATTGATTTTCATGTACAATATTATAGATTATTGTTAGCAGACAAACACAGTCTTCTGATTGGTTGTTTCTCACTAAGAGTTAATCTTTCATCTCTTTGTGGCTGTTTCTTGACTGTCAGATCATCTATCTACCAATTGTATCTGCCTACGCAAAATATGCTGTCAGTCTTTGATCTTGTTTTCACATGACCCATATTGGGGATATAAGCATTGACGTAAATTACTGTCTACCAATTTGGCTAGCAGCCAGCTCTCAGAAAACACTAGCACAAAACAAAACTCCCTTATTCTGGTTGAAATTTCCAGTGTGATCACTAATCGTAAAGTAATGGTGAAATGGCTAGTCTGCATCCCACAGAACTACAAAATACCAATTTCATGACGATATGCATGGGAAACATGCATGAAATGATGACAACGCCAACAATAAGGAATTCAAATTATCACCAGTAAGTAGTACTTGCATGTAAAGAAGGAACCGCAAAGAATTCTTAATAATGCAGGAAGGAATAAAAGTGGCTGGAATGAGATCCACCAACTCAATCAGGAAGACAATTTTCGGTTAAACGACCCTATGGTGCATATTAAACAACAACTGCAGACTTTGTGTTGTCTTTCATTGTAGATGGAGCCTTAGACTGATGACAGTTGCATCTCAGATCACAGTAGTAACAGTCGGATAACGAACAGAAATAGTAAGATGATTTCAGTTACATTATCATCAGGAAATAATAATTAGCTTAGTCTGAAAAATCTTACAGTCATTTTTGAGTAACTTCGCTGGGTGGCACCAGGTGAACTGACATGTAAGCAATATGGACAGTTTCGTCGTTCACTAAAGAGTATATGCTATTATTAATGTTATAGGTTTCTCATGAACAACATGAATTTTCACCTTGAAACGTGTATTTCTTTAAATTGAGAATTTGGTCCCATGTATTAGTGGTACGCCGAAGTTATTATTATTGTTGTTTTTCCCTTGGCTTTAGAGGGGTGTGGTGTGATACGGACAGTGTGTTCCAACGGAATATTATTTTCACATACTCTTTCAGTTAAATACTGCACTAGCAACAGAATGGTATATGTATTTGAACATTCGGTTTCACGTCGTTGAATGTAAACAAAAATCACACGCTCAATGATTGGTTAGAGAATATAAAACTGCATACATATATAAATAGCGGTTCGATCACTTCAAAATATACTTTGACTTCCGTGTCTCGCCCTCTGCTGATACAATACGGCTTCAGCAACACATCCGCAATTTGTCATCTTCTGATGATCTCACGGCTACCCATAGCCTCTTATCTCCTGAAACGATCTCCTTCATGTAATAATAGGACACCCAACTCATCTTGTCGCGTTTGGGCTACACTCCAGAGATAGCCTGACGCACGATGTCATCCGACAATCTCCTCAGTGCATTTCAAATCCGTCTACATTTTCTGCATCATTATTGTAGGATGAAAGTTTCTTTATCGGTTCGTTCTTGCCTTCTGATCTTCAGTGTGGAGCCAGCAGCGAATGAGGCGGCCATTGGTGAAAGTCTGTAGATGATGGCTGTTGGAAATGATTTTCGTGATGCGCTAACCAAGTTTCCGATCCACATACATAACAGATCTGACTGACTTGACTGTGTTGCTGAAAATCCGAATTCGATTGATTATGCTGCTGAGTGTTGAGAATATCTCTAATCTGAGTGATGAAGATCTGTCTGTCTTGCCTCTCCGATCCGGGTTTAAATGTCCACATCCGTGCTATCGCCTGTAGTTGAAAGGATGCTGCTTGGCTAAATAGCGAAGTAAGTGTTCTCTTTCAGTTCCCTCGCGTTGATTGTGATCGGTGAATGGTGTTGTTGTGGTTGTTGGTGGTGGTTGGCAGTCTTCAGCACTTCCATCTTCTAGGTGAAGCCTTCGCGTTAACCCAAGTACATAAACAGTATTAAATTGGTTTTGGAATGATTCAACTCCCTGATCTGAGTCACACCGGATTCAACGTTGGTGAGCTTGACCTCCAAAGAGCTAAACAGTCATTCAATATTTAGATCCCTTCAGTGTGACAAGCAACCACTAATCGTTGATGATATGAGTGCTATCCAACCACTCATTTCAAACAATCATTGGAATGCTTTTTTTCCTCCACGTTCCCCAGTGGAACATAGGGCTTCAAGCTAGTGCCTTGAAGTTTCTGTAGCAGTGTTTATTTTATAGGATGGGGTTGCTAGCCTCATGCCCAACCTTTCCTCTTCACCAGCATTATTTCTGGCTCAGCGAGGTAAAGGAGTGCGTCCGTGGCCGGGGATCGAACCGGACCGTGTGCATGGTTGGCGAGCGTCCTAACCGCTATGCCACCGAAGCATTCAATAGAATGTGCTAATGTGCAGATATGCTTAGAATGTTTGGTGAGACTATCTGGAATAGCTATGGAATAGCAAAATGATACTGACATAATGACTCCTAGAAAGATTCGAACTAGTGACCTTTGGAGACTGGAGGTTTGAATCCTACTAATATAATGACCACATAAATTGATATCAAACAAACCTACGAATCAAAATCACATGAGGGTTATTTAGTAAGGTGTTTATCTTGGCTAAAACTGCGGATCAGTTAACAATTCTATTTAAAAAAATAATAATGATAACCTTATTAAAATTATCACCAATATTGACTTGTTTAAAATTGTACGCAAGTTTCTGCGGATATTTTAAACACACAAATTATAAAGAAAACGAAATGTCAAGTTTAAATAGAGAATTTACAACAAATCAAAAGTTACGTATGAAACAAACATAGAACACCATTCAAGCAAGCAAATGCGTGTTTCCACTGAATTCTCATCAGACTTACTACAATTACATGATGAATTGTCAGTCATAGATAGATATTTGAAACAGTGTGGATCAATAGAATCGAATGTAATCGAGGAAAGCGTGAGTAGGGCAATAATAATCATACCGATGAACTCAACAAAATCTATCATGAGGTGGGTGGTTTACAACTGAGCTCTTTCCGTGTGTTTCCTGTCATAGGATGAATGACAAATCACTGGCCAGCTAGACACCATGAATTCTTTAACTTTCCTGCTAATTTCCTATTGAGAATTGAAGGGTTTCATTGGGTACTGAACTATTTTTAAAACTACAATTGACACTTTTCATAACTAGACAACTAGAAAAATGCCTTCTCAGCATACAAAAGTGGGAATGTTATTCAAGGCTTTCCATTTATCAGCTTATATTTTCAATCCCCAAAGGATAGTTTGTTCATGATAAAATTCATGAAAAGAGGCTACTTGTCCTATTTAGAAGTTTCGTTATATAAGTGGAAATCATTTGTCAAAAGTATCAAGATATAATCTTAGTTTTACAGGAGATAAGTTCGATTTCAGTTGAAAGAGTACTCAAGTTTTAACTCACCTGAATGTGTAAAACGTTAAACAGTGTACACTTGTATGAAGGCGATCAGCTAACAGTATCTATTCGGCTCATTTATAGCACAAATATATATATTTATCTCCACACTGACCTTTGAAACGCCCATCGTAAATACAAACAACGTTATCATCAATTTGCAAAAAAATAACTTTTTGTTATCTATGTGGACTTTTAAAGATAATAATAATAATAATTATTTGCTTTATTCCAGAAACAGTACTAGTGGTACAGTGTGGAATTTTCAGCACATATCTACAATATTTGCATCTAATTTTACAGACATTTAAAATAAGTATTAAACAAACAAAAAAATAAATCTGAAGACACCAACAGCAAAAAAAGAAGAAAAAACAGGATAAACACAAAATAATTATAAATGCGAAAAAGTACAAAAGTCTACCAAAGTCTAATGCAGTGTTTGTAATGGTAGTGTGAGTCATCCTGAATAATACAAAATTTTTTAAGGTGGTGACTATGGAGTTCACAACCAATGATTGTCAGTTTAATATTGCCAAAAAGTATAGAAAATAAGAAAAAACAACCACAAAACTAATATTACATGATGGTTAATGACAGGACAAATTTGTAATACTCATAGTGTTAATAGAGTCGGAACCAGTGGATACACAATAGAAGGAATATAGTAAAGTACAAAAAAGGAAGCCAATGTTAATAATTTAGACAGCTAAGTATGTTTGAAGAAGGAGTTCACTAAAGAATACAAAATAAGAGAGAAATAAAAGAGCCTAAAATTATGTTGTTAATAACAGAGTAAGTCATTAGTTTCACGCTTAACATTGTATCTGTCGCTTAGAACACGGGCCAAGTTCTTTCGATTTGAAACACTTAAGATAAATTTAAGTGATAAACGCTTAGTTAAACAAACATAGTGATCGGAGTTGAAAGCCAGTATTGATAAAATACTCAAGAAATTTGATTACGAAAATCTGCGGGTACTTCTTATTCACACATCAAATCAAATTATTAGATAGGAGGTTGAAAAGTTCCAGGTGGTAGGTACCATCTTGACTTGATGATTGACCCGATGAGTTACAATGGCTGCAACGAATGTTTCTGAGGGTCTTATCATACCAAAAATTTCATTTGGATGGCAGCTAGACTAAGAGCGGAAACTGTCTTCGCGTGCGGTGCTCACACGATGGTGACGGGTTTGATGGTGAAGTCTTATTGTTGGCGGAGAGGGATGCAATATGAGTAAGACATTCATACCGACATACGTGTGACAAACTTCAAGTGGTTCTTCACACAGCCCTGAGGTAACGCAACACTGAAACTCTTTCTGTTTCATATATATCTAGGGGGAATTATCTTCGATGCTGTAGCCAGTCGGACTCTACTAAATAACCAGACAAATGCTTCCATAAGCAATCCATCAGATTGAAAAGTGTTCACAAAATTGAATGAAAAATTTTCCGCAATATACAAATATTTGATAAATAAAAATCTATGGAAGCTGCTGATTTGTCTATGTGATTACGTTTCAAAGGACAAAGTGTTTCCGGAATATTATTAGGACGAAACTGCAAAAGACGTGTTCACTGCAGTCATCAGAGAAAAGCCAGAGACACTACTTGGCATCAATGAGAAAACAATACTCGGAATACCACTGGAACCCTCTGAAAGTGATGTCGGAGGAAACGTTCATATATGTTTAATGACAAAAGAACATACTAGACAAGAGATAGCTCTCTAAGGACACCTGTAAGCTAATAAAAGAGGGTAGGATGGCAAGACAAAAGACGACTCAGTACACGAATGCTCAAAACAAAGGAGAAGCTGAGTTCAATGTACACCGCGCTGAATAAAGGGTGAGGTAGAGTGCTAGGAGAGACAAAATACAATTCTAGCTTACACTGGGAAATGAGGCAGAAAAGACCACAGGCAACACAGTCCTCAGGACATTATATCAGACAACAACGTGCCTATCCGAGATGAAATCAACACAGATGATGAAACCAAAAACAGATGGTCAAGGGAACATAATGACAAAAGAGAAGGGGCAGAGAAAAGCAGGGGGTGATCACTTCGAAGGACTCTTCAGTTGACCATCACTAAAAAGTCGACCGGAAATACCAACAACGGTGTATATCAATCCTAAAACGAAAGCAGAAGTCTTCAATGCAATCAAGCTACTGAAAGTCATCCGGGGAGTCGACAGGATCAGATGGAAATCCTCTTGAGGCACCGAAAACAGGTTCAGAGACGATAGAAAAATATGTTGTACCGATAAGTGAAAGATGTCAGAGGAATGAAGGCATAAAGGACATAGTGACAGACAGAGGATTCCATAGTTCATTCACAAAAGGAACAGTGGACTAGAATTGACAAACCACATTCACCTCTACAATATGGAAGAATTTCTCAAGCGTCGGTTTGCTGGGATTTGATTGATTTCAAGAGTGACCGTGAAGTGAATTCAGTTGTCGCGTCGCTGAAAACCAAGAAGTCCTGGACGGCTGTTTCATCTTTGCTGTGAACTTCTCCGTAGTACGCCTGTATGACTCCACTATGGATGGAATTCTAGACCTTCTTCTTACAAGGCCAGCTCGTAGACCACACAAACACTAGAGGGAGGAATCCAACCACCCACCAATTCTATCTTCTGTCAATTCGCAGTGCTTGACAGCGTAGTTGGTGAATATTCGTCCTCACATCTCACTTGCTGAATTCTGTTGGTCATCACTTCTCACCAGAAGTTCGGGAAACTTCATCGCGTATCCAGTAACTAGGGCACAACAAATTAATCTACAAGTGTTGAAACGAACCTGACACTAACTGTATTTTATTTTACAAGCATAACGCATTCCGAAAATGGATGTTACTCGACAGCCACTTGTACTGTCGTACAGTTGACAATTTCCCACACCAGGTCATGTGAAGGTTACTGACACTATCTGACAGCTCGAACCTGGATGGGTACAGACATGTCAAACATCCTGTGACCTGATGTTCGGAAGTCAAGTTCTTGGTCCACTTATCCCTAATTCAGTTCCTGTTATAAATAGATATTTATGGGTCTCATTCAAAACGTTTTTCTTAAATTTGAGGCATGAATACTACAGTCCAATCTGGAATCTTATTCTTTTCAATAAGTTTCTCTCCTACACTACTGAAAGGCGCTTCCCACAGACATTGAAAAGAATGCAATTAAGAAAAGTCGTTCAGTGAAGAACTTCTCTTCCAGCAACATTCCTGCATATTCTGTAGATGACATGAGAGTTGGTTTGTCTGTTAGCTTGGTGAACAAAATCAATCAGATTTTTCAGGTTAGAGCTGCATGGAGTAGGGGAATCAATCTTCTCTTTTATAGAAACATGATGGCAAGTGCCCGATGACAAGCTCAGATAGCGAACGTTGGATATAGCCAGCATACTCAGCTGCACACGGGCAGTTAAGCCGACAAATTCACATTGATGAGGCTAGTCAGCAGTGGTAACTTATCCTTCACGTTCATACAAGTGATTGGTCTTGTGGAGAAAATCAGTTAAGTATTAGCCGCAAAGAAAGTTTTCTTCAATCAATAGTCAGGACAGGTGGTTTCCGAGTATTTCTGCTGACGAGTCTCCGTTGAATTATGGATTGAAGTGGAGAAGATTTCGGGAGAAGATATTCTGGGTGGTTTTAGTGGTGTTGGCCACATAGATTTCGTAATGAAAAGATCATTTTCAAGTAGGATTCTTTTCAGAGTGTTCAGCTCATCTTCCATAGCGTCAGGTCTGGAAATGTTGCGGATTTTGTGTCACGATGAATGGATCAGCTTTCGTCTTCTATATACAGCTAGGCAATAATGACAGTAAGTGAGTTGTCCGTATCGTGTCGGCATTGTGTACATGGATCTGTTTGGAGTTCCGTCGATTTCAATTCTGATTACTTAAACATCCGAAACATCTTTCGAATACTGTTATTTATAGGCGATAACTAAAGTATTATTCACGTGAAATCCGAAGCTGACAAACATTTTTTTCAGGTATGTGTTTCAGAGTTTTGACACGAAGAAATCCATAAGCGACTGACCTCCATCCTTTTGTCGATAAATTCCATTATTCAATGAGAAACGGACATTTAGAATAAACTAAAATATTGAGAAGACAATTTTATTGTAATTTATGCTAATTAACATGATAGAAACTTATCTGTGATTGTTAAGCAGATTACTTAACATAAGACAGAATAAAGTAGGCCTGCATCATAGTTTAGTATCAGAATCAACTAATGATGTCAAATGGGTTAATTTGAATAATTAATGTTTGCGAACATTGATAGTTAACATTCCGCAATCTGTCTAAGTGTTGGATTGTAGGGATATGATTTGTTCTAAGTTTGACAACGGATTGGAGTACTGGACAGCTGCTTTAACTACGTCTGAGTCTCATCGGAGTTACGCATCAACCATCAGGGTTCAAATGCACAGCCATTCTGTTACAATGAAAGCTTTTAGACCATTCAGACACTGGGACACGACTTCCACTGTACTACCTCCTTTTCAAATGCTATCTAAACAATATCAGTCCGCGGTCTCATACCAAGAACAAATCAGAACCACACAAGTTTACTCTGTTAAATTAGTCTGATGGTCCGTAGTGACTGACTGGTTACAGAATAAAGTTGACTAGATTTCAGGTGAGAAGTTTTGATGAAATAAGTTCATCAGGATAGGAGTGAGAACAAATACTCTCCACCAGTGACATTGGTTGATGCCAGTTCCGCTAAAATCACGAATTGTTAGAATTAGGAATTCATTGACTAGGTATTGAGGAGTTGGGCGCCAGTGCCTGAGTGTTCTCTGAAGTAGATCGCCCTGTATCCAAAAGATCCTAGCTTCAGAACTGAGTGGATGAGTACTGTCGATGAGTCCCAAACTAGCTGTCCAGTACTCCCTGCTTGTTTCAGTGATTCTCTAACTGATATCAATCAATGGTCAAACTCGTCATAGCGTTTAATCAAATGGTAACAAACATTAAAGGTGGAGAAGTGCACAACACGAGTTGAACACTGCTAACACATTTCATCTTGAAGTTTTGCATAACTAACTGTCTACGATACTTAATAACAGCAACTTAGTTCTGTACAAATTTATAAATTTCATCAACTTTAAGCCATTTTAATATCAATTTTTTTTTCTCACCAATACACTCAGATAATAATTTATTGTTATTATTATTATTATCTATTTGTTATAAACTTGGATATTCGCACTATGGTCCGATTTATTTATTCTCTAAGTCACTTCTGGTACTCAAAACATAAATCATACGATTATAGATTTTAAGAGTGATGCATTCTCCATTTGATAATATTTTCAGAGTAAGAAGAATTATTGAACCACTCAAAATCGGTTGAATATGTGTCAGCATCCATTCCTTTGCATTCCAAGTGGAAAATGCGCCTCCCAGCGTTAAGCATTGAAGATTCAGTATAGGCTGAGGTGTTATTTTTATTCGATTGAATCACTCCCATCACGGTCAACTTTCCTTCATTTCTGCGGTTACTATCAGTTAGCACAGTTGGTATATTGTAGGAATGTTTTGACTGGAAATCGGATCTGGACGACGACGTAGGTTGATGATGGCAAGCATTCTAGTAAGATTGAGAAGAATAAGAAGTTCAGCAAAGATATCTTTTCGGCGATTTCATTCTCAAAAGCAGCTGTACAATCGCATTTAAATACATAATTTTGCATGGAGACAATTCTTGTTTAATTCTACATAATTATGATGGCGAATAAAAGGTGACAACTGTTTCCAACTAGATATGGTTTGACGAGAGGCTTAGAAACAAAATTACGCAGGATTAGAACGGATATCAAGTGTGTAAAAATGAGCATTGAAACAAAATTGAAATAATAATTTTCAACTTGAGATGGGAGTTAGGAGCTGAGGATATATAGATTACAAGAGCCTTAGAAACACAAAAGATTGCACAGGATTAAGATATAATTGTAAATTTTTTTTTAAAACGAATTATAAATGTGAACAGGAAAAGCATGGAAACAAACTCAAAATAACTGTTTTTATAACTGGAAAAAAAATTTAAAAAAAGAAATTAGTCCAACCTCTACAAATACCATGGTCTTAGCTCGGTATGTTACCTTAGCTTCCGTTTTTGTTTTTGTTTTTGATCCCTTTCCGTTCGCTATGTGTGTGATTCTTACTCCCTCAGTCTTCATTCGTTTCACCCCATTTTTTTCTTTATTTTTTATTTTTTTTCCAGTTATAAAAACAGTTATTTTAAGTTTGTTTCCATGCTTTTCCTGTTCACATTTATAATTCGTTTTAAAAAAAAATTTACAATTATATCTTAATCCTGTGCAATCTTTTGTGTTTCTAAGGCTCTTGTAATCTATATTCACACCTCCTAACTTCCATTCTAAGTAAACACTATTATATCAATTTTGTTTCCATGCTCACTTTCTGCACACCTGTAATTTGCTAAATCCCATGTAATTTTGTTTCTAAGGCTCTTGTAATCTATATTCACACCTCCTAACTCCCATCTCAAGTTGAAAATTATTATTTCAATTTTGTTTCAATGCTCATTTTTACACACTTGATATCCGTTCTAATCCTGCGTAATTTTGTTTCTAAGCCTCTCGTAAAACCATATCTAGTTGGAAACAGTTGTCACCTTTTATTCGCCATCATAATTATGTAGAATTAAATAAGAATTGTCTCCATGCAAAATTATGTATTTAAATGCGATTGTACAGCTGCTTTTGAGAATGAAATCGCCGAAAAGATATCTTTGCTGAACTTCTTATTCTTCTCAATCTAATGTTTTACAATGGGTATTTTCCACGATTCTAGTAAGAAACCACCGATATATGAAAGAAAATATGTGAAGCAAATACGTGAAGCGTAGGGGTACTAGATACACCAGTTTTATGCCAAGTTGTCTGTTTAGTCTATGATTCTCGTCAAGTTACTACGGCGTGGTAAGAATTTTGATGAACGAAGAACAAGTAGAAGAACAGGTCGAATATATATTGAAAGCAGATATTCTGTCAATAATGCCTTTGATGGAGTGGTCATGGAGGTAGATTTCAGTCTAGACTCATTTCAAGAGAAGATTAAGTTGATATTGAGAGAAAGATTCTGGTAAATCACACTTTCTTGATGTTCAGGTGTGTAGAAGAGAAGATGATTCATTCGAGATTGAGAGGGATGTTCGCATCCATCCAACACAGAATCAGTTTGGTTAGATGCGTCATGTTTAATCCAAGGAGGATGTGTACCGATGATTCCTTGGAAAATGAATGAGATTATATATGCACAGTGAGCTCATTCGAATTGGTTATCCTAGTGGATTTGCAAGAGAACACATGATCATGATGATTAATAAAGAGGAAACCAAAAATTTACTCCTGAAGCGTCAATTCAGTGGTGATGTGTCTAGTGAAGTTCAACATCTGAGGTCATCTGGAGACATGAGACTGACCTATACTGCTTCGTTTATCACTTTCCAGAAGATCAATTACCGCCCTTCAGATGAAACATATGCTACTTCGCTGAGGGTACCTACCACCTCTATGTTCCTTCACAAATTTAGCTGGTATTGTGGAGAAAGCTATTCAAAACGAACAACTAGAATTTTTGAGAAACATTCCACTGAGAGCCTGCCTTCGTCATTTCGAAAACGTCTGACAAAATCCATAGGAAACTCCTCCATCTACTCTCACTTAATTAATGGTGATCACTAACTGGACAGAAGTATAACCCACTCGAATATCTATCGCATATCATCGAACATTTCGAAAGGAAATCACACTCGTGTTTTACACACACATACGTGATTTCCTTTTCCTTTTCGCTGTTTCACAAGTAACTGAGTAGTAATCAAAGTCTCTTGACAACAATGGATAGTTAATGCCTGGTCAGTGCGTCGGTGGCACAGTGGTTAGGACTCTCGCCGACCATGCACATGGTCCGGGGTTCGATCCGTTGCCGACGCACACCCGATATCTATGGTCGGCCTGAATTTGGGCTACCGATATCCATGCTGAAAATTCCACACTTGTACTGAAAATACGGTGTGGCATCAAGCTGTAAATCAAAATAAAAAATTAAAAAATAAAATGTAGTTGACAGATATCCGGTGTTGGGAGTTTCTCATTTGAACGATATCCAGTGGTCTGTTGATTTCCAATATATTCTTTGCAGTCACATATTTAATAAAACGATGATGACTGGAGTAACAAACAGTACAGTGTGCAATTCAGTGAAATCTATTCCAACGACGTCTGTTACCTTTGGCTTGGATCGCGGAAAATTCCAAGAGATTGCCGAACACTGACTATCGACATCATGAACCACACATCCTCCGGTAGAAATACCAACTCCTCCGATAGTTTAAGTCAGCTGATAGCCTCCTGTGGGTATATATTTATTTGTCTGGTCTTCATGATGACTAGGTAGTTTGATGACTCATAGGAAACTGATATTTACTTGGAAATCCAAACCCACCTTATGCTGTGCTACAGTCAATTACATTTCTGTTAAGCTATTTCAGAAACCAGAGTTCTGCATTGGAATATAGTTCGGTAAATACGGAGTTGAGTAGCTCTTGGAATCTACTAAGGTTATGGAACTCCTGAATGCGTCTCAATATGACTAAAGTACTTCCATACACTTCAAAATCTGACGAACCGAATCCATTTGAATGCTTAAAATGAGAGATTACGATGTTGATGAGTCTGTAGATAAATACTAATTCACTCATGTTACTCTTTCGCATTTAAGTAGTAAGGTGGATTTTCAAAAATATGATTTTTCCTGAATCATTAAGCCACTCGTTGCCAGCATTGAAACCCATTGAAAAACATGCTGTTGTTTCGACTCTCCTAATCTGAATGGGATATTCTTCCTTTTGCGCGAAAATATTCATTTTGTAATTTGACATATCACCAGCTCTGCTGGTTGAGAAGTGAACCACTAATCTGGTGACAGCTGCTTAGAATCCTGTCGCGAGTCAGAATTTCATTCCATCATTAGAAAGCTTACATTACATTAGTAACAGTGTATCGTCCTAAAACTATCTCAAATAGTATCATCATCAGTTTACAACCTACAACTCTCCTTTTAACTTCCTGTGATTAGGACTGAACAACGGAGACGCATCATTCATTTCTTTGATTGAACACTGGATAGTGGGTAACTGGTCCTTTGTTTGGTGCAAACTGAATTCTATCAGTCAAGTTTTCAGAATGGCCACCAGTAAGTAGGCTAGTCAGCTTGCTATAACGATGCATCTGAACTCTTGCTTTAAGATGGTTGGAGATGATATTATTATACGTCAATAAAACTATGTTGTTCTTTAATATTACCATTCTTTTTTGCCTCTTGCTTATTTGGACGTTTCAGTTTTTATGCGTTTTCTTCCAACACTGTATATCATTGTTCTCACACTTGGATATCATTTAATGACTTAATCCTCATTATTTGTGTTTGTCCCTCATTGTTTATTTATTTAATTTTAATGTTTCTCATCGTGGTTGTGCGATACATTCACAATGTATATCGTGATAATGTGATTTTTTCGGAGTGATCCAAGTTGTGTGAAATCTTGCTGTGAGATTATTTCGGTGTCTGAAGTTTTGATCCATCCTGGTTGAGAATATTCTATGTAGCTCTAAGTGATTGTTTCGTTCTTCGACTGGACTGTATGGCTGCCTAGTTGCATTGCTGAGGTATTTCTGGAATACTCACATTATTATTATTTAACGTATCACAGATTTACTGAAGGATGATGGTATATTTACTATCTTTGGAGCGTTTTATGACTGAGTGTCTGAAGGATGTTTCGTCAACTAGACAGTTAGACACAGGTCTGTTTCATGCGCCTAGTCTACGTGTAGTCGGTTTCCGTCATAACAAAACTTAACGCATTTCATCCACTGCTCCAGTCTGTGATGTCACCACTGATGTCGGTCGGTCGGTTTTCGACATAGAACTTTGCACATGTGTGCGGCAGTTCAAGTCGCCACAACCTATGTAGCACGCAAACCAAGAGAAGAAAGTAGAAGAAATGCATAATAATATAGACAGTAAACAGAGGTGTGAGACAAAGGAATAGTAATAACGGAGAACAAAACAGTTTCATTGGAAATCATAAGTCGCAAGGAGTGGATGCATCTGCGCCACTGAGAACGATTTTGAGCCATGTCACAAATTGTTTCCAACCATTGGTTTTTACCGTCCCGAGGACCCCAACCAGGAAGTCTACATCTTCCTACGTGGCTTAGACTAACTGTTGTGGATTTCATTGACTGGTGCCATGTTTTCGTTTGACCGTCGCTAGCTCTTTTCCAACCTGGTCCTATATCAGCTAACATTGCCCGTCGAGGAAGGCGATGACTAGGCATACGTAACACATGTCCTAACCATCTCAGTCGAAGTAATTTCACAGTTTCTTCGATTGATTTCCCCGCCTTACCTAGCACTCGACGCCTAACCCCAAAATTGCTCACCTTATTATACCACTTCACACGGGAGATAGAACGCAGACACCTATGATCGAAGACAGCTAATCTTTTCATGTCTTCTGCTCTCAATGGCCAGGTCTCACAGCCATAAAGGAGGACGGAGCGGACTGTTGAGCAGTACACACGCCCTTTGGTCGATAGTCGGATATCACGTCTACGCCAGAGACGGCGTAAACTGGCATATGCGGAACTAGCCCTCTGTACCCGTGCTGAGATTTCGTCAGAGATCAACCCATTGGGACTGATGGTACTTCCCAAGTAAGTGAAGCGGTCAACGTGCTCTACCACTTGACTTCCTATTTCTAATCTAGGGGTCGGTGAAATCCAATCCTGTAGCATCATCTTACATTTTACAGGGGCGAATCGCATGCCAAACATACACCACTGATGTATTCTACCCTTTGCATTGTATCCTCATGTGTCGCATGATCCCTAGCACTACTGGTTCACCTCTTCTCTCTACACGTCAAATCCATCTCTGCGTTACGTGACATCTTTGTGATGATGAACGCCTTTTCATATACTACTGAAACATTCGGTCAGTAGCACACTCCACACTACCTATCGGATTTCTGTAAAATGAGTAATATGATTATACTGGGGTTGACTAAATACATCACAAGAACACTCTACAGACACCTGAGACTTCTCTGAATGACTCACACACCGATGGTCACTGACTTTATCACCCAGTTCCACACCTTGTGTAACAGAATACCCCTGTCAAAAAAGCTTCTTGAGCGATCCAACTACAACATTCAAAATAATTCGGATGTTTCAGTTAACTTTGTAATTGCTATACGTTCCCCTCCTACACAATGCATATCACTGTTCTGACACTTGTATAACATTCAATGACTTATTCCTTATTATTTGTGTCTGTATCTCCCTCTTCAATCTCTAATTTTAATCCGTCTCTCCGTGGTTGTGCAAAAATCGATAGTGTTTTGTGTTATGATGTAAGTTTGTCGAAGTGAGCCTAGGTGATTTATAATAATAATAATAATAATAATAGTAATAATAATAATTTGCTTTATTCCAAAACAGTACTTGTGATACAGAATGGAATTCTCAGCATTTTTTTACTACAGTATTGCATCCAGTTAATACATTATCAATAAATAGAATTCTACATAGATTGAGGAAACCAACAGTTCATTATTACAACAATACATTGGCATGTCAGTAGCAAAGGTAAAGCTGAAACAGTGTTTGAAGGTGTTAGAAAAGTGGGAGCTGTCTTATTAACAGGCGTAAGCGAGAGAAAGAAACAAAACAGCACATAACGGAAAAAGAAGAAGGAGAAAAGGAACAGAAAGAAAGGAAATGTTGTACCTATTGATGAAGTGGGTTGGAAAGATGAGATCCAGTTGTACTAATGACTATTTAAAGAATTATAGGTGTCACGCCTAATGCTCTCTTTATCACACAGAACACGAGCTAAGTAGGGTATGGTTGAGTTTTTGTACTTGCTGGTGCGAGCATATGGTTTTCTATATTGGCATCTGGTTTTACCTGATGAGATGCAGGGGGAGAGTTGTGAGTGAAGAGGGTGTGGTGTGAGTTAGATAAAATGGATTTGGCCCATTTTTCACATGAGTCCATGTGCCTGTCAACCAAAATATTAACAAGCTGGTTAAGTGGCACGTTGCTTGCTCTGCTGACAACATTTAACATCCTACGTAATATGTTATAGTCTTTCTTCAGTAGCCCTGGAAAAACTAAGGGGGAACAATAGAGAATAATAGGCAGGATCCGAGAATTAACGAATTGTAGGAGTAAGGGTTGGGTAATACCAGAATGTTTTAACTTCTTAATGTAGAAGGCAAGACGGAATATATTCTAATATATTCTAATGTCGTACTGTCTGTGGCGTGAAGCGTTGGTGTGCAATTCTTGTGGTGGACAGAATTTCGATGGCACCTTACTGAGAGTATTTCACTTGATTTTCATGTGCTCTTCACAGATGAGTATTGGTTTGGAACTAATTTTGTTCTACAGTACCTTATTTTGTACTTAGAATGTGACCTTGTCTGTATAGCTAGCTGCCTGAATTCTGTGTTGATGTAATTTTGGCTTTTTGATATTATTATGAACATTATTATTGTTGGATAATGTTGAATCCTATTGTTTTTATTTGTTTCGAATTGTCTGAGTCTGTGGATGTCTTCGTTTGTTCCGAGTCAGCTACACCACATGTTTTTGCAGAGTACAACAGATGTTGGTAAGGGAATGCTTATTTGCATTTCGGTATAAACATATACGGAAATTATGTATACCTTATATTCAAACAGTCATTCGCACACACCTTCTATGTTGTGCCACTTCTACCCTTGGCATTGTCTTTTCGTGTGTCGCATGATCCGTCGGAGTACTGGTCCACTTCTCACTCTACACGTCAAATCCATCTCTGCATTATGTGACATCTTTGTGGTGATGAACGTCTTTTTACATACTACTGAAACATTTAGTCAGTATTAATATTCATTGCGTATAAATTATTTTCATATTCTCCCTTTTAGAATATCGTTCCTTACACCTGAGATGTTTTTTTTTCAGTTAGTGAATGATGTTTGGGCTACATAGTTTCCTTTTAATTATACCATCATTTTTATATGTGCGTCGGTGGCACAGCGGTAGAATGCTCGCTAACCACGCCACATGTGGTACGGGGGTCGATAACCGGCCGACACAATCCTTCACCTGGCTAAGCCAGTATTAAGACTGGTAAAGAAAGATGGTTGGGCATAAAGCAAACAACCCCATCCTGTAAAATTAAAGGCTATTGCTACCGAAACTTCAAGCCTTTAGCTTGAAGTAGCCCTATTTTCCACTGGGAACGTAAAGGAATAAAAAAAAATAATTTTTATATGCGTATAAAAGGAGACAGGACTACATGTCGGTTTTACAAATACAACCATGAAGTAAAACACTTTGAATACATTGATACAGCTGTTTAAAATAAAGAATTCTTATAGTGATTTTTCCCCATTCACACAATAATAAAATCAAAACACGTACTTCCGCTAATAGGCTGTTTGCGGTGAATTTATTTTCCTCTTCAGATGTACAATCTCATTTAAATACAATTTTTTCTTCATGTGAAACTACCTAGAAAATTATGATAATAAGGTCAATCCATAGGAGAGGACAGGTTTCACAGGTGTGTACATCAAGACTGTACATACCGAAATAGCGTATAAACCCTATCCTTCACAGCTAGATTGACATAGTGACGGCCACAGCCACAGCTGTCACAAATTAGTATATGCCACCATAGCATTCTGTGTATGGCTAAGTATTACATCCATCACAACCCTCCGCTAACAGTCACGTAATCACCAAGATACAAGAGCCTATCAACAACTTCAAGGGCTTCATTTGCCAGTGTGATTGTAAGTACAATTACGTACCATACTTACAGAAACTGATCGCCAACTGACTGAGTGAGATTCGCGCGGCTTGAATGCTATCTCACAGTAATACGATATCGTGTACAAACTGTAAGTCGGAAAGTCTTTCTCAAGGAAGTACATCTTCACCACTATTAGACACTTTCTTCAAGGCTAACTACAGAATGTCAATGATAGAGAAGTTAAAGAGAATTGGAGAGATGGATCGGACAGCTACGTCTAACCTCACTGGTGATGAGGAGCAGTGATGATAGACGGCTTTATTCTCTAACTTTACCTGAGGTGTTTCTGTGTGGGGCTTTCAGGATGTTAACAAACTTCTCAGGTACACCCCTCTCTAACAGAAAGTTTCAGAGAACAGCTTTGTCCAGCGAACTGAAACCAACACTCATATCAGAAAACACAACGACTGTTGACTTGCAATACGTGTAGTGGTGTTCCAGCAACTGACGAAGAGCGGACACATGATCTATGTGTGCTCTCTCCGGAGTTCTAGGCGTCTTTCCTGGTTGCTAATTGGCATACCATCTGACCAATGACTGCCTCAATAACACTATGTTTCTTGCTAACGGGGGCTTGAATCATCTGGAACAGATTGTTAAATGCAACTGCTGACTCCATCACAAATGCACGTCCTGACCACCTGGCTTCGCAGTCCTATGTGAATACTTTTATATGTTTCATGTTGTCACATTCGCTGTCTGTGTAAATGGACTGACACTTATACATAAGTTTCAGGAAACTCGCAGAAACCCAGTGGTTTATAGTGGGACATTCTTCTAAGCCGATACCACCGATACTCACCATTTTCATAACGTCTTGTAGTTGAAGCCAATCTCCATCTATACTACTTGGAGGGTTGCTACCTACCTTTGAGTTATACTCAGTTTGGAACTTCATTGAGGTGACAGGTGCTACCGGTTTATTTATATTAAACTGTAGGCGACATCGTTTGTGAACGTCACCAGATCTCAGGATGAACCTGTGACACACTAAAGCATAATTGGAATTGAGTCATGTGATCCGTAGGGAGCAGCAGTCCTGTATGCATCCACGCCATCAACAAATGATGGCGATGTGATCCATCTGAGTCGAGATTTGATTGGCAGAAGGAAACGCCAGGTAGGGCCACGGTAATGTCTGTGTCGGTAAATAGTGCTGGCTAGAAATTGACTGTAATCTGCGCAAAGCTGCAGAAGACTGTCTTCATTATCTGACCTGCGACCGTGTAAACCCCACTGACCACCTAGACGACTCTCCTCTGAGCCTAGACGCCCAACCTGTGTATTCATGCCCTAAGGCACCTGCTTCGGGAGATCGCTCATTTGGTAGGAAAAACTCATTCTTAATTGCGCCCTGCCTGTGATCAGTCGGTGCAGAGGCAGAGATGACAAACATACATCGCCGCTCTCATTGGTCACTTCTTACTCCCGTATAACCTTCTAGCCATACAGCACAGAAATGACTGTTAGTGGAAATCCAACTAGCCAAGTATTTGTCCTCACACCTGCTCTATCTCGTTATTGATTGTCAGAAGCTGGAATTCATGGAGAGGCCATTGACTCGGGTCCCAGTGGCTTATTTTTCTACGAATTCGCATTGTGACCGGAAAGTCCTGGTTCCAAACCCTGGCAGTGGGTGGATGAGTACTGATGAAGAGTTCCAGACTAGGACGAAACAGCCGCATAGTACTCTAGTACTGGTTTCCAAATGTCCTCTAACCACTGTCAACTCATGATGGAAACCCATAACTTGTTTGGTTTTTACGTAATCCTATCGAGCCATCCTATTCTTCTTCTTAATCATTATTTTTTTATGAATTTGTCGATTATATAATAACTCGTTGCTTACTTCCTACGAATTCTTTTATCCCGAATTCCGTAATAATGTATTTTCATCTCCCGATTCCTTTAAGACTAAAATACACTAGTTATTCGTTTAGATGACTTTTACCATCTTAATTTCAACCCACCCACTCCACGTATACCTAAGACTGGTGAATGAAAATTACGGTATGATTGGTTAACGTTTGATATACTAGTGTACAGTAATGATGAGGAACTTAGTTGGAAAGGAATACACATTTCTTCGCTCAATTTATTGTTTTTTTCTAAACGCACATTGAACGACATTATCTACAAATTATGAAATCAATGTACGATGTGTATTGGTCATTGTATTTTGTCATAATAAACATTATTTCCGCGCTCTGACCAGCATTGTTCATTTTCAGTACTTTACTAATGAAAACAGTAGTACAAATACGCCCTAGTGATTGGCACCATTGAAATTATTGTAGGAATGAACAGTACTCAGTACAAAGAAAAAAAATACGCGTTTTTTTAATCTTTGGTAGGATCAAACCAAAAATTCAGAGACGGTACGTAGACGACACATTTGTAATGATCAAAAGAAACGAATTAGATAAAACTCACAACTTAATAAACAACGTCTTCAGCGACATCAAATTCACAAGAGAAGAGGAATTCGAGAACAAAATCCCATTTTTGGATGTCTTAGTCAAGTGAACAACCACATGGGAATTAGAAACTCAAGTTTATAGAAAATCAACTCACACAGACCAAATATTGAATTACAACAGCAACAATCCAGTAGCACACAAGAGGAATTGCATACAAACACTATTCGAGAGGGCCAGAACTCATTGCAGCACTCCCACCTTAAAGAAAAACTGAAGAAAGATATCTCATGGACGTCTTTCCAATAGAATGGCTATCCACGGAATTTCATCAAAAGACATATACCCCCAAGCCAACCTATCAAACCAAAAATCCCAAAGGAAAGCACAAAGAAAATCGCTTTACCATATATAAAGGATATCTCAGAAATCACTGCAAGACTCTTCAAACCTTTAGGAATTGAGGTCTCACACAAACTAACAAAATCACTTCATTCAGTTCTATGTCAACCAAAAGACTCAACGACGAAAGAAGATGAAACCAACATCATCTATAAAATAAACTGTGACAACTGCGAAAAACACGACATTGGACAAAGTGGACTCCCCTCCTCTTCGTCTTCGTTTCCATGGACATAAGCTAGCCATCAATAGACATGACATCCACTCCCTCACGCATATCACTGCATACACACAACCACAGACATCAATTCGAATGGGACAACGTTCAAATATTAGATAGAGGATACAACAAGAATGCTAGAGAATTTTTAGAAGGCTGCCTCGTATTTCACTGAATAATCAATCAATAGACACATCAAGATAGACAAAATTTATCAACCGATAAGAAAGAAACCTCGCACAAAAAGGGCCAAAGTTCAAGTAAAAAAAACAATCAGTCCCAATAAAATTGCCTAGAGGGTGTATAAACACACAAAAACAACCAATCACGTTCACGGTTTCCACCAGAGGAGACGACTAATAAACTCGTGGAGAAATCTAAAAGCTCACTTCAATTCAAACTGAAGTATGCGCTGAAGATGTTTCCTAGTGGTGGGCAATGAAAGCTTCGCAAATTAACTATCCAGCTCAGAGAACACAACCATACCAAACTCATCCTCCTGAGCTACGAACCTTCTTCATCATATGTAAATCTTACGATACGAATTTACAACACGAATGTCAAGTCAGTCAGTCAGTGATACAGTATGGTTTAGAGCCTAGAAAAAAATACTTCATCATTAGTATTCCCAAGAGACTTCAGAATTTCATCTACAACTGCATTCACTCACTAGTTCGATACTGAAGATCAGATGGCCGTCTAGAAAGGTCAGCCAACAAGGAACTCCTGCAAAGAACCAACCGACTAACCAACCAAGAAACTACCGCTGAAGAAATATGTAGCAAGAAGTGATTATGGAAAGGACCCGTGTCGAGAAGACCGTTGAATGACTTCACACACCAGGAACACGTTCGAGTGGGGCTCGAATGAGAGAGATGCAGAGGAAAGGCAATAAGGAGAAATGTGATAGAGAAAGAATAGTAACATGGGAAATCATTAAGATTTAATAAATCGCAAAGAGTCAATACCTCACCGCCATTGAGAATGATTTTAAGCCAGATTACCAACTGCCTCCAGTGGTTGTTACCGACGCGAGAACCCCAACCAGGAAGTCTACACATTCCAACAGGGCTGGCTCAAACTAAATGTTAAAGATTTCACAGAGAGATACAATGTATTGGTCTACGAACCACTAGCCTTTTCCCAACCTCATCCTATTTCAGCTAACATTTCCTGTCGAGGAAGACGATGGCTAGCCGAGCATATCCTAGCCAATTCAATCGATATTGCTTCACAACCTAATCAATCGCTTGATTTTCTCTCCTTACCTTACACTCGACCGAAGACTAACCTCAATATTACTCACCCCATAACACCACAACTTATATGAAAGATAGAATGGAGATACATATGATAAAGGAAGCTAGCCATTTTTTCATCTCTTCCACATCCAATAGCCACAAAGAAAATAGGCGAGAACTTCTGAGTACTGCACACGTCCTCTGATCGATAGTCAGTCGAATATCACGTCTATGCCAGGAGAAAACGCAGCCTAGTGAATTTCCCACACGAGCCTCCTCTATCCGTTCGTGCTGATATTTCATCAGCAGACAGGCTATCAGGGTTGATGCAACTCTACAAATACATAAAGTGATGGTCAACACACTCCACCAACCACTTCATTGTCTATCGCCAAGCTAGGAGTCGGTGCAGGCGTCCACTCCTGTAGGATATTCTTACTTACATTTCACAGAAGCGATTCGCATACGAAACATTTAAAGACTTCTGTCCAAGCTGTCCAGAAGAAGGCTCTGCACTTTATCAGTGTCGTCACCTAGGAGAGAGAACTATATCATACGCAGATATTCTAAGTCAACAAGACAGTCTCCTGGTAATAAGTTAATCCCGTCATGAAGTCAAGACATACATAGGTGAAACCCAGATGAGCTGCTGAAGCTCTATGTTCCACTAGGAACACAAAGGAAGAAGAACAATAATATTAAACAATATAAACAACCTTTTGGGGCAAACCCCGGGTGGAGTGGGGTTTCTACTGATTCGAACTCCTACAACACATCTCCACTTTCTTTTATTTTCGACTGTCTACTTCATCTGAGCCTACGATTGCCCATAATCTCTGATCTCTACCATGTCACACACTCGCACGGACAACCCACTCGTTGTTCCTCGATCGGCTTCCACTCGAGCGATGTCATTCGACGGTCTCCAGCAAACAATACGTTTGTTTTTTATATATATATATATTTTTGTATTTTCAAAATATTTATTGTACATTGAAGTTTCCGTTGCGGTTTGATTGATTTTGTGGTGTAGGGTCCCACACGCCCAACCACTGTCCCTCTTTATCCAGGCTCGGGAGTGGCTAGAAAACCAGCAAGGTAGTAAACTTGTCAGGAAAATAATACATTATTGGTGTCGCGCTAAATCATGAATTGGTAGAAGTTAGAATTCATGGGCTGGCCATTGAATCGGGTCCCAGTGGCTGAATGGTATACGAGTCAGCTAGCTTGCCTTGTAACCGGAAGGTCCTGGGTTCGAACCTGCTGTGGCGGGTGCATACTTCCGATGATTCCCAAACTAGTGGGATGAAACAGCTGGCTGTCCAGTACTCCCCCAGTGCTGGTTTTCAATGGTTCTCTAACTCATATCAATCTGTGATCAACTCGTAAAAACAAAACTAACCCTTACAACAAACCAAACTATAGAAAACATTATGATTAAGAAAAATGTATTTAAACAAGAAATCATAAAATCAGTATACAGGAGATCCACAAAAAGAAAACAAACGGGGAAATTAAAACTATGCGCGAATGATTAGATATTACATTATAATAAGGGGATAGGGAAAAAAAGGCAATCTGTACAAATGGTATATATGTTCCTGGCATCACTATCCTCGTGAGACAGTTACAACATTCACTTATAGATGGATAGATAAAGTCACGTCTTTTGATGATGTGTGTTTTCCTCTCTGTTCATCTAACAGCCTCATACACTGAGACAGGTCTTAAGCACACACTAACCTTGTTATTATTATTATTACAGATTCGATTAACTCCAATCTGATAGATACTTTTATCCTTTAGCTGAACAATTAGCTAGTGGGGTGGGAACAACACACAAAAATAAAAATTAATTAAGGAAACACATCGTGATAGAGATTGTGTATTAATATACCCACTGATTAAATAAATCAACACTTTAAAAAAAACTATTGGCTAGAAAATAGAATAGTATTTAGGTGGAAATTATTATTATTATTATTGTTTCGCTTAGTTCCTAGAGGAACATAGGGCTTCAGTCGCACATCTCCATTGAGTTCGGTTCGCTGCCAACGCTTTCATCACCTGGCTCCACGGTGAATGACGGAAAGAGACTGTTTAATGAAAGTAGTATCCCAATGTTATGTGATGTCACCATTTTTATATTTCGAAATAACATTGACAGAGAAATAGAATGAGGACACCAAGTTGGATACAGATGCGGGGATCACGAATACCGTTAGTTGACTACGCCAACAACGTTATTTGACAGCTAACATGTTTTTCGGATGACAAATGTCACAAAAACTCGAAAACTTCCAGGGCTGAAGAAGCAGGCAGAGAGGACAGGACTTCAAATAAACATAGAGAACAAGACTCACAAGCGAACAAGATTGTTTTTAATTAGATTTTCTTCAGGCTTTACTCTAATTGACATAGATATATGCATACAAATTTTATCCAATGACGGTATATCTATAAAATTTAACTGCTCCCACAGAGAAAGTTATATAGGGAGAACAACTAGACAGCTCAATTAACGCATCACTGAGCAGCTTCCTACATGGTTCCGAAAACGTCAAGTAAAATCCATAAATAGTTCTATTTGGTCTCATTTCATTGATGATAGCCGTTACCAAGCGGGCAGAAGAAGAAGTGCCTTCAAAGTTACCTACAGCATTCCATCGAAGTTGAATCTGCGTTTTACACATAGACGAAGCTGTGGAAATTCGAGAGAACAATCCTAGTCTTTGAATACAAAAGAAGTTTGTTTTACCTTTGTCTCTCCCTTGGACTAGGTAAATTCGAATTAAAATAAACCTCCCACCCTTCCTTATTTTCTATCTCCTTCGTACTTTTATGATATTTATTTAAACTCTGACCTACCTTTAGTATTACGTAACTTTTAAGATTTGACCTAATTATTTATTTATTTATTGAATTGTCTACATATACACATATCACTCACTATCTTTGTTATTCTTGTCGTCACCCGCACAAACCTTACTATCATTATTTTTGTTATCATTATAATCATCGTTATTACTGATGTTCAAAACACCTAACACATTATTATTATTATTGTTATTATTATTAATCGATCCACAAACTCACCGTCATTGGTTAAATTTTTTATATTCAAAGAGCTATGTAAAATAGAGTAAAGCCTGAAGAAGAAGATCTAATTGAAAACAACAATACTGTCCGCTTATATGTCTTGTTCTAATATTAGTAAAGGGAATATTTAAACATGGAGAAGACTGTGGAGGTGATGAATACAACCAACAAACAGCTACAGCAAACAGCACCAATCACTATCAACGGAAGAAGCATCCCTTCACCTACAGGCGACACCACGGATGACGATGTCAAAACGGGAATTGGAAAGGCAAGACTAACATTCTTCATCACTGTGAAGTCAGTTTGGGAAATCTCTTGCATTCAGTATAAACAACAACAAGATTTGGGTGTTCAACACCAATGTGAAATAAGTCTGGCAGTCGGTCAGTTCTTCTCCATGGGTCAGAAACTTTGCTAGCGTGTCATGAAAAGCTTTTCCATCAGTCTACTGAAGACTTTTATCAACAGCTGCTCCTTTCGCCGGCTCCACGTTGAAGATCAGATGGCCAGTTAGCCAGCCGGTATGCCAGAAAGAATTAGCAACATAAACCATAGGAACGAATTAACCAAGAACCTATAGCTCAACAAATATGTAGGAAGAAATGGAGATGGATTGGACACATGCTGAAGAAACTGCCGAATGACATCGAGCGCCAGGCGGCACCTCGAGTGGGATCCGACTGAGGGATAACAAGTGGGTGGTCGGTGCGAGAGTGACATGGAGGATATCGTCTGAGGAGAAGAGCATGAGAGATAATGGGCTATCGTGGGCGCAGATAAAGAGGAACACTAATGACTTTTTTACTGACAAATATGCTGACTGAAAAACAGAGTCTGAAGCGACTTGTCGAGGATGGCCATTGTATCTTTTGTCGCTGACTAAAATCATTTTTGTGTCCAACCTCATTGCAGTCCAGGCACCGGTATTACTTATATACAGGAGAAGTTTTCATCAAATGCCAGGCATCACACAATACCAGAAAGGATGATGCAGGTGTCATCTTTGTGCGTCAATTGGTTTTGTGTGAGTAACTGGGATAATGGACATTTCAGCTAGGACCAGAGGTTGATGCAAGGATTTCGAAAGGTCTGGCGAAGAGTATTGATTTCAGAATCATCTCAGCATCCAGAATGGACACTACACTAATTGTTCGAGAATCCTTTTCCGTGATGTTATGAACTATGGACTCTAGACAAATGATGATATGACTCAAAATCCCTTTTTTGTCTTCTTTTGTGTGCTACACAGAGGAGTGTGTCAACTTGAACTGTTTCACTTTTGTGTAGAGTTCTATGCTGAGACTCCATCAGTCAGTCAGTCTGTCAATAAGATTACTACTGATTCTAATGAAAAGTGCATAATTTATCACATAACAATCCTACTAAAGACATAAAAGTTACTGACTGAAAAAGCAACTAACCTCATCGGTTAAGAGTACAGGAATATCATTCTCCGCAATAAGGCATATTATCTTGATATGATCTTGACGACAAGACAGGATCGAGGCTATTCGATTGTGTAATTCATGCGTAGTCATTTCATACAACATAACAGCATGATAAACTATATTCCATAAAAAAAGAGAAACAAAACAATGGATATATTTATATTATACATACACGAACCGACTATTCAACACGACCAGTGGAGATAAATCCGTCAATTGAACTAAATCGGCCATGATCAGATGAGACTCATTTTTGACGCGCAGGTTCGAACCCTCCTTTTGACATCACTTTTGTATGAATTGGTGGTTAAAAATGGTAGATAACTCACTAACCGAGTCACAAGTTATCCGAGTTCTCCAGCCCCTGCCGAGGCACTCGTAAAAACCCATCGCTTTGTAGGAAGTAAGCTGGATAAAAAGAGAAGGTTGTGAATGAGGCTAGCGACCCTACCACTGCTACTGAAACATATTAGAGCCTAAAAATTAACTGGAGATGGCATCAAAATTCTTCACAATGGTTAAATATTGTTATGTTCCGCAATTATTATGTTATTATTATTATTTTCTTTAATTCCTAGAGGAATATAGGGCTTCAGCCGTGCGTCTCCATTGCGTTCGGTTCTCTGCTAACGTTTTCACCTGGCTCCAAGTCTGACCACATGCTTTCATCTCCTCTTCATTCTTGGACGACCAAATCGCCGCCTCCCTTTCGCGTTCCACTCGAAGGCTTGTCTAGTGATGTCACTTGATGGTTTCCTCAGAGTATGGCCAATCCATCTCCATTTCTTCCTGCTGGGTTGATTCGTTCATAGCCAGAGATCGCTGTTGCTGATCTTTTCTGGCCAGCCATCTGATCTTGATTA
Source organism: Trichobilharzia szidati (assembly GCA_944472155.2). Taxonomy (NCBI): domain Eukaryota; kingdom Metazoa; phylum Platyhelminthes; class Trematoda; order Strigeidida; family Schistosomatidae; genus Trichobilharzia; species Trichobilharzia szidati. The sequence goes on along the minus strand of OX235273.1, from coordinate 131,146,537 downwards.
GTATTGAGCGAAGACAGCTGTTGATGAAGGTCTGTAGTTTCTTTGAGATGCTCTTTGTGACGCGCGAAGTCTCTGATCCGTATAGTAAGTAGCACTTACTTCACATTGGAGTTGAAAATCCGGATCTTATTTTACAAGCTGAGTGCTGTTGACCTCCACACAGACTTGAGAGTAATGAAGGCTTGTCTTGCTTTCCTCGCTTTGATATCCTCTTCAGTTCCGTCCGCCTGTATTTGAAACGATGCTTCCCAGGTCGGTGGGTAAAGGAGGTTGCTTCTTTCAGGTTCCTCGCATTCATGCTGATTGTCTGCTGTTGGCCAGGAATCTTCATCACCTCAGTTTTCTCTGTGTTCATCTGAAATCCTATCTTTCATGGATGCTTCTATTCTGCCAACTTGTTGCTTTTCACTTGCATATCTTCCAGTTTGTGGGAAATCAGACAAATATCATCGGCGAAGTCCAGATCCTCCAAGTTTTTTTGTGTGAGTCCACTTTATGCCTGTTTTCTCATTGCCCGTTGTTTGCCGCATTATCCAATCTACTGCAATCAGGAAAATCATTGGAGATAGTAGGCAGCCAGTTTGTCTTACTCCCGTCTTCACTTAGAAGGATTCCATAAGTTCCCCTTTTGTGGATTACTTGACATGCAGCATTGTCGTACAACTGTTGGACGAGATGTATAATTGTCGCATGGCAAGATTATTTATATCCACAGATTCAGTGTTCCAAAGGCAAATAATTACAATAAGTTCCACAACTTCTTGTCAATAAACTCTACAAAAATAAGAGTTTTATGTAACTGAGTAAATGTAGCATGCTAATCGAAAAGCGCGCGCAGATATTCCGCAAACTGTACAGTTATTTCTGCTTTTATTTATTTTCATAATATTCTCACTAATAAGATTTGTGTGAGCACTTCTCCCAAATATTATCATGAAGTTACCATTAGTATTCCATTGGGTTACTACTGGGAAAAAAGGTTTCAACAATACATCTTCAGTTCATCTCGCTTTCTGTAGTCCTCCTTTAGCCAGCCCTGCTATAGTCCATAAGGTTTTGTCTTTTCTTATCACGATCTCCTCCGTATCACTATCGTATCACAGCGAAACTCATCGTTTTGTATTTGCCTTCTCTACTCGAGCAATAAATGACCTAGTGAGGAATGTTAACAGATGGTTTCCCCTCAGAGTGTCACCAATCCACCTCCATTTACTTCGGAATATTTGATGAGTGGTAGATTCGTGGATGCTCCCACTCCCAGAGATTCCGGTTCCTGATTCTTTGCAGCTGGTCATTTGATCTTCAATATGCAGCCAGTGAAGGCAGCTGTTGTTACTAGCCTGCAAGAGGCTGTTAGAAATGCTTTCAATGACGCGCTGCTAGTCAAATTTCTGACCTATATAAAAGAACTGATTGGTGCTGAGAATCAGAATTTCGCAGTGACTTCTGATTGCAGACGATTTCCGCACTGATTCCAGAGTGATGAAGGTCGCCTTTTGCATGCCAAAGCTGGCTTTAATATCTTCATCCATGCTGTCACCTACAGTTGAACGGATGCTTCAAATTTATTCCCTTGACAGTAGTGATTAGTACTTGTTGTTGTTAGTGTTGTTGACTGGTTATCTTCATTACCTACCTCCACAGTCTTCTCTCTCTCTCTCTGTGTTGGCTAGAAATCCTTCTGCCAACTTGTCAGCAGTTTTCACCTCTAAGTCTTCTAGTTTTTGTGACATTTAAATATAAATCACCTGCGAAGTTCACATCTTCTAGAGTCTTCTTGTCAAACAAAGGTGGTACTCCAGTTTTCTCCACCTACCCGCCGCACATACGGTGTTCCACACAATCCAGTCCCTCACAATTAAGGAATATCATCTCTGGCAGTAATAATAAGCAGTCTTATTTTACTCTTCACTTCACTTCCAAAGGATTCGCCGAGTTTTCTGTTGTGGATCATTTGACATATCAGCGGCTGAATGAGGTTGATAAAAATTTGTGGCACTGTACTCCATAGTGTTGAAATAGTTTCCAACTTACTTCGCGATGAATGCTGCCGAAGGTCTTTTCAAAGTAAGTGAAGTAAAGGCAGAGAATTGACTGCCAGTGTATATATACATATAGCAATAGTAATAGAAATAGTAAAAAAACACGAAAACGTACTTATCTCTCCTTTGAGGCACATGTACAGTGTACATCGTGGAACAGTAGGTCTATCAAACGGAATATAAAAAGAAAATAATAATAATAATAGTGAATCATCTTTCTTTTGTATACATAATCATGGATGCCTACACTAAGAACATTATCAGAAAACAGAACAGACTTGATTAGATTTGACCACTTCTCCTCTTCTCAGCCTAAAAAGCTTCTATAGTTGATCTGTAGGGATTAGATGTGTTTTTACGAGTTGATCACGGATTATAATCAGTTAGAGAACTATTGAAAATCAGTATTGGAGTAATGGACAGCCAGCTGTTTCATCCCACTAGTTTGGGAATCATCGGAAGTACGCACCCGCTACAGCAGGTTCGAACCCAGGACCTTCCGGTTTCAAGGCAAGCTGGCTCGTATGCCATTCAGCCACTGGGACCCGACCTGATTCAATGGCTCATGAATTCTAACTTCTACCAATATTGAATTCGATCTTAGCAAATTTCACACCATATTATGTAACATTTTATATTCGCCTACTAATCCTGTAATTATACACCCCTTTCCAAAATCTATACACCTTATGTATTATTCTATATATGACATTAATTATTTTGCTACTTGACATTTAACTATGAATACATAATCACAAATATTTTAATTGCGTTTCATACTACTGTGGTGAGTGGTACTTATAATCCGATATAAGTAGTATATCAGAAACGAAGTAACAATATGTTTGGCACACTGGGAAGAGCAATCAAAGAAGAGAACCATGAGAAGAATGTTGCCATATGATGCAGAATCCAAGAAGCTATCGAATGAGACGATATTCGACCAATTCGTCAAGGATGTGGTAAAGATGTGCAAATGGCCGGTTGAGAATATGGTATTCCAAATTTAGCTATGTACCATACGTTTCACCAAATAAACATTCCTTTCAGTTTCCTCAGCCTTGTTTTCTTTACATTTGGTGTCGCTGCCTCTGCAGGAGATGAAGGTGCCGTGGCCGCAGGTGTTCGAGGAGGGAGATGTGCGGAAGTTCCTCAGGGACTTCGAAGCTGTCGCGGAGCTGGTTGTCTTGGGAACGCTGCTGAGGGGCCGCGCGAAGGCTGCGTACGACAACGCTCGGGAGCTGGAAGGTGAGGCGGCGTGGGACAAGGTCGTCGAGAGGCTCGTGTGCGAGTTCGACAGCCCTGCGGACAGACAAGAGGCGCTGCAGAAGTTTCGGACGCTGAGACTTGGCCAGGATGGGGATCCGTTGGTTCTGGCAGTAACGCTGACGAATCACCTGCGACGCGCGTTACCCACCCTAGACGAAGATTCACGGGAGCAGTTGCTTGCATCTCAGTTCCTCGAATGCGTCCCGACAGATATCGCCCATCAGTTGCAGCTAGTTAACGCAGCTCAGCCAATGGATGTCTATGAAATGGCCAAGGTGACAGGGCAGATAATGACCTCGCATGTTGCTCCAGTGATGTCGGAGGGCCAAGATTCCAAGACTACTACTATTTTTATTTCATGTATTCGCACCTTTGATCGAATTCCCTCACCGAATATAATTTCTTAAAAACCATATATATATATATATGTATACGATTGTACAGCTTGGTAATAAATTCGTTGTTGAAAAGAGTCTCTTCGCTGAATATTGTATTCTCAACATATTCAATTATAGAGCACTCCTTATTGACCCACTATTACCTTTTTGTACCGAAGCGGGATAATGCTCTTTGACTCTTTTAGATACAAAACAAAAACTAGGCACCGAATGACCTACATATCATCTCACGCTCCTCTGTGTCTGAATGGATATTTTTTGTGAATTAAAAAAGAAAAGATTGCACACTACGATATATATCAGAGGTTAGGCAAGCACTTCATGAGGTGTAAACACATTTAATAGTTAAAAGGGTCAATAAACTCACTTATTGTATAGTGAATTATACAACCGTAAACCCTCCAATGATCCACATATTGACAATAAATCTTCTTTTGCTAGGCGAAGCATATCACGACCTAAAGGGAAGAAACGGAGAAGAAACTGAGTTAGAGAAGTATAAAACATAGGAGGCTTACATAACAACAACAACAACAACAAATACCACCACAAAGGGTTGTACATCTCTTTGAATTTGTGACTTTTGATTACTATTAGATTGATTGAGTTGATGCAACAGACTGAGGGGCTGAGGTAAAGCGCTCTGGAAAATCAATACAGGCCAAGAAATACAGTCTTTCAACAGATGATTCACTATGGCAAACAATTTAAAGTCAATCCTTAGGCAGGCATAATGATAACTTTTCTTTCTAAACTGAGCATCGAGTCATATTGAATCAAAACTTATACATTCAAGATAAGATTTTTCCTGAATGATTTCCTGAGTATGCCAGAACTTCTTCAGCAGAATTCAGTTGAATAAGAACAACAATACTCTATTTATGGAGTTGACGTTAGATTTAGACAAGTTCAGTATTTAGTTATGTAAGAGAAATAAGGTGGTTCCTCCTGTGTCAGGTTTACTTACGTCAGTTCTATTAACTACTGTAAAAAAAATAAAATGAGCTTTCGCATATCAGAACATAAACGAAAACTGGACAAATTTTCCAGAAGAAGTGACAAGCCTGTATGTATAAGTTATATATATATATTGATGTGGTTGTGTTTTCTGAGCTGGGTAGGTAATTTAAGGAGCTTTCATCGCCCTACTAGGCGACATCTTCAGCGCATACTTCAATTTGATTTGAAGTGAGCTTTTAGATTTCTCCGCGAGTTTTTATTAGTCACCTCTCCTGGTAGGTGACCCTGAACGTGACTCTTTGGTTGTTTTTGTCTGTTTTCACACCCTCTAGGCTACTTGTATTGGAACTGATTGTTTCTTCGACTTGAACTTTGACCCTTTTTGTGTGAGGTTTCTTTCTTATCGGTTGATAAATTTTGTCTATCTCGATGTGTCTATTGATTGATTATTCAGTGAAATACGAGGCAGCCTTCTAAAAATTCTCTGGCATTCTTGTTGTTTCCTCTATCTAATATTTGAATGTTATCCCAGTCGAAGTAATGTCCATGGTTGTCTGTATGCAGCGATATGAGGGAGTAGATTTCATGTCTTTTGACGGCTAGCTTATGTCCATGGAAACGAAGACGAAGAGGAGGGGAGTCCACTTTGTCCAATGTAGTGTTTTTCACAGACAACCGCAAACATCAATTCGACTGGGACAACCAACGTTCAAATATTAGACAGAGGAAACACCAAGAATGCTAGAGAATTTTTAGAAGCTTGGCATTCCAGTGAATAGTCAATAAATAGACACATCGAGATAGACAAAATTTATCAACCAATAAGAAAGAAACCTCACATACAAAGGATCAAAGTTGTGTGAAAACACACAAAAACAACCAATCACGTTCACGGTTTCTACCAGAGGAGACGACTAATAAACTCGTGGAGAAATCTAAAAGCTCACTTCAAATTGAAGTATGCGCTGAAGATGTCGCCTAGTAGGGCGATGAAAGCTTCGCAAATTAACTATCCAGCTCAGAGAACACAACCACATCAAAATCATCCACCTGAGCTACAAATTTTCTGTATCCTATATATATATATATATATATATATATATATATATAATACCTATGACTTAATTGTGCGTGAAACAATTGGTTAAAAGTAGTTTTTCGACAGATTGCAAAATGATCTTTCAAAAGCCAATATGAAGTAGTTAGGGTCCTTTCGAGTGTTACTGTGAAGAATTCATTACTGTTATTATTTATTATTGTCCCATTAAGCTATGAGTGGAAAATAGGGTTCTTCCATGTCACCCATGACCTATGCCCAACTTGTCGTTTGTCATTCTGGTTCCATTCGACCGACGGCGAAGCGCGTGATGTCCACCGATGATCTCTTCAACGTGTTTCCGATGTATCTTCACTTTCCTCGCTATATTTGTTGGGCTATGGCTTCTTGATTTGTTTGTTCTCAGAGTTTCTTGTTTCTTCGTCGACACGCAATGTTAGCTGAAATAGGTTGGATCAGGTTGGAAAGGAGTTACCTAGTGATGGTCAAACTAAACCACGGTTTTATCAGTCAGTAAAATCCACAGCAGTTAATTTGAGCCACGTAAGGAGATACAAACTTCCTGGTCAGGGTCCTCCTGATGGTAAAAACCAATGAAGGCTAGCGACAATTGGTGATATGGCTCAAAATAGTTCTCAATGGCGCAGATCCATTAACTCCTTGTGACTTTTAATATCCAACAAAACTATATTGTTCTTCCATATTACTATTGTTTTTGTTTCATATATCTGTCTATAATCTCTCTTTGGAATCTCTTTTTACTCACTCTTATGTTCCCAAAGGAGGGAGTTTGGCAACTGGAACTGCTGCATATCTGTGCAAAGTTCTACGTTGAAACCAGTCAGTCAGTTTCTTCTTTCTAATCCTTTCTGACGTATGATCTGAATATCAACATGGAGCCACTGAAGGCAGTTGTTGATAAAAACTTTACAACTGGCTGTTGGAAATACTTCTCGTGACCAACACGCCAAGTTTCTGACCCATATAAAAGAAATTACTGACTTATAACATCGGTGTTGAAGATCCGAATTCTGTTGTTTATGCTACGGAGTGCAGAAGATTCTGAAAATGATTTCAATGTGAGGAAAGTCTGTCTTGCCTAACTGATCCTGGTTCTCACATCCTCATCTGGGATTCCACTTGTAATTGAGACGGTGCTCTCTAGATAACTCAGTGCGTCGGTGGCACAGCAGTAGAGTGCTCACCGACTACGTCCGGAGTTCAGTCCTCGGTCGATGCACTGTCTGTTTACGACATAGAACTTTGCACCGATGTACACCAGTTCAAATCGACACACTGCACTCCTTGTAGCACACAAAGCAAGAGAAGAAAGTAGAAGAAATACAAAATAGAGACAGTAAACAGGGATATGAGAGAAAAGGAATAGTAATAACGAAGAACAATATAGTTTTATTGGATATTATAAGTCACAAGGAGTAGATGCATCTACGCCAGCCATTGAGAACGATTTTAAGCCATATTATCAATTATATCCAACCATTGGGTTTTACCGTCCCGAGGACCCCAACCAGTCAGAAAGTCTACACCTTCCTACATGGCTGGCTTAAACTAAATGTTGTAGATTTCATTGACTGGTGCCATGTATAGTTTTGACCGTCGCTAGCTCTTTTCCAGCCTGATTCTATGTGAGCTAACATCGCCCATTGTCGAGGAAGGCGATGCCTAGGCTGGGCATGCGTTACACATGTCTTAACCATCTCAGTCGATGTAGCTTCACAGCCTCATCTATTGATTTTCCCTCCTTACCTAGCGCTCGACCGAAGCCTAACCTCAGTATTACTCACCTTATCATACCACTTCACAAGGGAGATAGAACGCAGGCATTTATGATCAAAGACAGTTAGCCTAGCTTTTCATGTCATTCACTCTAAATGGCCAGGTCTAACAGCTATAAAAGAGGACGGAGCGGTCGGCACACTCCCTTTCCTTGCTGAGCCAGTAGTATGACTGGTAAAGAGGGAAGGTTGGGCATGAGGCTAGCTAGCTAGCTACAGAAACTTCAAGCCTCTAGTTTGAAGCCCTATGTTCCACTGGGAACATAAAGGAATAAAAGAAAGTCCCTAGATAACTGAAGGAAGTAATCTCTTCAAAATTCATTCCATTGATTGGTTGCTTGCTGTGACTGACTAGTTATCTTCATCACCTCTATCTTCTTTAGTATTCACTAGAAGTCTTGTCTTCCTTACCTAACTCTTCTGTCGACTTGTTGGCTTTTGTCTACAAGTGTTCAAGTTTATGTGACATTAAACATAAATCGTCCACAAAGTCCATATCTTCTTGAGATTTTTTATCGGTCCAACAAAGACCAACTCAACAACCAATCACAGGAGACTTAGCGTGGGCGGATACGATTCGCAGACATATGGTCTGACCTTAAAAGAAAGATTAACTTCCAGCGAGAAAACAACCAATCAGAAGACGATGTTTCTCTGCTAATAATAACTAATAATAATGTACATAAAAATATATAAATATCTCTTGATTTCACCAATAAACGATCTATTGCCTGGCCTTTGCCTTCTATCGTTACAGGAATATCATCATTAGTAGTATTTTGACAGCCCTGTCTAACTCCTGTCTTCACTTCAAGGGCTTTGGTCACATTTCCGTTGTGGATCACTCGATATGTGGCTGCTGAATGAGGTTGGTAAAGACTTGGGACACTCTGTAGTGTTGAAGCATACGAAATAAGAGTCCATATAATGCAGTAGCGTCAAACATAAAGAAACACTTAGTAGTAGAACAAAAACACAAAAAAATAAAACCAAACTAAGATCACATACCTGTGAAATTTTTAAATGTTTCCACAAGATTTTCAAAATTTGACTGACATAGCCAATCGGTAATTTGTACAGCAGTCATATCACAGTGTACCACTGACAGCATATAACTATTACTATTATTATTATTATTATTACTAGTATTGCTACTACTACTTCTACAACTCATTGTATTATCTGTTGAACATACTCCCGATGAAGATGACTCATTCAATATACCAGCTGTTGATGTTGTCCTCACTCCTTCTTCTCCGTGTCGTTGTTGTTGATGATGATCATTTGATGTCAAGGAGATAATCGATCCACGATGTGATGTCTCTGCATGATCAAGCAGAGAATTTGATTTAATCAAGCATAATTCTGCATATCTCAATGATTCATCTCCAGCACCAGCTGCAGCAGCATTGCCAACACTCGTCCCACCAGCATCTCTAGTCGAAGCAGCATCAGCATCCGCATCAGCGCTATCATTATCCCCATCAACAACAGGATGATTATCATTATCCTCAGGACAATATCTAATCTCTTCTAAAACTCTATCAGTGGTTAACGACGTTTCATCTGACGACGCATGCAACTCATTACCACAATAGCCTGTAGTAGTAGTAGCAGGAGTAGCAGTATTACTATGAGTAGTATCACAACTAGCCGGTGTAGCACTAGACATGCCTAGCAGAGGATCACCATCTGTTTGTATTGAATTTATCGGATAATCTGACACGATAATCGATGGTGAACTAGACTTATCGTCATATTTGTCGATAATTGTCCATTTACTGAATTCCTCATTGCCGAGACTAGAGGATTCACCAGATGTGCTTAGATTGCATACGACTACTTTTGAAGTATTCATGCCGACCTTTGAATTATTTGAATGGAAAGGAATTTTCACATGAATTACTTTCGACTATGAAAAGGGAAAGAAAAAGAAAGAGAAAAGAAAAATAGGCCTAATAATATAACCAGAATCAAATGAAAAACTGAAACACATCTAATGACCTTGAAACAATCATCAACCAATCAAACATTTTTAGTGTCCCGCTGACCTAGACGACCTTTAATGTGTTCATATGATGTGTCCTTCCTGCATAGAATAGTCCGTTACTAGGTCTCTTTCTTTTCTTCTCCTGTTATATTTGATGTCGCTGCTTTTGGAAGACATACGAAGCCTCTTGTAAGACTCTGAGGGAATTGCAAGCAACGGCCTAAACGTCCCACAAGTAGCTCCTTATGTCTCCTTCTTCGAAAGTAATAGGTCACGGGATTTTCATTATCCTCTGGTGAAGCTGGCCCCAAACGAGCGAAAGGGACGTCCGGTGTGTTCAGATCATCTCGATTTGGCTAGCTAGCAAGCACTACTGGTTGATTGGTTTGAGTAGTATACAACTACTCATCTCAATTACTCAGTAGTATAAATTTTTATACAAAATTTTGGAAAGATAGATGAAAGTTTAAAAAATATTTATTTAAGCTACTTTATACTTCCAATTTTTTTATTGATCCTATCGGAATGACGAGCCCAGGTTGTGTTGACATGTCACACTCCTTGTACGGATGCATCGACGGTGCGATTAATGGCCTCAAAGCTTTATGTACACCTATGGAAGTATGTGGACGGTTATTACTTCCTAGCTGTCCACAGCGTGGAAGAAGCTGACTTCATCTTGGGGTACTTGGAACAGAATGCGTTTTATTGCTGCATAACCGCAGAGCCTAGTGGACAACTGACTGAGGCCGGCAACACACAACGTGTTTGGTCTTACTGCAGGTTACGGACCGCTGCAAAACAAGTCGGGATGTACAGTTTTCAGGTAGACGTTTTCTAACCACCCATCTCTCTTCAGAACAGAAACGAAGCATAACTTGCATAGTGATTACCTGAGAGAAACATCTTCCTATTGTAAAGTCCTTATTTCTTTTAACAGTACGACTCCGTCCACAGACCCCCACCCCGAACCCAGTGTGTAAATAACTTATACTATGCCGGTAACCGCTTTTAGTTGAACCGCTATTCAAACAACCTTTCTGGTATAGTAGGACCTAAAGCCAGCGTAACTCGTTAGGTCATCGTGACATACACGCCCGACCACCATACCAAAAAAGCAACTATCGGTCGACAAGGGTTGGTGGAGGCAGTAGCAGTGGAAACACCACTACAGACATCACCACCTTCTGGGAGATTGGTAACGAAATGTTTGCTTGCAATTTGATATCTCTGCATAGGGAAATTATCATTTGCACAGATCTTCCCTGTTGTGCTACCTACTTCTGCCATTCCTTCGTATTGTCTTTTTTTGTCTTCTTTTCGTGTCTACCGTGTTTTACCGCAACACTGGTCCATTAGCTTTCTTAGACGTTAAATCTATGCCTCCGCTATTTGATATCTTTGTGCTGATGACCATCTCTATATATTCACTACGGATGCATCTTGTCTGTCTGTCTGTTTTCAACACAGAACTTTGCACCGATGTGCAGCAGTTCAAGTCGACACACTCCACTCCTTGTAGCACACAAAGCAAGAGAAGGAAGTAGAAGAAATACAAAATAGAGACAGTAAACAGGGATATGAGAGAAAAGGATTAGTAATAACGAAGAACAATAAAGTTTCATTGGAAATTATAAGTCACAAGGAGTAGATGCATCTGCGCCAGCCATTGAGAATGATTATAAGCCATATCACCGATTATATCCAGCTGTCATTGGTGTTTACCGTCCCGAGGACCCCAACCAGTCAGGAAGTCTACACCTTCCTACATGACTGGCTTAAACTAACTGTTGTGGATTTCATTGACTGGTGAAGCCATGTTTTGATTTAACCGCCGCCGGCGCTTTTCCAGCCTGACCCTATATCAGCTGACATTGCCCATCGAGGGAGGCGATGACTATGCATGCGTTACACATGTCTTAACCATCTCAGTCGATATAACTTCACAGTTTCGTTTACTGATTTCCCCTCGTTACCTAGCATTCAACGTCTAACCTCAATATTGCTCACCCTATTATACCACTTCACACAGGAGATAGAACGCAGGCACCTGTGGTCAGAGACAGTCAATCTTTTTCATGTCTTCCACTCTCAATGACCAGGTCTCACAGCCATAAAAGAGGACGGAATGGACTGCTGAGAAGTACACTCACTCTTTGGTCGATAGCCAGCCGGATATCACGTCTACGCCAGAGACGGCGTAAACTGGCATATGCGAAGCTAGCCCTCTGTATCCGTGCTGAGATTTCGTCAGAGATCAACTTGTTGGCGCTGGCTGATGGTACTTCCGGAATAAGTGAAGCGGTCAACGTGCTCTACCACTTCACTCCCTATTTCTAAACTAGGAGTCAGTGTAGTTCAGTCAGTCCTGTAACTTCATCTTACATTTGGCGGGAGCGAATCGTATGCCAAACATTCGTAGATTGTAGCTCAAGGTGTTCAGAAGACTCTGCTGTATTTTGTCAGCGTCCTCGCCTAGAAGGACTGTATGAATCTTGTCAGTAATACACGTCATAGGTAAGTAGTGTTGCCTTGTATTTTACAAATATTAACTAAAGTTCAAACAGACTTAAAACATTTATGATTAATTTATTAAACTGTGATCCCTATCAGTGAGTGAATGAACCTCACAATAGGCTGAACATATAGTATGAGACTTCTAGACAAAATGAAGTCGAATCAGTAGGCCATTTCGCTAAACAGACCAAGGAACGATCCAAATTTTAAGTGTATGAGGTATGTATAATAAATTAAATTTATGAATCTACTCATTATCACGTTATAGCAACAACAAAAAAAGTCATACCTTTTGTGCTTCAGGCAAATGGCCACTAGCCGCTTCACAACCATGTACAGCTCTTCGTCGTTCAGAAATAAGCGTTGCTTGTTTCACCCGATTTACAGAATTATCCCAGTTTGTAGACATTATTCTATTCTTATTACTTCGTACCCATCGTGAAGCACTTCGACAACTACGTCCACATGATGAACAAGCTCCAACACAACAATCGCCTACTCGGGGACGTCTACGTCTTTGGAGACCAGGTTGTGTAGAGGGCCCTGTTAAATGTCTATTGGACAATGGAGATGGTGACATACCAGGAGATAAATTACGTAGTGTTGGATATGCTGTACCCTGTTGATAAGGATATGTCGGTGTAACAAATTCAGAGAATGTTTGAATGTTTGATGTTGGTGTTTCTACGGAATCGGGTAATGTGACGAAATGGTCAGTTGCATTATCAACATCTTTTAGTGAAAAGTTGTCCTTTATAATCAGCTTCTTTGACATTGAACTATAAACATTATTAAGAAGAAAAAAAACGAAAAACAGTCAAAAATGGTAAGAATAGAAGAAGAGATTGCAGGAAAATTGATGCACAGAGAGTTAGCTTGAATCCCCCCTCCCGTCTTTGAGTCATATGAAAAAGAGAAGACATTCAGCAAGGAGACTCTTTTGGGCGAATTCATTCACATAGCTGTACAATCGCATTTATATACAATTATTTTGTGTGTGTGTTTACATGAGGTTGGTCAAATTTAGATTAATTAATTAATCGGGTAATACAAGAATGACCTAATATAGAAACAAGGTTAATTAGACAGCAAATAAAGTAAGATTGAGTTAGTAAGTTAGATGACGTGGTTCTCTAACTCATGCCAGCATATAATGAAATCCTCCATCCAATCAAACAAAATTTCTACAAAACCAATACTTGAAAAATTAACCTAATGCTCACTAGCGACTGGCCCTATTCAGCCAGTCACCTGGAGTTCTAGTGGGAGGCTGTGACCAGTAGGGTACAACAGCAAGTTGAAGATGAGGCAGTAACTCTTCGAAGAAGATATTGCGGAATGGTCGCGCTATGTCGTGAATTCGAAGAAGTTGGAACTCATACACTGGCCAGTGGATCGGGTCCCAGTGGCTCAATGGTCTACGAGCTCGCCTTGTAACCAGAAAGTCCTGGGTTCGAACCCCGGTGGGTGCGTTCTTCAGGAGAGTCCCAAACAAGGACGAAACAGCTGTCCAGTACTCCACCCAATCAAACAAAATCCCTACAAAACCAATACGTAATATAATTGACTAAAATGTTTCAACTTAGGTCAGGATAACAACAGAGGTAATTACAGGTAGACACCAAGTAGAGGTGAGGTAGAGAATAATGCTATTTAAATTAGGACTAAAATTGAGCAAAATAAATTGCATGACGTAAGATAAATGACTAGAAATTGAGTGTTGGTCAAGTCAGTAACAGTTGTAATGAAGTATAGAAATTAAATCGGGTGAGAACAGGAAAGTTGAAAGCGTAAAATATTACAATGGAAATGACAAAATAATACTAATGAAGAGACAGAAAGAAATAGAATTTACCTGTCGGGTAATCAGATAGATTATGTTCATTACAAGTGCAGTGAGTGAACGAACTTCTTCTGTCTGCAGAGCTCAGGGTTTAGCAAGTGAATTGCTATTGCTTCTGCAGTTTCAAGAAGTCTGACTCGTACACTTTTAGAAAGACTGCTTCGTATTTTGTAGACAACTTTGAAGTTTGTTTGGGGGGCTGTAGCTCGGTGTCCGGAATCTACCATATGTGCTAAGATAGAGCTAAGGGGGCATTGATTTTCTTCTTTGTTAAAACCATGCTGGTAATTGTTCGGTGATACACAGATAATTGTTTATATTGCATCTTTAAATTTCACCATCTTCTAAAAAATAACTAGCCAGAACTTATCCTGCGGCAAAGTTGGTTCCCGTTTATCGACACCCTTCCTAAGTTAACTCTACTTGTGCATGCAAGTTTACACGTATCTGTGGTAGCAGTTACTTTGGGAGAACAGAGACAATGGGCATATTCCCGATTCTCTGAACATGTACTAAAAAGTTTACATCTCAATGAAAGAAAAGCTCTGAACAGTGAGTGCTATAGCCAGACATCTTGTTGATTCAGGGTGTACGACGTGAACACAGTGGTATCCTTAAAGGTTATCAATAGACAATATTACTCAGCTGTCCTCAAATTTGCCGAAGCACTCGCTATCAAACGTTCACTTATAAGTCCTTCCTTGTCATTGTAACTCAGCGGCTAATCTCTTCCTCTCATTTGATTATATAATCTTTTGCTTCAACCTACCCCCGCCTCCACTCGCCCACTTTTTCTTTGACTGAATTTAGTTTCGCTCCTTTTTTCTTTCCATCACTCAACTTCAACCAACCACACATATATCTAACTATGGAAAACCAGCTGTTTCATCCTAGTTTGGTACTCTTCATCAGTACGCACCCACCGGGGTTCTAACCCAGAACCTTCTGGTTACAAGGCGAGCTCGTAGACCATTGAGCCACTGGGAAGCTACCCAATGGAGAGCGCATCAATTCTAACTTCTGCCAACTCACGACATAGCGCGACCATTCCGCAATGTCTTCTTCGATGAGTTACTGCCTCATCTTCAACCTGCTGTGAAGAGTTCCAAACAAGGACGAAACAGCTGTCCGGCACTCCCAGGTTTTCCAGTAGTTCTCTAACTGATGTCAAACTCATGATGGCGGAATGATTAATAACATGAACGGTGGTTCGTTGAATAGGTTTATTCAATGTTCAACTAATACTAGTGCAGTGTCCAGCATTTACAAGTTATTTCTCTGATAACTTATTTCTTTTTTATATTATTACGGTTATTGTTCCCTTGGGTCCCCAGTGGAACATAGTGAAAATCGTCTTTAGACAAACAAAAATTCCATTTCTAGATATCGTATTCAAGAGAAGTCACACACACACACACAGGAAATTTAGAAACACAAGCATGTAGACCAAATACTCATCTAAAAACAGCAATAATCCCATTGAGGATAAAATTTATTTTGATAAAGTCTCACACAGTGTTTTGTTATACAGTAATATTTAACCATGACGACGTTTCGAGTACAATTTATTACTGCTCATAATCATATCAAGGCAATACTCACACAACTCACCAACTTCGTTTGAAGGATCCCACTATTTATCATCTCTTGATTTGATTGATAGGAGTATTTTCCGTATCTCAGGGATGAGTGATGAGTCATTCATGCTGCATGTGTTGGGTGTAGACTCCATGATCAAAGATTCAGTAATCAATCTCTCTCTCTCTCTCTCTCCACCTACCTATATTACTTCTTACAATTTTAACCCTCATCCACCATGCTATTGTGTGGTTGTGTGTTAATGCATGCAGTGCAGTATAGTGCTGAGCTTTTTTCTAAATTACTTATTTTCTCGGGGTCAACCATTCTTACCTTAACTAAATTCTTATGTTCCGACAGTCTGACTACCCCCAACCTGCCAGTTTGACCTATGTAGTTCACTTCACTCACAATCATTGCAAGGTATTTTGTAAATTATTTTATTTTGTCTAATTGAGTCAGCTGACAAGGTCCTTTAGCCTAGAGAGCTTGTCGCTGAGTGAATTTGTAGGTTTAAATACCACTCTAGTTCCTGCTTTATTGAGAATCCTACGTAGGATCTCAGATGCCCCCTCCCTCCTTATACGGTATAACTGTAGATGCCTTATATTCTCTCTTATTTAAGTTATCATTATTAGTTTCACCATTACCTTTCATTTTACTTTTGAGCTTTCCTGATATTCCTAATGAATTTTATAGGATAGTTACTTAACACCAACGCTTCCTCTATCTGTTTTGTTTCATCATTTAGGTTTTTTTTGTACTACTTAGTGTTACTGCTCGGTATGTTAGAAACTTAAGTAAGCCTGCCTTAACAGTTAACGGATGACACGAATTAAAGTCTATATATCTATTAGAATGCGTTGGTTTTCTATAAACACTAGTGTGTAGTTTACCTTCTTCTATTCGTTTTATTTTACAGTCTAACACAGCTAATGCTCCTTGTTCATTTTCCGATTCAGAGGTGAATTTTATTCTCTCTACTAGTGAGTTTATATGTGGGAAGAAGCTAGAGATATGCTCTGTTTCTAACACTGTGAAAGTGTCATCCACATATCTCCACCATATTTTTGGAGTAAGATTAAATGTATTTAGAGCAATATTTTCCCAGCTGTCCATAAAGATATCTGCTACGAAAGGGGATATTGGTGATCCTATTGCTACACCTCCTGTTTGTTTATATATTTGCCCTGGAATTTAAAGATAGTAAACGTGAGGCATAATTGAATTCCTGAAAGGATTTCCTCAATGGGTAGCTTTGTCCTATGATTAAGTTCGGGATCAGAAGTTAGTTCCTTCTTAACTGCTTCTAATGCCATATTACTGTATAACACTGTCAGACTTTATCAAAATAAATTTTATCCACAATGGAATTATACTCTACCACAGCGTACAAGTTCTACTCTTATATAACAGCAATAACCCAATCACTCACAAAAGCAGCTGTAAGCAGACATTGTTTAAAACAGTTCAAACACACTGTAACACTCCAATGGTGAAGAGAGAATGGAAAAAAGATACCCACTAACTGTCTTCAAAAAGAATGAAAACCCACTTACCCATACAATCTTGTCAAAAAGTGTTTAAACTCAGGTCGTAACACACCAGCAAGAAACCATCGTCAAATACCACCAAAAAAATTCACTGAAATAAAAGCTAGAATATTAAGACCGTTTGAAATAGATATGGCATATAAGCCAACATAAATCACATCATTCGATACTATGCAAGCCGAAACATCCAACAGCCAAACAAGATAGAATTAATAGCATTTACAAGATAAGTTGTATGAACAACAATAAACAATACACCGGTCGAAATGGGCATCCCCTTCGAATCCGAATCGAAGAACACGTGTTAGGTGTTAAAAGACACGACATATTGTATTCTTTCACATCGATGCATGTAGACGATTAACGATTCTCAAATTTTGATGATTGAGAGAATGTACAAAGTTCAAACAGAGGAAACACTAAGAGCAATTAACA